>CM031595.1:101330985-101335985 GCA_018398815.1 Conus ventricosus | reverse complement strand
TGCAGCAGCATCGATAATAATCCTACAACATCAGTCACCGCCGCCGAGAGAACATTCTCATTGGCAAGTCACCCGTGACGAACGCTAAAACATGTCACGCATTGAATTGGAAAGATGTGTCCGCATGATAGATAACTGTACTTCCTAGTTGTTCCAATCCAACTTTTTAATGTAAGATTAAAAGCTAAATCTGAAGGTGAATTTATACACAAGAGACAAATTGAACAGCTTTTCAACTGTCAAAAGTCAGACGATTTATTGAGGTGTTAGTTTCCATTGTATATACATTCAAGGAATCTATCAATCATTCTCTTTCCAGGCGATTAAAAAATGATATAGAGCAGTAAAATTCACATGTGTTTATAATGTTCTGAAGACGGTTTATGTATTTCTCTCTGACTATATCCCAAATGTTTTACAAGCAATGCACAATCTCAACACCTTGTACTATACCACCAGGTACACATATTTCGATAGTCAGACGTTTGTATAGAAGATATGGAAAAATACACCAATATAGATTCAACTTAGTTTGGTGACAAAATAGGTACAAAAACAACAACAACAAAAACAACAACAACAACAACAACAAACAAACAAAGAAACAAATAAAACAAAGGCAATTAGCCTCTTTCGACTTGCGTGTGAATAATACACATCACAGGGTTTGGAAATGGAGTATAAAGGACAACAATAGATGAAGCAAATGAAAAGAGATGGAGATGCTGATTTTGCTTGTGTTACAACCATGTGACGCACTGAGACAGCTGCAAAGTCATGGCACAATGTGCGCGCAAGACCACGCTGCGCCAGGAATGTTCTATCGAGTGTCGGGAAGATGGTGGGATGAGGGAAGGGGGAAGGGGATGAGTGAGAAGGAGGAGTGGGGGGGGGGGGGGGGGCATGGCTTTTAGTTAGCAGTAGCAGGGTTGCACGCCCTTTGTACCTGTCTTGCTAGCCCCTTAGCATGAACTGGGAGAATATCGGACCACGTTAGTTCCTCTCTCTATCATTGACAGGTCCCAACGTTATTACAGCAGCTTGTTCGTCAATGTTCGTCACAGACTTCACGTCACAAGTATAGATATCTAATTTATGTCGAGTTCAAATCTACTGACTAATTCAATTGATTTTTGGAAACAATGACAAATGTATGATACATTCGTTTACTTTATTTTTTTTTTAAAAAGAAGACATCATTGTTAAAATAGATAAGATCGTTTAATTTGCCGTTATCTAGCAGATTCACTTGCTTGATAGACCATTATGTCAAAATCTCTTTCCTTCTCTCTCAGAGAGAGAGAGAGAGAGAGAGAGAGAGAGAGAGAGAGAGAGAGAGAGAGAGAGCGAGCAAGACACTCTATGTAGAGTTTAGTCGTTACACTCATCAGTCAAAATATTCACTGTCAAACAATTATTTACAGAGACGAAGGCCTGTACGATAAGAATGTCCCTGGCAGATAGGTAGATAACAGAGGCGCGTGTCGAGAAATAGACGAGAGCATGATACCCACTGGTGGCGGACAGGGGTGGAGGCTGGAGGCGTGGAATGTTACACGGATTCTTCCCTTACCCTTTATCTTCATTCTGCTGAAAACGCCTACCTGCAATTAGAGAGAGAGAGAGAGAGAGAGAGAGAGAGAGAGAGGAGAGAGAGAGAGAGAGAGAGAGAGAGAGAGAGAGAGAGAGAGAGAGTGTGTGTGTGTGTGTGTGTGTGTGTGTGTGTGTGTGTGTGTGTGTGTGTGTGTGTGTGTGTGAGGTCGGTGTTGTTGGAACAGCGTACTCAATGCCCGATTCCTGCTCTGCCTCTCGCTCTCCTCTCCGGTTCTATGTTCGTTTACGTCATAGTCATCATCCCTCTCCACCTCCGCCCCAGCCAGTCCTTCAATCTATTGATTAACCAATTCATTATGGGGCTGGTATGCGATGATTGTTGCCCCCACTCCTTTTCCCCGGATATCAGTGTTTCGGCCGTTCAGCTGTGGGTGTGGTGCTCCTTACAGCGTCGGGAAACCCAGCTTGCCATTGCTCTCACCCCCCTCCCCTCCACCCGAAACCCCACCTCCATGCGTTCCCCAACCCTCCACTCTACTCATCTCTTGTCTCCCTTCCAACTTTGCTTCTAATTTCTCCTACCCTACCTAATTTTGCCCGGTGGTGCACGCAGCTAACCTCACATCCGGCTTCTTAACACAGCTGCCAACCAGAAACATCCGGAAAACCAGACAGCTTCATTTCCTGTGCAAGTGATGAACATGCAAAACACACTAGATTCAATCAATTGTTGAATACTATCTTTTAGTCCATCATCAATTTTGATGCATGTTCTCAACATTTGACGCATTAGTGAAATACAGCAACCAGTCTTTTAATTTTTTCGGGTAGCTAGTTGATGATGGAGATTATAAACGATTTTACATCATGAAACATCACGAATTCTCAAATACCTGAACTATTCGAATGCTAAAGTTACACCATTTTTCTCATTCGACCCCCAGTTGTTTAAAAACATGGACATGTCATTTTGTTTTCCTAAAAATATTCTACATTTTTGACACACTGTGTTTGTTCACAAGGCGTAGGCCTGCAAGCAACATACTCTCGCACCTTCTTTCCGGTGCCTTCGGCAAATTTCACCGCGTACGGTACTATTTTTTTTATCAACCGTTCTAGACTGTGTTTCGTCCCCTGACAACGCTGCTAGGCAAAATAATGATAGGGAAAAACATTGCCGAAGTTCGGTGCTGGCTCTCTACTACGTGGGGCAAACCGGAAATGCTGTTGGGCGGACCGATACATCACACTGTTGTCCAGACTAGCATGGGCCGAGCGTGAGCAAAGGCTGTCATTAAACACAGGTTGAAGCTGCCATACATTCACTATATAGCAGGTGTGGTCTTTCCCATGGATATTAAGCGGGCGTTTCTCTTGGGCTTTCTTGGTGGCTTGTCCATCTGTCTGTCCCTGTCTTGCCTTCTCCCTTTGAATTCTTTATAGGTGTCTGTTTGTTAGTGAATGTTCTCTCTCTCTCTCTCTCTCTCTCTCTCTCTCTCTCTGTGTGTGTGTGTGTGTGTGTGTGTGTGTGTGTGTGTGTGTGTGTGTGTTAGCGTTACTGCAGAAACTTCTCTCTACTTTCCAGCTACTTGGTATGTCAATCCCAGAATGATTTCGTGTTTTTTTTAATGGAGAGATTCAGTTATAAAGTCCAAAGGGAAAAAAAAGACGACTCATCCAGAAGACCTCCATCGCACAATGCTTGGTCCCAAAGAAGGTGCAGGACAGGACCTAGAAAACAGGTCAACTATGACAAATGGTCTTTTTTGTGCTTGGACTGTTCCGACTCAATGACGGTCAGATGGTGGTCAGACAGAAGGTGTCGTTAAGGACCTGTATTACGTATGGTGGTGCTGGTAGTGGTGGTGGTGGTGATGATGGTAGTGGTGGTGGTGGTGGTGGTGGTGGTGGTGGTAGTGTGTGTGTGTGTATGTATGTGTGTGTGTGTGTGTGTGTGTGTGTGTGGGTGCGTGCGTGCGTGCGTGTGTTCGTGCGTGCGTGCGTGCGTGCGTGCGTGTGTGTGTGTGTGTGTGTGTGTGTGTGTGTGTGTGTGTGTGTGTGTGTGTGTGTGTGTTTGTGAAGCTGAGAATTTGTGTTATAGATTTTCTGACATTCATTACATTTATTAATCAAGGGCATTACGAAGTTTTTACCCGACAAGTGGGCCCAAGAACCGAAAACCTGTTCAAACGTGGCCTTTGTGTCTGACTGGGCTGTATAGTATATGACTTCAACAGCAAGCGGTATACTACGGTACTTGTTTAATGAATCAAAATACTACAAAATTGGAATTTTATATCCGTGTGTGTGTGTGTGTGTGTGTGTGTGTGTGTATGTGTGTGTGTGTGTGTTGTGTGTGTGTCGTTGTGTGTGTTTGTGAAGCTGAGAAATTTGTGTTATAGATTTTTTGACACATTACATTTATTAATCTAGGGCATTACGAAGTTTTTACCCGAACAAGTGGGGCCCAAGAACCGAATACCTGTTCTAACTTGGACCTTTGTGTCTGACTGGGACTGTATAGTATATGACTTCAACAGCAGCGGTATACTTCGGTGCTGGTTTAATGAATCAAAAATACCACAAAATTGGAATTTATTATTCGCTGTGTGTGTGTGTGTGTGTGTTTGTCGTTGTGTGCTGTGTGTGTTGTGTGTGTGTGTGTGTGTTGTGTGTGTGTGCGCGCCTTCGCGCGTGTGTGTGTGTTAGTGTGTGTGTTTGGTGTGTGGGTGTGTGTGTGCGTGTGTTGTGTGTGTGTGCATGCGCCGGTGCGTGTAGTGCGTTTGTTGGTGGCGTGCCGTAGTGTGTGCTTTGATGCATTTGGCAGAGAGAGGGAGAGAGAGAGTGAGAGAGATGTGAGAGAGAGGAGAGAGGATTCTGAGAGAGAGAGAGGAGAAGAGAGAGAGAGAGAGAGGAGAGCATTCTTAAAATATCATTGCCGTGCATTACGTTACAATGTCGGTGTTCTGTGATTTCAGAATACATTTAAATGCTATTCAGCAATCTTTTTACATAGTGTTCAGATACATTTTACATGTGATACAATTATAAAATATTCTGTCGATATTAAAACTTTCGCTGTTTACCGCCCAAGGAAAATCCCTTTTTTTGCCAACCGATAATATTCAGTTTTCTCCCTATAAATATTTGCTGAAACTCTTCGATTCTCTTCTGTAAACTGAGAGAACGAGATAGGGAGAGAGAGAGAGAGAGAGAGAGTAGATGACGAGGAGGAAGAGACAGAGTGAGAGAAGGGGAGAGTGAGAGAGAGAGAGAGAGAGAGAGAAAGAGGAGAGAGAAAGAGTGAGAGAAACGATTGCTGTTGAGATTGAGGGAAGAGAGTGATGAGAGAGAGAGAGAGAGAGAAGATGGACGTGGAGAGAAAGAGTGAGAGAGAGTGAGATAAAGAGAGAGTGAGAGAGAGAAGGACAGAGAGAGGGACAGAG
>CM031595.1:101300985-101325985 GCA_018398815.1 Conus ventricosus | reverse complement strand
TGTGTCCGCATGATAAATATCTGTACTTCCTTAGTTGTTCCAATCCAAGTTTTAATGTAGTTAAAGCTAAATCTGAGGTGAATTCGTATAACAACAGACAAATTGAACAGCTTTTCAAACAGTCAAAAGTCAGATGAAATTATGGAGGTGATTAGTTTCCATTGTATATATACATTCAAGGCATCTATTAATCTCTCTCTTTCGGCGATTCCAAAAAAATCATATAGAGCAGATTATTTCACGTGTGTTTATATGTTCTGAAGACAATGTATATATTTTTTGTATGTACTATATTCCAATGTTTACAAAGCAATACACAATCAAACACCTTGGTACTTTATCACCAGGTACACATATTTCGATAGTCAGAGTTGTATAGAAGATTGGAAAAATACACCAATATAGATTCAACTTAGTTTGGTGTATAAATAGGTACAAAAACAACAACAACATACAACAAACGACAAAGAAACAAATAAACCAATGCAATTAGGCCTCTTTCGACTTCGTTGTGAATAATACACTCACAGGGTTTGGAAATGGCGTATAAAGGACAACAATGATGAAAGCCAAATTCCCTCTATTCTCTGCTGATTTTGCTTGTGTTACAACCTGACAATGCACTGAGGCAGCTGCAGAGTCCATGACACAATGTGCGCACAATGACCACGCTGTGCCAGGAATGTTCTATCGAGTGTCGGTTGAAATGGTGGGAGGAGGAAGGGGGGAGGGGATGAGTGAGGGAAGAGTGGTGTGGGGGGGGGGGGGGCATGGCTTTCAGTTGCTGTAGCTGGGTTGTTCGCCTTTGTTACCTGTATTTGACTAGCCTTAGCATGAACTGGAGAGAATATCGGACCACGCTAGTTCCTATCTCCATCATTACGCTTAGCTGACAGGTTTTCTTACGTGATTACTGCAGTCTTGTTCGTCCATGTTCGACACTAGACTTCTAGTCACACATATAGATATTCTTATTGAAGTCGAGCTCGAATCTGTTGACATAACTGTCAACTGATTTTGGACACATGGCAAATGTATGGCACATTCGCCTTTACTTTATTTATTTAAAAGAAGGCATCAGTGTTAAAAACAGATAAGATCGTTTAATTTGCCGTTTTTAGCAGATTCAACTTGCGAGATTGACCATTATGTTAAAATCTCTTTCCCCTTCTTTCAGAGAGAGACGAGAGAGAGAGAGAGAGAGAGAGAAGAGAGAGAGACGAGGACGTGATGAGAGGAGACGAGGAGAGAGAGAGAGAGAGAGTGGGAGAGAGAGAGAGTGAGAGAGTGCGCAAAACACTATGTAGAGTTTAGTCGTTACACACTCATTAGTCAAAATATTCACTGTTTACACTCATTAGGTCAAAATATTCCCACTGTTTACACTCATTAGTCAAAAATATTAACTGTCAAATATAATTGTTTTCAGAGATGAAGGCCTCTGTACGATAGGAATGTCCTCTGGCTGATAGGTAGATTACAGAGACGCGTGTCGAGAAATAGACGAGAGATGTACTCATTGGTGGCGCGACGGAGTGAAGGCTGGAGGGGAGGTTTGTTCATGGATTCGTCCCTTACCCTTTAACACTACGTCATTCTGCTGTTAACACTTCTGCATTCTGCTGAAAACGCCTATTGCAATTGTAGAGTGTGTTCGTGTGTGTGTGCTGTGTGTGTGTGTGGCGTGTGTGGTGTTGTGGGTGTGTGTGTTGTGTGTGTGTGTGTGTGTGTGCGTGCTGTGTGTGCGTGCGTGCGTTGCGTGGCGTGCGTGGCGTGCGTGCGTGCGTGCGTGTGGTGTGTGTGTGTGTGGTGTGTGTGTGTGTGTGTGTTGGGTGAGGTCGGTGTTGTTGAACAGCGTGCTCTTTGCCGATTCTGCTCTAGGGGGCCCTTCTCGCTCTCCTTTGGTCTATGTTCGTTTACGTCATGTCATCATCCCTCTTCACTTCAGCTCCAGCTGTCCTTCAATCTATTGATTAACACAATTCATGTTTGGGGCTGGTAGTGCGATTGATTGTTGCCCACCTCCTTTCCCAGGATATCAGTGTTTCGGCCGTTCAGCTGTGGGTGTGGTGCTCATTACTGCGTCGGGAAACCCAAGCTTGCAGTTGCTACCACCCCCTCCCCTCAACCGAACCCTACATCCATGCTTTTCCCCAACTCCACTTTCTCACATATAGTCTCCTTCCACCCTTTCTTCTCTAATTTTGCCCGGTGGTGCACGCAACTAACCTCAATCGGCTTTCTTAACACATTCTGCCTTCCAGAAGAACCAGTTAACATCCGGAAAAACAGTAGCTCATTTAATGTGCAAGTGATGTACATGTCAAAACACACTAGATTCAATCAATTGTTGAATACTTTCTTTTAGTCATAATCAATTTGATGCAATGTTTCTAAACAACATTTGACGAATTAGTGAAAATTCCAGCAACCAGGTCTTTTAATTTTTGCGGGTAGCTAGTTGTTGTTGGAGATTTAATAAACGATTTTACATCATGAAACATCACGAATTCTAAATACCTGAAATTTTCGAATGCTAAAGTGACTCCATTTTTCTCCATTCGAACCCCCAGTTGTTTAAAAACAGACATGTCATTTTGTTTTCCTATAAATATCTACATTTTTGACGCCCTGTTGTTTGTTCACAAGGGCGCTAGGCCTGCAAGCAACATACTCTCGTCTCCCCCAAGCCTTTCTTTCCGGTGGCCTTCGGCTAAATTTCACCGCGGACGTACTACTTTTTTTATCAACCGTCTAGACTGTGTTTCGTTTTCCCCTGACAATGCTGCTAATGATAGGGAAAAAACATTGCCGAACAGTTCGTCGTGTGCTGCTCTCTTCTACCGTGGGGCAAACCGGGAAATGCTGTTGGGCGGACCGTTACATCACACTGTTGTCCAGGACTAGCATGGGCCGTAGCGTGAGCAATGCTGTCATTTTAAAACAGGTTGAAGCTGCATACATTCACTATATAGCAGGTGTGGTCTTTACCATGGTTATTAAGCGGGCGTTTCTTCTTGGCTTTTTGGTGCTTGTTCCTCTGTCTGTCCCTGTCTTGCCTTCTCCTTTCGAATTTCTTTAAGTGTGGCTGTTTTGTTAGTGAATGTTCTCTCTCTCTCGCTCTCTCTCTCTCTCTCTCTCTCTGTGTTTGGTGTGTGTGTGTGTGTGTGTGTGTGTGTGTTAGCGTTCTGCAGAAACTTCTCTCTACTTTCACTACTTGGTATGTTCAATCCCAGAATGATTCGTTGTTGTTTTTTATGGAGAGATTCAGTTATAAAGTCCAAAGGGAAAAAAAGAAAGACGGCACTCATCAGAAGACCTCCATAGCACAATGCTTGGTCCAAAGAAGGTGCAGGACAGGACCTAGAAAACAGGTCAACTTTGGACAAATGGTCTTTTTTGTGCTTGGACTGTTCCGACTTCATATGACGGTCAGATGGTGGTCAGACAGAAGGTTTGGGTGTCGTTAAGGACCTGTATTAAGTTATGGTGGTTGCTGGTAGTGGTGTGTTGGTGATGATGGGTAGTGGTGGTGGTGGTGGTGGTGGATGATGTGGTGGGGGTGGTAGTGTGTGTGTGTGTATGTATGTGGTGTGTGTGGGTGTGTGTGTGTGTGTGTGTGGGTGCGTGCGTGAGTGCGTGCGTGCGTGCGTGCGTTCGTGCGTGGCGTGCGTTGCGTGCGTGCGTGTTGCCGAGTGCGTATGCGTGCTGCGTGCGTGCGTTGCATGTGCGTGCGTGCGTGGGTGTGTGTGTGTGTGTGTGTGTGTGGTGTGTGTGTGTGTTAGGTGTGTGTGTTTGTGAAGCTGAGAATTTGTGTTATAGATTTTTGGACATTCATTACCATTTATTAATAAGGGCATTTCGAAGTTTTTACAGACAAAGTGGGCCCCCCCCCAAGAACCCGAACAACCTGTTTCTAACGAGGCCTTTGTGTCTGACTGGGCTGTATAGTATATGACTTCAACAGCAAGCGGTATATACGGTACTTGTTTAATGGAATCAAAATAATACAATATGGGATTTTAATATCGTGTGGTGTGTGTGTGTGTGTGGTGTGTGTGTGTGTGTGTGTGGTGTGTGTGTGTGGGTGTGTGTGTGTGTGTGTTTGTGAAGCTGAGAATTTGTGTTATAGATTTTCTGACATTCATTACATTTAGTATTCAAGGGCATTACGAAGTTTTTACCGACAAGTGGGGCCCAAGAACCGAAAACCTGTTCAACATGGCCTTTGTGTCGGACTGGGTGTATAGTATATGACCTTCAACAGCATGAAAAAAAAGAGCGGTATACTACGGTTCTGTTTAATGAATCATAATACTACAAAATTGGAATTAATATTCGGGTGTGGTGTGTGTGTGTGTGTGTGGAGGTGTAGTGTGTGTGTGTGTGTTGTTGTGTGTGTGTGTGTGTGTGTGTGTATGTGTGTGTGTGTGTCGTGTGTGTTGTGTGTGTGTTGTGTGTGTGTGTGTGTGTGTGTGTGTGGTGTGTGTGCGCGTGCGTTATGCGTTGCGAGTGTCGTGAGCGCGGTGATGCGCGCACGCGCGCGCGAGAATTGGCGCGGTTGTGTGTGTGTATGTGTGTGTGTGTGTGTGTTGTGTGTGTGTGTGTGTGTGTGTGCGCGAGTGGTGAGTGCGGTGAGTGCGTTTAGTTGGTGCGTGCGTACGTGTGTGGCTTGCATGCATGAGAGAGAGAGAGGAGCTGTGATGAGAAGTGAGAGAGAGAGAGAGAGAAGGATCGAGGGTTGGGGTAAGTGTCTGGAGGGAGTCGAGTGTCGAGGAAGGGGAGGTGTGGTGGGGTCGGAGGGGGGGGGGGGTGTTTTTGGGAGGGCGGTAGGTGGTGGGAAGGGAACCATGTCACTTGGTGGTAGAGAGGGATGACGGTGGGAGAGGATTGGTGGGGGGTAATTGGCTAAAGGGCGGAGGGAGTGTGGAGATGGGAGGGGCGGGTAGGGCTGTGGAACGGGGGACCCGAGGTTCGACCCCCCCTCCCCCGCTCCCCCCCTCCCCGGTCCCCCCCAGTTACGAGAACGGGAGGACGTTGAGTTGCTCTTGGGGGGGTAGGGTGAGATTTTTTTGGGCGGGGACTGGAGTTTCCTGGGCCTGAGCCGAGAGAGAGAGTGAGAGAGAGAGAGGCGAGGAGAGAGAGAGTGAGAGAGTTTTCATATTACATCTTTTTTAAAGACTACAAGCGGACGTTTCTCTATTCTCTCTCTCTCTCTCTCTCTCTCTTCTCTCTCTCTTCTCTCTCCTCTCTCTCTCATCTGCATGCGTGCAAGCACACACGTACGCAAGCACAACAAAAACGCCACTCAGCACTCGCGAGCCATGCCACACACACAACACACACACACAACACACACACACCCACACACACACACCACTCACACAAACACACACGACAGAGAGAGAGAGTGAGAGAGAGAAGTGAAGAGAGGCGAGAGAGAGAGAGAGAGGAGAGAGAGAGCGTTTCTTATTTACGTTATTGCAAACCCATTTGTCAGGTTTTGTTGATGCGTTGCCCACAGTGTTATATTTCACTGAGTTTTAGATGCACTGCACAACGCAGCATCACCTCGTGTGCTTCGATTTTTTTTTTATCGCAATTAATGTCAAGTGTTGCGCGATATGCAGCGCCCGTTTCCTTCTGGGGAAAGTATACGTTGAGTCATTTGACCCCCTCTATGCTTCATACCCCTGCGTCCTCTCCCTCCTCTCTCCATCTCTTCCCACAACCATGTTTGTGCCCTCATTTAATATGAATTATGATAGGCCGTAAAGTGTTATGGAATCTGGAGTAAACTATACGTTCAGTGATAAATGAGAGGTGTATGAAAGGTCAGATTTTTACAATTATATCAAGGTAGACGTGATTGCTGTGAATATTCTGCCAGCACAGAGACAATGTACAAATAACTGTAAACTGTTTGTTGTTCTTATACACTGTGAGAAGACCTTTTTGATTCAACATTAAGTCTGGTTTGTTAGGGATTACTTAAAAGTAAAGAAAACATGGAGTAAAAGGGACAACGTCATTGATGTGCAGAAATAACACAATAATATTAAAACTTTATGCGATGCCAAAGCAAAGTGATAAATGATATTGTACAATAAGAAATAAAAGAAGGTGATATTTGTAAATATCAGGACTAGAAATGATACAAACAGTAGGGCCATTGGTACGCTACATTGATTTTTTGATTTTTCATCTATTGCAGTCATTAATTACATTGTATCACTGTGTGAAAAGGGTTATGATTTCATTTTATCACTGTTGATATACTTCTAGGCAAAACAAATTGGTACTGGAAATGTTGTGGAGAAATCACAGTAATCTGTTTAGTTCTTCAATCATTTCTGCAGATGAATATCTTGGAACAGATTTTTTCTACAACCAGTTTTTATTTGCTATTGTCAAGACATTATCAGCAGTACGAAGAATATTGAATTGGACATTGTCATTGCTTGCGTTCAACTTGATCGACAATTTAATTATCAATTTATCAGATATGTGGTTTCAAGGCGTTTAGTTCAATAAGTGTCTGAATTTGAGGACATGAGTGGGATTTCACATTCAGAATGCCGATTATCCTGCCCCCCCCGTGAAAATGCGATTATCTGCTGTGAAAATGCGATTATCTGCCGTGAAATGGATTATCATGCCGTGTAAATGGATTATCTGCCGTGAAAATGCGATTATCTGCGTGAAAATGCGTAATTTATCTGCGTGAAAATGGGATTGAGTGTCGACGGAAGACTTTTGTAACTGATTTATGGTGAGCGAAAGAAAATGGCCTACTTTACCTTGAAATTTAAACAGCAATCTAATCAAAATTTATTGTATAGGTAGTTCAACTTGTTGAACGAAGATTGCTGAATTAATTGACTTTTAGGGATAAGAAAACATGAAAACTGGGTCGTATTGTCAGTGTTTTTGTATTTACGGATTTCCGTTTATATTGGATTTTCAGGTTTGTATAAAAATCTGTATGCTTGTGTCATGCAACGAATATACAAATGGCAAAACTTGCATTCCCATTTCGTAGACAAACAAAGTGTTTTTTTTTGCAATAGCTGATTCCATAACGATCAATTCATTGAACTTTTGTTTCTGTGTGTGGGTACTTTTATCAGGAAGTTTAGGTGTAGAATGCCTGATATGACCTTTTACGTTTTATGGTCATAAGCACAAAGTTGAGAGTTCAGGTGTCTGCATGTGTAGACATGAAGTGAAGTATGAATCCGTTTTCTGTTTAATTTTGTCAGTGCTTAAGGATCTTCAGAGTAAGTATTTCTCTTCCTAAGTATTACAACAAGGCATTATTATTAGGATCGGCAATACTAAGTCAGCAAGAATGAAAAAAATGTTGGTTTAAACGTGATGTACTCTTGCAAATACATTCGTAATGGCGCAAGGGTGTTGTATTGTAAATGGAAACATAAAAAAGGTCTGGTGTTTTTACATTTTGTGTAATAAATGATGGTTTGTACATTGCGTTTTTTGATTGTGGTTTTCCTGAATGGATTCATCGTCGTATTGTGTCGTTTTATTCTTACTGTCAGAAACCGGACATACATATAGTTAAGTGTTTTTGTTGGTACGGTATATACACGTGATTGAAATCTGCTTAATTAAGCGTTTCGTTTTATCTCTCATTCAAAACCATAGTGATGTAGCGTTGAGGTATTTGTACTTGAAAACTATTGAACTTTCAAAGTCGAAAAAGACATGGAATCAAAGAAACGTTTACAAAACCCTAAAATTTTTTGTTTCTAGAGAAGACATTTATTCATTAAAAAAAATATCTGGAAGAAGGGATGGACTGAGCTGAGCTCAGCATTGTATGTGAACTAATTTCTGACCTCATCGTCTACAAATTGAATTTGGGGGAATTCCATGTCAGGCTTGGATGCCGTAGATAGCATGATAGGGAAACTGATGTAGCACCTGCATTTTAGCTTAATGCGTGGACACAAATATTCAAAAGATTTCTTGTATCTATATGTACATTTACTGTCTTTCAGACTCTATGAAATTGGACATTCCACATTACGAATTCCTATTCGGCAGCATTCGATGATTAATTTCTTTCATGTCAACTTTCCACAAAATCGTTGGTTTCAGTTTGTTCATACATTTCTTGGAGTTGGAGTTTGTTATTAATTGTTTTGCTTTTGGGAAAGGTTTTATGAAACTATTTTCTTTGTGAATAGATGGAAATCCTAGATGAGAAGGAATTCGACAACAGTAAATACCATACAAGCAGGGTAACTATCGTTTCCTCTTGACATAAATTCACCACTCGTAACTCCACACGAATGCTGCCTAGTGCAAATAACTTTATGAGCACAATAAAAGAATTATCCTTTATGCATACATTTGTTGGGAAAAAAGAAATCAAGTGAAACATGCTGAGAGAGTTGACATTGAAAAAAAAAAAGGGCTTTGCTTAGACAGTGATTATTACACGTAACAGGACAATACTGAGGCTGTGGGGATTTACAAATACACTTACAGACGTATTTGTATTACACCAGCATGTTGTTCTGGTTCTTCAGAAACACAAAGAAGAACTCGTGTTTGACTTGTCGAAATGGGACTGAATGTAGAAGAAAAGTCGTTGGTTAGTCTTCATGAGGCGTGTATTTATGCCTGTCGCGGTTCCCACCTCAGGCCCAGAATCCAAATTTATAAGGGGAGGCAACAAACACTTGTTTTACAGCCCTGCCATGGATGGTCCCCACTGATCAATAGGACACGTTGTGCGATGAATTTACTGTGGGTAGGTCCTGTTTAGCAAACTCAGTGGGCTGTTGGGAGGGGTGGTGGAAGGTGTTGTCTGCTCAGTAATATGTCGAGCACGGTATAATCTTTTATAGTCATTAATGATTATAGCAACAACAAGAACAACAACAACATTAATTAATAATGGTTAACAACAACAACAAAACAACAAACAACGACACGACAACAACAACAAACAACAGCATGCAGCAGCAGCAGCAGCAGCAGCAGCAAGCAAGCTGCAGCTGCAAACTCGCATCAACTTCAATTACTAACAAACAATAGCAATAATGTTATCAATAACGGATGACGATGATGTTGTGTTGATGATATATAACAATGAAAATGATAATAGTAATTAATTATAATAATGAAAATAGTTAGTATAATAATATTAATTATTATATATAATATAATTTTATTAATCTTATGATAATATAATAGTAATGATGATGATGATGATGATGATGTATGATGATGATTGTTGATGTCAAAGATTACTGCTTCGCTACTTCTACACACCTACACCACTCGATGACATCCCACTACTGCTTCTGTTGCACCATCTCGCACACTCACACCAAACAAACACACACTCACCACACACACACACCACACACACACACACACGCACACTCGCTCACAACAACACACTAAACCAGTGTGACAATGATCATGATGATATGATAATATTAATGTTAACAATTGTAATTATATGTTATTTATATTTTATTTTCTGTGTTAACGATAACAACAAAATAAATGGATAACAATAAAGCTGCTGCTGCGCTGCTCTACTACTACTACTACTACTTACTAATCTACTTTTACTACTATACTACTACTTCTATACTACTACTACTACTACTACATCCACCACCACAACCACATAATAGTATAACGCTTACCAAATCTTTTGAAGCGCAGAGCGCTGTACAGTCTTGGGAGCTTATATTTCAATGGAAAGCAACGAAACTATGGCTAAGTAAGTTAGCAATTTATAACATGACTATATGGTAGCAGGTGGGGTAACATTCTTTGACTAGATACAAAGTGTCGTCTATTGACCCAACACATCAGACCCACCTTCCCCGAATGTCACACAACACACACAGAGAGAGAGAGAGAGAGTGAGAGAGAGAAGTGAGAGTGAGTGAGATAGAGATGGTGGAGAGAAGAGAGGACGTGCGAGAGAGGAGGAGAGAGAGAGAGAGCGTTCAGGAACTCTTGAAACAGGCAATTGAAAATGTCCTGTTCTGTAATTGAGCGAAGAGAATCACTATAGCCTCAGTTACAATGGTTGCCTTGTTATGTTGTCTCTTTTCCACCTGGGCATGTTTTGCGTCCCAAAATGTTGGTCTCGTGTATTCTGGTACCATGTCCTTCGGCGGCTTTGGACAGGTTCTCGGGAGAGAGAAGAGAGAGTGAGCGTGAGGGAGAGAGAGAGAGAGCGAGTAGAGAGAGAGAGCGAAGAGAGAGAGAGAGATGAGGTACTTTTCAGATATAACCACCAGCTATTACTATATGTTTTTTTCATTATGTATACCAGAAACATGTGTTTTACGTTCGTTTTCTCTCTAGTAGTTTTAATCAGTCACATCGTTCAATATCTTGTTTGACAAATAAAAAACCTTATTTGAATTTGTTTTTACCATTACCATCTTCGAAGACTGCCTCCATTGCTATCGCACAACCTTTAAGTCATGTGACTTTGTCATCATTTTCGGGCACATTCGAATACATGGAAGGTGGTCTGGAACTTCATGGAAATGCTTCTTGTCACAGGGACTGATATAAAGGGGTAATGAGTGGAGAGAAGATGAGGTAGTTCGGCGTGGGTAAGGGACTGATTCTATGTCGCCTAGACTTCATTGATCCGTCTCGGTTTGCCATGGTCCCTGTTTCTGGATATGACGTGTGTTCATTTCGTTTCATTTTCTGCTCGTTTGTACCTGCAGGGAAACAATTGCTTAGTTGTGAACGTGCTTGAAACCACTCACCAACAACAACTTAACCACACACACACACACACACACACACCACCACACACACACACCACACCACAAAGAGAGAGAGAGGAGAGATGAGGGAGAGAGAAGAGAGAGATTCGAGAGAGAGAGAGAGAGAGAGAGAGAGAGAGAGAACTGTTCCACTGTTCTGGAAAGCCAGTGGAACAGTATTGATATATGCTTTTTGATCTCCCGCCTGATGCGATTTCCATAGATGTCGTACCCTCTCGCTAATAGGAGGAGTTTGATTCCCCTTCAAACCCCTCACCTCAGAAATGTTACAATTCATGGTTCCCTATACAGTACAAGCCACAAGCGGTCGGTCTCTAGATGACTCAGCAGCTCTGATTTTTCTGACCACCTCGGATCTGTCAACACCGAAAGCCGGAAGTCATCACCGAAAATGTCCTGCTGCCGCCTTTCGGACCCGTGTCACGCCCCGTGTCACATCACGGAACTGAAAGATTTGGATTTTGCTTGGATGTCAGGCTTGATGAATCGGTAAATTTGTTGGGTGCAAAAGAAAGGGGGGAGGGGGGGGGGGGGGGGGGAGGGGGGGGGCGAGGGGGGATCTCTTGACTACTGATTCTGTTTTGTATTCCAAAGCCGTAATAATGAGCCAGCTGTTAGTATTTCGGAATCAGGTATTCCAATTTTCCGAGAGAAACGGTGGACTATGTATGACTAAGTAAGAACATGAATTAATCTGGAAAGCAAAAATAGGAACGGCACACAGTGCAGAGTCAGGGCAAGTTTGCGTTAACACCAGTGCACAAGTGAATTTTCGACTGAATTAGTGCTTTCAGATGTGACACATACAGATTTTATAAAGAACACCACAAACAATGTTCCATGGATGCGATACAGTATGTTGTGCACATTTTGATTGCTGATGGATTACGTTAGCGGAAGACATCTTTTGTCAAAAATTCAACTGTTTCTGTTGGTGTTGTGTTTAAATAAACGATGCACTCTGTTTTGTGTGGGCGTCTCTCTCTCTCTCTCTATCTCTCTCTCTCTCTCTCTCTCTCTTCTGTGTTTTATGGCTTGATTTTTTGTGACGCTGCATCCTTTTTCACTTTTCTTATTGGTGGTGGTTAGTTCGTGAAGTGCCTGCATGAATGTTGTACATAATGATTTATATAATGAACAGCAGAGCAGATAGTTGCCAGCTGTTATCATGTTGGGAACGGGGGACAGCAGTGGACTAATAGCCAAGGGGCAAAAGAGGAATAACACACTTCCGGGAGGAACAAAGGATGCGCAAATGAATGTCTTCAGTGAGTATTTTTGGAGGTGACGGTAACAAAACAGATTTTTATGGGATGGTGGAATGGCGTAGTTACGTATTAACGCTTACGACAGAATAGAGACCCATTGTTATGCTCTATTGTCCGTCCAGCACGAATTTGTCGGCGACCTTTTCTTTCGCACTTGTACTTTCCCTCAACTGTATATCCACCGCATTTTCTTGGCGGCTTCCTATACTTTTGCCGCCACTGACGTGCGTGTCTTTGATGGAGATCTTTCTGCATGCGCAACTTGAATGTGTAGTTGTGAAATTTGGTTATTTATTGGCGGATTTTTCTTTGCTGAGAGATTGTTTTAAGCCCAAGGAGCCTCCGGTGTTTCGAGTAACTTTATGTCCATAATCAATGGAAGGTCAAACCCTTAGCGTAGTGACTTTGCTTTATTGATTATAAAAGTGATACAAAGAAACAAACCGTATACTACTAGAAGCGTATTTTCAAGGGCTGCAGTTTTAGCTGCTTCTATGAATTCAGACGGGGAACTAGCGGCATTTTCCCACGAGAAAGATATTCCAATGTGGACACAGTACCAATAAATGTGTCCAACTGTCATTAAGTGTCATTTATATGCAATGCCATGAAGAAGACAAGACGACAGAGAGAAGAGGAGAGAGAGAGAGGAGGAGTGAGAGAGAGGAGAGAGATTCGGATTGGATGGTTTAATTCAATAGGCCTTGGCCCATTATGAAGGGGTGGGTGAACTTAACACATCATATGATAACAAATACACATGATGGAAGAACAACTTAAACAAATTATTTAGTCTTCAAGAGGTAGCTATTTCTCGAAATTTAAATTGCCTTGTAGAGAAACAAGGACAACTTTCGAACAACGGTCTGTGAAGTTGATGTCTTCAATATAGTTCAATTTAAACAGGGAAAGGTTGTCTTAAAATTTGGGCTGAATGAAATTCTGTTCTAATATTCCTTATTGCTGGCAGCAAAGAACAAATGGATTTCATTTTTTTCTGAGACTCTTTACAAAGGGACAAAGGCTGATCTTTGTCATCAACGTGGCTTGTATCTTTGCTTATGAACTGCCAAGTTCATGAAATTCCAAATCTGAATTTGGTCATGGACATACTTTTGTTTCTGTCCATTTCTAAAGTTAAAATAAGGTTTCACATCTTGAAAATTGCAATCATGCCTATAGAAATCAAACCGTTCACTACATGCACATGATTTGACCATCTTTGCAAGAGCCAGTCTATCTATCGTTGACGGAAGCAACGTATGAATTGCCTTAACATTGCCAACACCTTGATTTAACCCATACAAAACCAAAACCATATTCAAAGAGACAAATACGTACTCTTTACTTGCCAGTTGGTTTTCCCTCTAGCATCAAGTCTTATAACATGTATAAGCTATTGCGTGGTAATCTGTGCTCCTGCATTGTAAAGTAAACTCAGCCAGTAAAGGTTGCATTTAACCGCAGATTATATGTACATGGGGAATTCTATTAGTCTCCCATAAATTAGATCATTAGGATGTTCGCCTGTTACACCAAAAAACCTTTTTAATGCGAACAGGTGCACAGATTCAACAATATAGGGCAGCATTGTCTATTCCACCACAATACAGACCATATTGGTACAATTGGTTGAATTTGACTATCAAACAGCTTAATTAAAAACCATACAAAGACGTGTTATTGAGATATACAGCTTTTTCATGATACTGAGAAACACATTTTTGCCCTACTTGCAAGATCTTGCACGCACTAACAAAACTCAGACGTGTAGAGAAAAATATACCAATTACTTATAAGCATTCACAACAGGCATGGGGATGCAATCATAGAACCACCTTTCTCTTGCACTAAATAACAACCCTTCGAAAGACAATATGTTACTCTTGGGACAATTACCTGTAGTTGGAGAAGAAGCAGCTGCGCGATGTAAACTGTTCAGTTGAGTCTGTAAACCAATAACAGTTTCTGCTATCCCAACACCACCCTCATCAGCTAATAGAAGAATAACAAACTCCAAAAGCAACCCAGTATTCAGCAAAGCCCATGTTTTCATTGTTGATCACTTCAATTGCTAATCATTAATAATGTGGGAAACTAGAACAGCGACTGCAGGCATCACCTTGCCTATACCCAGCTGTCAGTTAATGATGTATCTGTCATTTATCCCAAGCGAACTCTAGCTTTAACCCTCATACATGCTTCTGATACATCTATAAAGTTTACCTTAATACCATTCTTAATCATGACTGGCCAAGAAGATTTCTATTGATGGAATCGAACGCTTTTTTCAAAATCTATTATAAATCGGCTTACAATTTTCGATTGTAAGAAAAATGCTTATGAACAAATAGCCATTAAAGTAACATGTGGTCTACAGTCGCTACCCCTTTTTGAAACCGGTGTGGTGGATCACTAGTAATATTGTTTTTCCTTAACCACTCTGGCAATCTGGTATTTATTATATGCCAAATATTTTACTGCTTATGTTTACTAAGGACAGATACCCCTGTTTAATTGTTTGATATTTATTAGACGTCCCCCTTTGTATAGATAGGCAGTATTATTGACTCCGTACAGTATCGGAAAACATACCGTCATCAAAACAGTTATGATTAACTTTAACAAAAACTGCACAACTTGGGGCAGATCAGTTGTTTGACACTGTTCACCAATCATGCATCGGGGCCTGCTGCTTTAATGTTTTTATGTTTTTGAATTGCTAATTACATTCGACTTCACTAATGGGAGGTTCATATTAGACTCAGACTCGTCTTCAAACCCTCTTGATTTCTCTCATTGTCAGTATTTAACTCTAACTAAGGTTTGAAAATGTTGAACACCACGTAGGCTGGAATGTTATTTATAGGCTGTTTCCGTTTTGGGCGAAATCTTGTGATCTACGGTCCAGATTCCCTCATGTTGAATTTATTGATGCTACTAAACTTATCTTTATTGCTTTATTAACTCTTTCTCTTTTCTTTAAGTAAATGTTATTATACTAAAGTCTGGCTAATTTCATACACAGTTCTATCAGTGTCTTTTACTGACGGCGAACTTATTTCTCAGTAACCTCATAGCCTTTCTTTTATAAAGAACAAATTCTTGATCATTCCAGTCCTTTGATTCCTGTCGTGACCTGTATACGTTTTTTCATACATGCAGCATATTCATTATACATTCAGTAAACATATTTAGTGCATCATTAGATATCGACATCTATTAAACTTATGGCAATATCAATACTTTTTTACTTGCTTTTTATTCACATATGGTATTACTAAACCAAAGCAGCGCATTCATCATTCCGAACATTTTTTCAATAACATGGCTTTGGACCTATGTTTTGGTCATTCTACAAGTTTACAAAGGAAAAGAAACATGAAGTGACACAGGGGAAAATGGTCAGAAATCTATTCGTTCTGCAACTGTAACTCACAAGTCTCATAAAGAGCAAAGAGTTCATTTGACAATATAAAATAGTCGTTGACACTGCTCCCGTGATCAGGAAAACATTGTATCAGCAACTTTTAGGTCGCCTTTACACATTACCATTTAGGTTACACAAGTTCAATGCAGTGCACATATGTAATAACGATTTCCCGTAACTGTTTAAATTTGTATCTGAGAGCATCGGGTAGTGGTGAGAGACTGACTAGCGTACCATGTATCAAAAACATTAAACCGGAAAATCCTGAGAGATATCAGAAGTTCTACTATTAAGTCGCGTCGTTTTGATTGACATAAGCATCATTTTTATCATCAAAGTCAGTTTAACTTCTTTCTAGTGAAACTGATACCATTTATCTAATCAAAATGGAATAAACGGTGAACCTTTCTGGGGGAAATGTACAAGCAAACATACAAAATCACCTTGTCTATCCCAAAATAAGTTTTTGTTCAATCAAGCAGACAATTAAATTTGGAATATTTACTTCCACAGAGCTAACAAAGGGGTTAAATCATTTCTTATTTAAACAAATTGACTACTCCAGTGTTCCTTGTCTCGTAAATAAAACAGAAGGTTACTCAACTTCTTTTAAACCCAACAACCATATCATCACGGAATTCCTCTATAAATGGCTCAGTTAAACAGAAAAAGTCAAACTGATACAAAATGAAATAAAATCGGAATCACAAGTTTTGACATTAACCATTTACTTTCCATGTCAAAAAAGCAAAGGGTTTCTGTACAGTAGGAGAACCGTTTTGTCGTGCGTGTTATATTAACACGTGGTAGCGGTCGGCGGCTCTGACAAACAGTTTGCCTCGACGAAAACTGAGTTCACGTGTGACACTGCCAACCAGTGACGAGAGGTCTACGGTGTTATGTCACTGAGGTTCCCTTTTTCTGTTCAGAGTTTGTCTCATGTGCGGCGAATCATATCTTGATTCGGTCAGTTGCCATGGGTATCAAGGAAATACTTTTTGCCATCGATAATAAGATGGTCAAAAATCATGGAGGCCCTTTTTCCGGTCGGCTCTTGCCTTTTGAGTTAGGAGAGAGGCACGTCTGACTTCCCTGACAAGAAAGAGGAAATCCTCGCAACAAAGGCTTGTTACTGCCCTTCAATTCGCTTTGGCTTTAAGAATTCTGAGTTGTCTTTGTACGAATGAGCAGCAAGCAATGACAGGAGAGTTATCTTTGGATTTAACTGTGGACACGCTCCCAAACTCGTTTTCAGTGTAAGTCCAATTTGTCTGTGACCAGTGTCAAGCAATTTCCCTTCACATTGTTCATTGTATCATTTTGGTGTCTGGGAATACATAGAAAATAAGATTATTACGCTTGGATCGACATTCTAAATACGTCTGTTTTTTTCTAATTGCTTACTTTTAGCAAAAGCTCAGAGTTTTTCTTGCCAACTCCGAGTTTTCTCTCCTCAAATCCCCCCCCTCCTCCGCAGTTCATCAAACCATAGCATAGCAGCAAACTGATCGGAAGGTCCTTTAGGTATTGTCCATTCAGCAAACTTACAGTCCAGTTGTTCATCCACATCTGCTATGGTGGGTGCCGCGTTAGAATAAGAGTCGTCTGCCCGGCGTCCAGAGAAGCACCGGCCTGTCCGTGCTGGTCATCGTCATGTCGTGGCCACTCTGGCTGCCAGTCCTCGACTGCGAAAGCCGGTGGGTCAGGGTTCCGCTCGACGTCCCCGCGCGAGAGCAAACTGCCCCGAACATTCAGCGTGAGGAGCAGGCTAGGGTTACACCGGCAGCTCTGGTTCGGCGGTGTCAAGCCTTGGCGACTCGTTTGCAGTTTTCTCTGTGGCCCTTTTCACCATAAAGCTGACGTAAACTGGCAAAAGGGCCACAGGTTGCCGAAGACGAGGGGGGGCTGAAGCCTAGTGTCTTCTGTACTTGATGACTGTAGTTCAGGGGTTCTGTCGACTTCTAGTCTCCACGTTGACAAAAACAAGGAGACAGTGTCAACAGTGACTCCGCACGCTACAGCCGCGGTTCACGCCCCCGAGGAGAGAGAGAGAGAGGAGAAGAGAGAGAGAGAGAGAGAGAGAGAGAGAGAGAGAGAGAGAGGGAAGGATAAAGAGAGAGAGACAGAGTGAGAGAGAGGAGATAGAGAGAGAGAGAGTGAGAGAGAGAGGGAGGGAGAAAGAGAGAGAGAGACAGAGAGAGAGAGGGGGGGGGAAGATCGAGAGAGACAGACAGACACAGAGAGAGACACAGACCAGAGAACAGAGCAGTTGTCAGATATAATAACAGCCGAATTTTAAGAAAATTCAGTTTTACTGTTTGACAGGTAAAGAAGTGTTCAGGAACCTGATACCCCATTCCACTGTCTACCTGTTGTTTCCAGTGGTATGCCCTTTCATGTTCCTATGTGAAAACATAACTCTCTTCGGCCATCCTGCAAAGGAGCCTCCATTGCTGCGCTACTCCTTCATGACGTCCTGTGATCTCTGCCGTCATTCCAGGCATTTACTGATTACGAGGAAGAGAGGATGGAAATCCACAGAAAATGCTTCTTGGCACAGGACTGACACGAAGGGGGTAGAGGAGGCAGCGAATGGGACTGTGGGGTAGGGGATGATGCCTCTGTCACAGACTTCATTGATCTACATACCTTTACCCCAGAATTATGTTTCAAGATATGAGAGTGTCGTCTCTTTTTGTTTCATGTTCTGCCTCGTTGGCCGCTGCAGAAAACAAGTGTTTCCTGAAGCAGTGCGTGTGCACTACCATATACTCTGCATAGACACACAGACACAGGACAGGAGAGAGAGAGAGAGACGAGAGAGAGAGAGAGAGATGAGACGGAGAGAGAGAGAGAGGGAGAGAGACAGACAGACAGACAGACAGAGAGACAGACAGACAGACAGAGAGACAGACAGACAGCGACAGAGACGGACAGAGACTTGTCATTGTTTCCAATCACTAGCAGACCAGCATTGATATACTGCTTTTTTGATCTCTCTCCTGTAGGTGAATTCCATTGAGGGTGTACCCTCTACGCTAATTGGAGGAGAGTTTTCCCTCCCTCCAAACCCCACACCTCAGAAATGTTACATGGCACTGGTTTCCCTATCATCAAGCCACAGGTGCGGTCGGTCTCTAGATGGACTCGGCAGCATGATTCCGACCACTGCGGACGTCTACGCCGGAGGCCGGAAAGTCAATCATTGAATTGTCCATGGCTGCCGTTTTCTGAACCCCAGGGAGCAGAAGGAGGGTTTTTACAGAATGATCAAGCCCCGTGTCATCATCACGGAACTTAACAGATGGGGTTTCGCTTTAGATGTAGGCGTTCTGCTTGATGAATCGGTATTTGGGTGCCAAAAAAAGGAAAGCGTATTGACTGCTGATTCATGCTTTGATTCCAAAGGCGTTAGTGTTGGAACATGTGTTGTATTTCGCGATTCAGGATTCTAATATATACGATTGGCCATGGAAGTGTGTATGCAAGTATTGGTATGGATCAAGTCGGAAAGCTATTAATACGATTTAAGCAAAGGCGGAGTGCCGAATACGGTTCTTTAACACACAATAAAACAATGAATTTTTCGACAGATATGTCTTCAAAACGTGACAAATAAACAGACCTTAGAAAGCACACAAACATGTTCCCTAGGACAGCTGTATGGTTGTAGTGTCTTGCAAAATATTTGACGGCTATTTGTTACATCAGAAGAAGACTCTTTGTCGAAATGCTTTAGGTCTGTTTGTATTGTGAGTAAGTAAGTGTGGACTTTGCGCTTGGTTCGTATGTGCGTGTTTTTTTTTTTTTGTAGTTGGCTTGTTTACAGGCCAGGTCAGGCAATTACGCTCATGCGGGAAAAAAACGTCAGTGGGCAAATTTCCAAAGGGGTCTCAAAACAGGAATCTATACACAGCTTCGTGGAATATACGAGTATGCGGAAATGAAGATCTTCAGCTGCGTATTTTAGAGGTGACAGTAAGTACCGGTTTTCAACGGATTTGGTGTTCGAACTTTTCCACATATTTATACCTTAGGCGCAGTAAAAGAGACCATTGTTCGATGCAATTTTCATCCTGGCACAAAATTGTCGGCGTTCTATTCTTTTCGCCTACTGTTATTCACCAAAACTGGACTATCACTGTTGCTTTTTCACAGTTCCTTTTAGTTTGGATCTTTGGGTACGCGTCTTTGATGGGGAACTTTTCACTTTTGCACATGTATCTTAAAGTGATTAGACGAGATTTTTGTGACTATTAGGCGGAGTTTTCTTTTGTTTCAGAGCGTGCATACAGAGAGAGCTTGAACGAGGAGGATTCATTTAGCCAAAGATTCTCCAGTGTTTTTAGTGACATTAATGTTCACAATAAAGGAGGGTCAATCTCTTACCTTAAATGACTTTGCTTTATGGGATTTTAAAAAACATACAAGAACACAAAACCGTATCATACTGGAGTGTAAAATGTGATGTGCCGGTTTAGAGGCTTCTTGGATTCAGACGAAATAGAGTACCAAAGGCAAGCTTCAGATTAAGATATCTCAAAGTGGACATCAGACCACCTGGCAGTAAGCATCTGTCAATCTGTGCCATGAATCTGCCATCTGATGGTCGGATAGCAAACGCGAATCACAAACTGAGAGAGAGAGGAGAGAGATGAGTGAGAGAGAGAGATGTGAGTGAGTTGAGATGAGTGAGAGAGAGTGAGAGAGAGAGAGAAGGTTTCATTTCAATCTTATCAGCTAGTTTCATATGCCTGTTTTCCGGTGGGTGTAATGAAAGCTTTCGCACAAAGGTACTATGAAAGAACTGGCACACAATGGCCCATCCGTCACAATAGATCAAAGAACAATGTAAGTGTACTTTATAAATATATTATTCGACGAGACAACGTTCTTTAAAAAAAAAATGTGCGACGTCACGTGCCGGGGCGGACCAATTTTTTTTTTCCTTCACTTCCACCACAAAATCACGAACCTGAACAGTTTGTGTCGGTGTGACAATTAGTGGCCGTAACAGACCATTGCTGTTTGCTGGTAAACTTTTTTAATGATTACCAGAGCGTTGATGTCATAAGGTTTTTGGGGATTATTGCTTTGACACATCACGCTGTTTGAGTGGAGGAATAGTGATCATATGTTTGGCGACAGATCAGAGGAGGGGAGACAAATCTGAAAAGAGATTATAGTGGGGGGGGTAGGGGAGGGGGGGGGATGGAAACTATTTAGCACATTCTCCTTTTCACTTAGCGTTGTTAATGCTTCTATACCATCCATTCATGCTTATCTTAGGTGAAATCCCGTTGGATGCGAGGGGGTGGTTCCAGGATTTATTTGCAATCTCTTCAAGAAGTGTTGTGATTTCTCTTTGTAGCCGCGGCAATCAGGACTGGCGAGCCTGATGCTTCTTTCAAGACGAAAACGGTCATCGCATTACTGTGGGGCAATCACACAGCAATCAGGACTGGCGAGCCTGATGTTCTTTCAAGACCGAAACGGTATCGCTTACTGTGGGGCACATCTCTCAGCAATCAGGTATGGCTCTTCGAGCCTGATGCTTCTTTTCCAAGACCGAAAACGGTCATCGCTTACTGTGGGGCAATACACAGCAATCAGGGACTGGCGAGCTGATGCCTTCTTTCAGGGACCGAAAACGTTCATCGCTTTCTGTGGGCAATCACTCAGCAATCAGGACTGGCGTGCCTGATGCTTCTTTCAAGACCGAAACGGTCATCGCTTACTGTGGGGCAATCACACAGCAATCAGGACTGGCGAGCCTGAATGCTTCTTTCAAGACGAAACGGTCATCGCTTACTGTGGGGCAATCACTCTCAATCAGGACTGGAGAGCCTGATGCGTCTTGCATAGGACGGTACGGTCATCGCTTACTTTGGGGGCAATCACACACTGTTGGTCCCATGTGAAAGACCCTCCAGAGAGATGGAGGACAATTCCTCAATGTTTCTCTCATACTTACCGTACTTCTGTGCTTGTTATATATCCATCAATCTGGCTATTTTTCTCTTTCACATCCCTCATATCAACCGGTTAAAAGACCCAGAGAGGAGAGAGAGAGAGAGAGTGAGAGAGGGTGGGGGGGGGGGGGGGAGAATTTATTGGCTTATCTATTGAGGGCGCATAATGGTAAGATTTACCAATTCAATCCTATAGGAAGGACTAGTAAACAGTACGGCTTCAGCAAAAAAACTACTATCGAAGTATGTTATGACTGATGACAATCAAGAAATTAGGTGTGACTAAAAATACAGTAGTACAACAAGAACCACTACAACACATTACACCACATCCAGTCGTCCGTTGAGGTAACTTTTTACAGATGGTGCACGCAAGCAAAAAACAAACGCTCTTTGTACGATTGTCTCACTGGAAAAATATATCGATGAATTAATTTGAACTTGTTGAAACTTGAGGGTTGGCTCCAAGTGAGAATCACAAACCAATCTATTTTACATAAGATGACAAAGATAAGAACACTGAAAGCGGGTATGTGTATACACGCTTGATAATAATGACGATTGTGATGTGCCAATGAATAACAGAGTTCGCTTAAGTTAGGCATGATTCGGCTTTTTAAATGCAGGAGAAATCTGGAAATGTAAAGACTGCAGGAATGAATGGTTTTCAAAGTGTTAACGTTACTTTGTTTACATGTGTCGTGAACGAATAAATAAATTATAAAAATAAATGTGGGTCCATTTTTTTGTTGTAGTCTCGTGAATGACAGCAACAAGGCAAATTTGTAAACGATTACTAAAGTTCTGTTATTCCACGATTCGGAGGGTTTGAAACGCAAGAAACATCATGTAGAATACAGGGCCTGTCAATGGACTGCACCGTGCTGTGTGCTGAAATGGAAGGGGTTATCCAGTAACATGCGTGAATATTGCATGGCGTCTCAGTGATGTGGAGAATGGGGGGCTTATGATGTAGGTGGAAGAACGAGCGCCCGTGATCATGTCGGTGCGGTTAGCACGGGAAAGAGAGAGAGAGAGAGAGAGTGAGAGACGAGAGAGGAAGATGTGAGAGTGAGATAGAGAGAGAGAGAGAGAGGCCAGAGAGACAGTGAGACAGAGAGAGAGAGAGTGTTGAAGACAGGAGAGACACAGAGAGCGAGAGAGAGAGCAGAGAAGAGAGGAGAGACAGGAGAGCAGAGAGGAGAGGACAGAGAGAGAGAGAGACAGAGAGAGAGACGAGAGAGAGAGAGAGAGGGAGGGACAGACCAGAGAGAGAGAGAGGAGAGAGACTGACAGAGAGAGAGACAGGAGAGAGACAGCGAGAGAGAGACACAGAGGAGGAGACAGAGAGAGAGAAGAGAGGAGACAGAGAGAGAGAGACAGAGAGACAGAGAGAGGACAGAGAGAGAGACAGAGAGAGCGACAGAGAACCAGAGGAGAGAGCGAGGTATGACTGAGGAGAGAGAGAGACAGGCGAGAGAAGAGAGAGAGAGGGAGGGAGGAAGTAGAGACAGAGAGAGACAGTGAGAGAGAGAGGGAAGGGGAGAGCTTAGAGAAGGAGGACAGTGGAGAGAGAGAGAGAGAGAGAGGGATGGGAGAGACAGAGATAGAGACGAGAGAGAGAGATGAGAGAGGAGAGAGGAGAGAGGGAGGGAGAGACAGAGACAGAGACAGCGAGAGAGAGGAGAGAGAGATGGAGAGAGAGAGAGCTACTCACGTGCTTACAAAAACATGTTAGTCGATCGCTGGTCTTCTCTCGAAATTTACTTATCTCTAATTTCAAATCTGCGTGGCAAATGGTGTCAGTGTGCTATGAGTTATTGTCCCATTATCAATATCAGAGTACCATGAATTATGGACTCACAAAGAGCATGCAGGTGTTCAAGCGTTGGCTGACTTCAAATCAGTGCGGGCTGGTCTCTAAAGGGACGAGCTGGAAAACGGCTTTAACATGTCTTTGAGGGTTTTTTTGTGTTTTTTTTTGGACACGATTTCAGCAAGCAGTCGATATAATCAAAAAAACATTGCGAGGTCCTGATAGGCTCTGTAAGTGTTTTGGTTTCGGAAACTCAGCTCTGAAGAAAGCCATGTGGTTTCTGTCGCTTGTCATCCACGACCCTTGATAAAGATTTTTGTTTAGATAGGCGATCGTCATCGAAAAAAAAGCATTGCTAGCACGAAAAGCAAGGCCGCAAGCTGGGGGTATGAGTTGACGTGATTGACGGCCCCTAGTGTCACTGTTGTCATTCAGATGTGTCGGCTCTTCATATTATCACGTGTCGCTGAATTAGTTTCTGGTCTCCAGCAGACACTGTGTTACTTTGCTGCTGCTCTGGTCTTGGGATCAGTCACCTTTCTGACCATCCGACACGCCTGCGTCTTTCACGCCTCTGCGATGGTACCTGCATTGTCAGAAAACACGAACCAAATATGCTTTGATGAAAAACTAGAAATGTTGCTGAATGATTCCGTGCGTGAGAAACAAATAACAATCGGTTTATAATATTTAATGAATTCCTCTTTGCTACTTGCTCGAGAAAAAGAAAAATATGGTTTGTTCGAGATGTGTTTTTTATCATTATATCCATGTGAAAAAATGTTTTGTACTCGATAAATGTATTCATGTTTGTATGAACCATGATGAAGCATGGCTTACCCACAACTCTACCCCGTGAGCCGCGTGAGTGTGTGTGTGTGTGTGTGTGTGTGTGTGTGTGTGTGTGTGTGTGTGTGTTGTGTGAGAGAGAGAGAGATGAGGAGAGAGTGTAGAGAGAGAGAGAGAGGAGAGGAGAGAGTGAGATGAGAGTTCGATGAGTAGAGAGAGAGAGAGAGAGAGAAGGATACGGTTGATTTAATCATTATAGACCATAGTCCCTTATGATGCGGTGAATTACACATTGACAAAAATGTATGTATAAAGCATATTGAACAAAACGAAAACAAACACATACTCAAGCAAACACTGCGCTTCGATTTGATGGCTTTGTGCATGTACATAGGCAAATTTTTTTTTACACCATCCTCTTTAGTCGCCCAGGCCATAAGTTCAAGCTTAGGCACCTCAAACAGATGGGTGTCTATAATAGTTAGGCGGAAATGATAATATCTCTAAGGACACTCAAGGCATTGCTCTGCCAATACAAATGAACTACATCTTCACATGCATTTTTGCATAATGGACAGGTGAAATAAGAATTGTACGTGCCAAACGAAAAAATGATGGGGAACAATGATATCGATATTCCAAATTAAATCTTGCATGGATAAATTTCAGATGTCTGTTTTAGAGAGAAGAGAGTGAGGTCAGAGGAGAGAGAGAGAGAGAGAGAGAGAGCGAGAGAGAGAGAGACTGACAGACAGACAGACAGACGAAGACAGACAGACGACAGACAAACAGACACCAGAAACAAGCTGTTTTTCTGAGATGATTTTCGTGCTATAGATTTTAAAAACTTCAAAAACCGTTTATTTTTTTTATTACTATTTGAAACAATCTTAAGATTTTTCTCGCTGAATTGCATCTGAGGT
>CM031595.1:101273485-101295985 GCA_018398815.1 Conus ventricosus | reverse complement strand
TGCTTCCAAAACATGTTAGTCGATCGCTGGTCTTTCTCTCGGAAATTACTTATCGCTAATTTCAAAATCCTGCCGTGGCAAATGGTGACAGAGTGACTAATGGTTATTGATCCCCTAATCAATATCAGAGTACCATGAATTATGGACTCACAAAGAGCATGCAGGAGTCAAGCGTCTGGCTGACTTCAACTCAGTGCGGCTGTCTCTAAAGGGACGAGCTGGAAAACGGCTTTAACAAGTCTTTGAGGGTTTTTTTGTGGTTTTTTTTGGACACGATTTTCAGCAAGCAGTCGTATAATCAAAAACATTGCGAGGCCGATAGGCTCTGTAAGTGTTTGGTTTCGACTCAGCTCTGAAGAAAGCCATGTGTTCTGTCGCTTGTCATCCACGACAATGATAAAGATTTTGTTTAGATAGGCGAGTCATCGAAAAAAAAAAGCATTGCTAGCCACGAAAAGCAAGGCCGCAGCTGGTATGAGTTGGCGTGATTGCGGCCCTAGTGTCACTGTCTGCTCATTCAGATGTGTCGGCCTCTACATCAACTGTCGTCTTGACATAGTTTCTGGTCTCCCAGCAGACCACTGTGTACTTTGCTGCTGCTCTTGTCTTGGGATCAGTCACCTTTCTGAGCCATCCGAACGCTTGGTTACCCCGCCTCTGCGATGGTACCTGCATTGTCAGAAACACAGAACCAAATATGCTTTGAATGATAAACTAGAAATGTTGCTGACTGATTCCGTGGCGAGAGAAACAAATAACATGGTTTATAATATTTCATGATCCTCTTAGCTACTCTGCTCGAGAAAGAAAAATGGTTTGTTCGAGATGTGTTTTTATTCATTTTATCCATGTGAAAAATGTTTTGTACTCGAGAATGTATTCATGTTTGTATGCACCATGATGAAGAATGGTACAAAATAAGTGAGTGTGTGTGTGTGTGTGTGTGTGTTGTGTGTGTGTGGGGGAGAGAGAAGAGAGAGAGAGAGAGAGAGAGAGAGAGAGAGAGAGAGGGAGAGAGAGAGAGGAGAGAGAGAGAGAGAGAGACGGATACGGATGATTTAATCATTATAGACCATAGTCCCTTATGATGCGGTGAATTACACATTGACAAAAATGATATTGTAAAGCATATTGAACAAAACGAAAACAACACATACTCAAGAACACACTGCGCTTCGGAATTTGAAGGCTTTGTGCAGGTACATGGCAAATTTTTTTTAACACCATCCTCTTTAGTGCAGGCCATAAGTAAGATTAGTCTCAAAACAGATGGTTGTCTATAATATTTAGGCGGAATGAACTCATCTCTAAGACCACTCAAGGCATTGCACTGCAATACAAAATGAACTCCATCTTCACATGCATTTTTGCATAATGGACAGGTGAAATAAGAATTGTAACGTTGCCAAAAACGAAAATGATGGGGAACAAAGATATCCGATATTCCAAATCTAAATCTTGGCATGATAAATTTCAGATGTCTGTTTTAGAGAGAGAGAGAGAGAGAGAGAGAGAGAGAGAGAGAGAGAGAGAGAGAGAGAGAGAGAGAGAGAAGACAGAAGACAGAAGACAGACAGACAGACAGACAGACAGACAGACAGAACAGACAACAGACCAGAAACAGAGACAGTTTTTCTGAGATGATTTCGTGCATAGATTTTTAAAAACTTCAAACCGTTCTATTATTTTATTACTATTTGAAACAATCTAAGATTTTTCTCGCTGAAATGCATCCAGAGTTTATCTTATACTGTTTCTGTGGCAATATAGCCCACACTTAAACCTGACTACAAACTGTTTTTAGCCGTTTGCAGTGTGTGCGAGTGCATGCGCATGTGTGTGTGTGTGTGTGTGTGTGTGTGTGTGTGTGTGTGTGTGTGTGTGTGTGTGTGTGTGTGTGTGTGTGTGTGTGTGTGTGTGTGTGTGTGAGTGCGTGCGTGCGTGCGTGCGTGCGTGCCGTCCGAAAACTGTGGAAAACCCTGATACCTGCACAGGTCATATGGAAATTTGCATCCATTCACCGGGTTTTTACCAGGCCAAAATGTACCTCGTCAAGAATATTCCCGTTTTTTTGAATGACCTGGGTTCAAAGTATACCTGGTGTTACGCGTAATCCAATTTCTCGCACAATTCGCGTGCTGCGCAAAACATAGTGCAGTGGGTGAACTTGAAAAAAGATCGAGTTGAAGCAATCTAGTCTCTGCTACTTCTTTCACTTTCAATCCACATTACCTTCGCTACAAACAAACGAATATTGACGAAATGGAATTTAGACAGAAACGAGCTGAATCAGAGTCTAAGGCGAAGAGAATTATTGACAAGTGCACTTTAGACGCCAATGAGGTGAATCAGAGTCTAAGGCGAAGAGAATTATTGACAAGTGCACTTTAGACGCAAATGAAGTGCATCAGAGTGTAAGACAAAGATAAATATTCACAAATAGATTTTTTAGACAGAAACGAGTTGAATCAAATTCTATGGCAAAGATAAATATTGACAAAATGGACTTGAGTCGGAAATGAGTTGAATCAGAGTCTAAGGCAAAGTTAAATATTCACAAAGTAGATTTTTAGACGGAAACGAGTTGAATCAAATTCTAAGGCAAAAGTGAATATTGACAAAATGGACTTGAGTCGGAAATGAGTTGAATCAGAGTCTAAGGCAAAGTTAAATATTCACAAAGTAGATTTTTTTTTTAGACGGAAACGAGTTGAATCAAATTCTAAGGCAAAGATGAATATTGACAAAGTCGATTTTTTTGGGACGAAAACGAGTTGAATTAGAGTCTAAGGCAAAGGTGAATCTTAACAACGTGGATTTTAGACGCAGACGAGTTGAATTAGAGTCCAATGCAAAGATAAATCTTGACAACGTGGATTTTATATGGAAACGAGTTGCATCAGGATATAGGTCAAAGATAAATATCAACAAATGGATTTTCAGACGGAAACGAGTTGAATCGGAGACGAGGTTACTTAACCTTTGCCTAAGCCACCCCGCGATCGATGCAAAATTTTGCGCGGCGCGTGTACTGTACAGTACTGCACGTAACACGGGCATGAAATGGTCAACGTTGTTTCAAACCCATGGGTTCAACTGGCGTGCGCCTTCTGGACCATTAACTACCTTTCCGGCTTTGGTTGGCCTACTGACTCGGAGTTAACATGTGTACCGAGTCCAGTCCCTTCCTAGTTTTTCGGATCACACACACACACACAAACACACAGACACAGACACAGACACACACACACACAGACACAGACACACAGACACACAGACACACACACACACACACACACACACACACACACACACACACACACACAACACACACAGATACACGCACGTACACACACGCGCTCGAGCGCGCGCGGCGCACGCACGCACGCACGCACGCACACACACACGCACACATACACACGCCAACACACACACCCATACACACACGTGCATCCATATACATCCATACATACACACACTTACAAACACATACATACACATAGACACACACACACATATACACACATGCGCATATACACATATACGCACATACACACATACGCATATACACACCCATATACACTTACATTCAGAGACATACACACACTCACACACATCCACACATACACATACGCGCACGCGCGCGCGCGCGCACGCGCGCACGAACGCACGCACGCACGCACAGTGTACAGCGCTCAACTGTTTAAAGTTTTTGACGAAAAAGAAACAAACATGCATACACCGATTCACTGGTTTGTTCCTCGCACGCTGAGAACCACGTTGTAAACATCTGAATAATTCTTGATGTATGTGGGCGTCAAGTCTCTCTGACAGGGCCAAACTGTTCCTCGCACGCTGAGAACCACGTTGTAAACATCTGAATAATTCTTGATGTATGTGGGCGTCAAGTCTCTCTGAAGGGCCAAACTGTTCCTCGCACGCTGAGAACCACGTTGTAAACATCTGAATAATTCTTGATGTATGTGGGCGTCACGTCTCTCTGACAGGGCCAAACTGTTCCTCGCACGCTGAGAACCACGTTGTAAACATCTGAATAATTCTTGATGTATGTGGGCGTCAGTCTCTCTGACAGGGCCAAACTGTTCCTCGCACGCTGAGAACCACGTTGTAAACATCTGAATAATTCTTGATGTATGTGGGCGTCAAGTCTCTCTGACAGGGCCAAACTATTCCTCGCACGCTGAGAACCACGTTGTAAACATCTGAATAATTCTTGATGTATGTGGGCGTCAGGGCTCTCTGACAGGGCCAAACTGTTCCTCGCACGCTGAGAACCACGTTGTAAACATCTGAATAATTCTTGATGTATGTGGGCGTCAAGTCTCTCTGAAGGGCATGCGAGGGCCTAAACTGTTCTCGCACGCTGAGAAACCCCCCGTCAGTTTTAAACATCTGAATAATTCTTGATGTATGTGGGCGTCACGTCTCTCTGACAGGGCCAAACTGTTCCTCGCACGCTGAGAACCACGTTGTAAACATCTGAATAATTCTTGATGTATGTGGGCGTCAGTCTCTCCGACAGGGCCAAACTGTTCCTCGCACGCTGAGAACCACGTTGTAAACATCTGAATAATTCTTGATGTATGTGGGCGTCAAGTCTCTCTGACAGGGCCAAACTGTTCCTCGCACGCTGAGAACCACGTTGTAAACATCTGAATAATTCTTGATGTATGTGGGCGTCAAGTCTCTCTGACAGGGCCAAACTGTTCCTCGCACGCTGAGAACCACGTTGTAAACATCTGAATAATTCTTGATGTATGTGGGCGTCAAGTCTCTCTGAGAGGGCCAAACTGTTCCTCGCACGCTGAGAACCACGTTGTAAACATCTGAATAATTCTTGATGTATGTGGGCGTCAAGTCTCTCTGAGAGGGTCAAACTGGATACTGAATCCAGCGCAGCTATTGGTTAAATTGAGAGAGAGAGAAGAAGAAGAAGAAGAAAAAGAAGAAGAAGAAGAAGAAGAAGAAGAAGAAGAAGAAGAAAAGAAGAAGAAGAAGAAGAAGAAGAAGAAGAAGAAGAGAAGAAGAAGAAGAAGAAAAGAAGAAGAAAGAAGAAGAAAAAGAAGAAGAAGAAGAAGAAGAAGAAGAAGAACAACAACAACAACAACAACAACAGGATGTCACATCAAAGTAAACAAATTGTGACGATGACTTACCATCAGCGTCAAACGAACAGGTAATCTAAATCAGCTTATGAATTAGTCTGCGTATTCGCGGCCATAGAGGGGCTGAACAATGCTCAGGGGCGTGTTGTACACTGTTACACCGGGGTTACCACAGAAGGTCTGTCTGTCTGACTGTCTGTCCACCGTAATGGATGCCGCTGCCGTTGTTCGCAGAGTGGAGTCTGACCACAGTAACGACACGAGTTCCCGTCTGTTGCCGCCATGCTGGCGGTGTCTGTGATGATGTTGTGTGGAGCTGCCATGTCTGCTGCTGCAGTTGGTGATGGTGGTGGTGGTGCTGCTGTCATCGTTGAGGGTCATAATGGCACGTCGTCGTTCGCTGTGTGTAAGTTTGGTTCTATTGTTGACTTTTGTTTTTCTTTTTGGTGGTGATGATTTAGAGCAGAGTGACTTACATTTCTGCCTTCCTTCCTTCCCTCTCTCTCTCTCTCTCTCTCTCCTCTCTCTCTCTCTCTCTCTCTCTCTCTCTCTCTCTCTCTCTCTCTCTCTCTCTCTCTCTCTCTCTCTCTCTCTCTCTCTCTCTCTCTCTCTGTGTGTGTGTGTGTGTGTGTGTGTGTGTGTGTGTTGTGTGTGTGTGTGTGTGTGTGAAACTAGGTCAAGTGTAGATTAATCGGAAATACAAACAAAGATCTATTACTACGCACGCACGCTCTCTTAATAAGGACAAACGCACGCACTCGTACAAAACTCACGAAGGCTTATACATACATGTACGCGTACGCGCCTGCGCCCACATACACACACAAACGCACACACAAATGCGCATACGTTCACGCGCACGCACAGGTAAGCACACATCCGCACAATTACAGACAGACCGCGCGCGCGCGTTCACAGCACACAAACATACATACATACATATATACAGATGGACAGACAGACAGGTAGAACACACACAGACACACACACTCGCACACACAGACAGACACAAACAGACGGACAGACTGACACAGAGTCTTACATACAGACAAACAAACAGACAGGCAGACATACAGACAAACAGACACACGCACGCACACACACATAGACACACGCACATGCACACTCGATCAAAGGCAAAGAATGGGCTTAAATAAGATTACGCCTTCAGCAGTTCTCCACCACATCACCCCGATTCAAAAAACCGTCGTACACTTATCGTTCACATACACACACCTGGATGCTTTTCCCTCATCCGCCCTCGATCCATCTCTCTCACACACACACCACACACACACGCACCCCCCCTCCCCACACACACACACAGACAGAGAAACATACAGAGAGAGAGAGAGAGAGAGAGAGAGAGAGAGAGAGAGAGAGAGAAAGGATGAGTGTAGAGAGAGAGAGAGGTTGTGAAGAGAGAGAGAGAGAGAGAGAGAGAGAGAGAGAGAGAGAGAATGTGTGTGTGTGTGTAAGACAGAGAGAGAGAGAGAAGAGAGAGAGAGAGAGAGAGAGAGAGAGAGAGAGAGAGAGAGAGAGAGAGAGAGAGAATGTGTGTGTGTGTAAGACAGAGAGAGAACAGTAAAATGTATGTTCTAGCTTTTTACTGCCCTCAACAAGTTTCGGGCAGTAAAAAGCTAGAAACATACATTTTACTGTTCTCTGACAAGTAAGACTTCACCAATGATAATCCATCACACATTTTTTCAATAAACAAAAAAATAACGATTTTTTACAAACAAACATACTGTGTTGGAATATCCGTTTTCAATACTAATTTACTAAACTTTTCAGATTGTAGTTTTTGCTCAATCCTTTGTTTTTCTTGTTTGTTTTTAATAACATTATTTTCGCGCAAACATGCATCAAATGCGTCGCTGTCTTTTGTGTAAAATAAAACTACAGCTTTTAACTGTTCTCTAAAGTCTTTTAAAACCGAGTTATATTTTTGACATAAAATCCACACACTTATCCCAGCATGTCTTCCACTGAAAGCTAGTTTTGATAAAGTGTTTCTTTTTTTTAACTATGTCTCTTTCTGCTGAACAGTCATCTATAATAAATAGTGCCTGCGTTCCTTTAAACAGTTTATAAAGTATTCTAAACACTCGCTCAGTTTATTGCTAGGATCAACTAAAAAAAGTCATCATCTGTCCATATAAACCTATCATGATATGCTTTGTTCCATTCAAGTGTTGGACAGAAAATTACAATATAATCAAAATTATAGCGATAAACTGTTTGTAATAGATCTAGGACAAATATTGTTTTTCCACAACCAGTCTGTCCACAAATCAGTGAACAATGAGGGGTTTTTGTCATAAAGTTTAACTTTTGCATTGCTGCCATAGTTGCCTGCTCCATAGTTTTATAACAGAATTTAATTTAGTCCAGTTATTATGTTTATCATACTCTCTGTCAAAACTTGTTCAGTGTAATAAAACCCTATAAGGCCTAAATGTGTAAGATTAATCCAATTCAGTTCTGTAAGATTGTTCCTATTTAAGTCAATATTGATTTTGTTGCTTGTTGTTATGACCTTAATATCCTCACCATTGTGAAGAACGACGATGGTAACTTTAAGACGTTTAACGTCTAAGTTTTGCCAGCTAATATTAATTACTTTTATAAGGACGTCACTAACGCCCACAACCCCATCCCTCTCCTCATCTTTTAAGACAGAAATTTCAAATATCATTGTGAACGTGTCTCCTAATTTCCTGCGTGGAATGAACTGTAATTTTGTAGAAGCTTCCTTTAAAACCGTTTCTCTTCTGTGGAGGATGTACTGTTTTTTCCCATACGGCGTTATTTCAATCTCTTTCCGACTAATGTCCTCTGGCATAAGACTTACATGTAAAGGACCTGAGTTGAGTGCTTTTCTGAAACTTTTTTGACGGCTAAAAAATGTAAATGGGCTTATGAATTCAAATTTTATGTCCCATTCTAAATATGGTTTCTAAGTGCCATTTGCTGTCAGGTTTTCGAACTATTTTATATTCATACTGGCCAGCATTATTTGCTTCTACATTGCGCAGTTGCTCTAGTTTAGGAAACTTTTTGCTTGTCGCCAACCTCTTTGCGTTTATAATCACCATCTTTAGTGTACTCAAACCCATACAAAGCGCCTATCTCACATTCTGTTCAAAGTCCGCAACGTCTGCAAGGTCTTTTAATTCTAAAGTTATACACCTCACAGGCGCTAATGTAACTCCTGTTCTTCTGGCCCACGCGACATTATTTTTTAGTACAGTTTATATTTTATTTCCAAAACAATGTGCAGGTTATCACATTTCACGACTTTCCCTGTTTTGTCTGCAATTTTTATATTAAATGATCCGACCCTCCCACAAACTAATCTTTTAAACTGTAAATTAGGGGAATTGTATAATTTCATAATCGCAATATGCTGCTTTCCCTGATGGAAGAGCTCTTAAAACAGTTGAGGGCCTTCCATCATATAAGTTTTCATCAGTGCTTAGCTCGTCCAAATGAACATAGAGTAATGAATGTAATGCAAGGTCGAGCGGATTTTCTCCCTCATAAGTAGTTTTGTTTGACGTAACTCTAAAACTATGAATGGACCGATCGGCAGTTGTAAAGCCTAACATTTTAGCTAGCTCTTCATCAAAATAGTACCCTACTTCTTCTTCTTCAGGCTTAAAGGTCAACATTGTTTTTAGATTTGCATTGTTAAGTTTGAGAGCAATGTCAAAGTTACTCATTGCTTCTTTTAGTGAGCAAAACCCGTAATAACCATCAGGTATTGTTAACTGGCTAACTAATTGTCCTCTATTATTAACTTTTTTTAATCTTATTATTCTCCTTGGATTCACTTATATTAAACCATACGACTTTGTAAAAAATTTCATGAAGTGCAACCATTTTGGCTCCGCAATTGTTATCAATAGCATGTTCTAAAAACGAAGGCCGGTCTTGAGTTGTTATTGTTACAAACATTTTTTAAACGAAATAAAAATGAGTGCATTCAAATATACTAATGCAAAATATTCTGTTGGGCCGCACTACAATCTTAAAAATATAACAAACTGATACTCTTGACATTTCTGTGACTCAGTCTGACGCCTTTCAAGTAAAAGGTTAGTACTCCATTAAACAGATATCTTAACCCTCCTATTAAAAATGACCGCATCCCGAAAGTGTGGTTTAGTCATCCGATGCAGTTTTATCAGAACCAGTTAAACTTTGCTGTGTTTTGCGCATCAACTGGGTGTGGAGTGTCGCATGCTGATCACTTAAATCATCCTGATCCTTTGGTGAGGTCAGTGTACAGATTTCATTTTTATTACACCTTCAGGCGTATTTTGACTGAACTGCAAGCACCATTACAAATGACAAACCGTTTAATCCATTTTGCAACAGAATAGACATGAAGGCTTTTGAAAGGATCTGTAACGAATTTAATATTAAGGCTAAGACAGACTTTAGACAAAAGTTGGATCTTAATCATGGTCTAGGCACCCTTATTTTGGGGCGTGCACAGAAAATATAACTATGACTGGAATCCTCCTTACAACATCTTCTCTTCAGGCACAGCTGTTCACCTCAGGTCCATAGAGCAAGAGCATAAAACAGCATGGACAACATTTATCTTAGACACTTCTAGGGCCTAACTAAAGCAGGAATAGAACGAATAAACGACTCTATTCGTACTTACGTTTGGTGTTGCTAGGTTCGCAAGCACAAACGAGATCGAGCATAACTGATCCTTCTGGTTTTGATGCACAAAAACAATACTTAGCAAATTTAGAGGACGCCATTAATTCTACAGTTGATTTACCTTCAAGTATTAAAAGGTACCAAATGTTTTACAATACGCAAGATCGAAAGTAGACTTTGCTGTTGGCACTGGTTTATACATGCTGCCTTCTGACCTCAGGCTCCAGATAGGAACAATAATAAACTACAATAATGAAATCCTTGTGGCAGGCAATGAACAGAAGGTTGGAAAAAACGAAATAAATTCTGAGCGGTAATATTGCAAGCAGTAAAACAAACAAGATGACCCCCCAAGAATAAGTCATCCAATCCCCGTGGTCCAAAGCCCGAAGACCGTTGAAGAAGTCAAAAAAATAATGACCATGAATCTGAAAAGACAGCACTTGTTTTTGTATTAACTGGCCTAGGATTACTCGGTCTTTATTTTACTAAAAATTAACCCGACTATTAGAGAACTAATGCCCATAAGTGCTCGGCCATAAAGCCAACTACTTTGCTTGCAGTAGACAAAAAGCCAGCTAACAACACCTCCTAATATACTCGGTAAAGAGTCTATAGCTTTACTGGCTAATTTTTTAAATAAATCCGCAAGATGATCAAGCTGTTTTTTTCACCCATGATTTATCAGGTGGTGATGGAGGCGATGCGATGGAGGCACTGGGCTTTGACCACCGCCGCCTGTAATAGCCATTACCAGTGTACTTATTGCAAATCCTAAGGCCGTTATAACGCTTACTAATGTGACTCCTTGCTCTCTAAACAGTGTTCTTATTCGTTCTGCTAGTGTTGTGTCTCATATAAATTCTTTGGATAGTTTTCTCTTATTCTGCTCACTTGAGTTCGTAATTGTTCTCGGTTAGTAGACAACACTTCTAGTCTTGCTGATCTTTCTTGTTCAGATCTTTTAGTCTTTGGGCTATTCTTTCTTTAATATCATGCCCTAAGTTGGCGTCATCAGCCTCAACGAGTTTTTTTTTTCTCTTTTTATATGCTCATCTAGTTTCACCTAGTTTTGCTAAATGGTTTGTTAATTCGCCTCTGATGCTTCTCAAAGCATGATCAAGAGCCGCTATTTCTCGCATAGGCAATGGGGAATCATTAATTGTTTTTAATGCTGTATTCTTCGGAAAAACTGGTTTCTGCTTCTATTATTTCACCTGCTGATTGATTTAATTCTTTAAGTTCCATGTTTTGCATTTGAGGATCTGTTGGGAGTCCCTGTAGTGTGTTTTGAAGTTTAGCAACAGCCTCCCTATCTAATTTTGGTTTAGCAATGCCAAGGCGATTTTGTACGCTCACAGGGAGTCTTGTCTAAGTGTACTCAGGGCTTTAAACTTTGATGGGTCTCGTTCATGCGTAAGCTTAACAGGTTTTTCCTGGATCGTTTTCACATACAAATGGCCATCATCATCTCGTCAAAATCATTAGGGTCTAAAACTTCGGGAGGTTCAAGGCCTAAATTTTGGTACAATGATCTAACATGGCTTTCTGTTAATTCACGCCGCATTGAGAGCTCTGAGCGATGCTGTGTCATTTCACTCATGTCGTCTCCAGGATCAGGAACATCATAACTTCATCTTCTCTGCCTTCCATGTTTCTTTAATAATTAACTTTTTATTTTGTTTTATAAAAAATGTCACAAGCATATGGTTCAATTCTTGACCCGCATAGAAGACTGAAAGAGCCCTTTGGCGTGAAGGGAAATAAACGGAATATTACTGTTCCAAATAATCCATCTACTATTGATGCAGATCAAATTCTTACTGTCAAATTTCCAGACCTAGGAGCAGATGAAGTGATTGTGCCAGCTCTGCGCAACTTACTTTCAAAATAGAACTCGAATCAGCAACAGACACAAACAGGACAGTTGTCCAGAATCTGGGTCGGGCAATCGTTAAGAAAATTTCATAAAACTTGAGGGGCAAGAAATATTTTCTTTACACAATGCAGACATATTTTTAACTATTCTGATCTATGGCTACCGGGAATGAAAGGGCTGACTTTGCGTTTCAAGGAATCGAAAATGAAGAAGCACTAAAACATAGAATAGGCGCTGCAGATGTTAAAGAACGGCAAAAAGTATGTAGCGTAAATTTTGCGTATGGAAATCGCTTTTCTATTCCCTTAGATTTTGAGTTGTTAAAAAGCGCATGCGCCATACTTTCAAGGAGCATTAAAAGACAGATTGTCAATATGAACTAACTTTAATGAATACAAACGTGTTATCAGGTCATCAGACACCGAAGCAAAGTACAGCATTTCTGACATCTCGTAGAGTTTGACGTTGTTAGCAACCCTAATTTAGCAAGGCTGATTGAGCAACAATATCAGTCAAAAATTAGCAATATATTACGAAAGATGATTCACCATACAACATATCCCAGAAGCAGGGCAGACACTATATGGAATTTTAGTTTTAGTGCCGCAGCAAGATCCTTAAAGGTATTTTATTGCTGTGTGAAGATGAAGAACCATTCAAAAGAGGAAGTGAAAAGTTTATATCCTAAAATAACGAAAGTACAATGTTCGATTTTAGGGTAGTCCTAACCAAATCTACGCTAGCGGCTTAGACCTATCAGCATTTTGACGAAAAAAGAAAATTGTTTGGGGGTGGGGGTGTAGAAGTCCAACAGTAGACCTTGGTCTAAAGACACCCTTCCATTTTAAGACTCATGATTTTTTAACAACAAAATAGGGTTTTATGGATTGACCTAAGATGCAGAGGATAATCAGTTCGGAAAGTGGGAGAACTGTTAAAGACGGAAAAAAAATTTTAAATTTATAAAGAAAAAGATGGCGATAACCAGTTAATGACATTTGTTTTTAAAATAGAGCGCAGTGATATTTTAAAATAAAAGATTTAAAAAATTTAAAAAATACTAAATTTTTTTTTTATTTTTTAAAAAAAACATGTTTTTCAGTTTATCCCCCAAAACCTAGGATGAGCACCCAAAAGAAGGAAAGTAGAACCCCCCCACATAAAACCTTCAGTTTAAAAAACATTTCCAAAGCAACAAAAAACAGGCAAACCCTTTTTAAAAAAACAGCAAACCAAAAGAAGGTATTCGCTGCCTTTAAGCTTTACTATTTTAAAAGGGCATGCTGTTAGTGCTTTTCGGTGGAAGAGTGTAGGTCTTTAGCAACGGGGGTAGGTGCGCCCGCACTTACCCCTAGGAGTTTGTCTTTACTCTCGGTCTTGTTCATTGCTTTAAGTGTGCTGGCCAAAAAAAATTAAAATAAACTGCAAAAACCCAGCTATGGTTCAATAAAAACGCAATTTGTTCGTTCAAAAATGCAAAAATAAAGCGCTAGTTGACTCAAACATCACGGATGAAGAATTTAATCGTTACAGGCCGATTTTGAGACTATAAAGACAAAAGTTTGATCTTCAAAAAAAGGCAAGGGCAAGTTTTTCTCAACAGCCAGACGCCGAGCAGATAAAAAGGATGTTTAAAAAAAGTAAACGAGACATTAAACTCTGTTCTAAACAGCTCACATTAACAACATCAAAGGGCGTTTATACTTTAGTTTATGAGTCCAAGCACAAAAAGACGTTGATATTGATTCTGATTAATTATTTTTTTTTAATTTAAGTTAGAAAAGACACTTAAAATGGCTAAGGTATATGAAGGACCAGACGAATTGTTTGAAGGAATGCTTAAGGAAGAGCGTTTATCAAAGCTTTAAATGATATTAATCTAGAAGTCATTGATCCAACAAACGTACAGGCAAGTGTTGTTCATGCATTTCTCAAGTTCCAGGTAAACTAACAATAGACCCCAGTTAAAGTAATGTTAGCTGTTTTAATCGACTATTAACAATAAATGAAGAAAATCTAGAAGTCTGGGTCTCAACTAAACAACAGGTTATTCTTTCTCATAATGACTTAACACCTGGTTGGGCAGACCAACTGCTTACACAGTTTGATGTGGCCGCTGAAGAAGCCAAAATGAGAGGCTCTGGTTGGGCAGAGGGCGAAGTCTTAGAGATCAGATTAAACAGGCTAAGTATGAGCCGTTGTTGGCAAGTCTTACTTTCCACTGCCTCCAGCATTAAGTCGCAAAAGAGCAGTTTCTAAACATAAAGAAATTCGGACAACAAATGTTTTATGTGGTGTGTTCTTGCGAGGCTTCATTACGTCCGCAAAAACGCAGAGAAAGTATCTAACTATCAGCCTTACATCGATGATCTTAACTTTAGTGGATATCCTTTCCTGTTAGTGTAGATCAAATTGATCAGTTTGAAGAACAAACAACCAATAAATGTTAATGTATACACATGGTATGAGAAAACAAATTTGGTGCCTATTAGGTGTCTAAAGACAGCCCAACAATAGGTGATCCAGACAAAAGCCATGTTGAACATACTCCTAATGTTTTCACCAGCAGGGCTACCACATTACACATTGATACGCACAATGAGTAGATTATTAGCGCATACTTCAAAACATTGTTGCAAACAAGAAATTCTGTAGAAAATGTATTAACAAGAATTCCATCCATTCCAGCCGTGCTTGAACATAAAAAACGTTGTAAAAGTTCTGTAGACTGTAATACAGAACTAATTACGCCCCCACCTGGATCTAAAGTTAGTTTTAGAACTGGAAACGGCTGCAAACGAGTCCATACGTAGTTTACGCAGACTTCGAGTCGCTTATATGTTCCTTATGAAGGGCCAACCCCACGAAACTTCCGAAAACTGTCTTAATGAGTAATCATCAGATTTGCTCATTTGCGTTTATTATTGTCAGGTCGGATGGCGCCCATTCAAAGCCAGAATTATATAGAGGCCCTAATGCTGCAGAATACTTCTTAAAACGCATGCAGCAAGTGCGTAACGCCTGTTCAAATAATTTAAACTTATCTGAAATCATAATGACGCCTAAAGACCGAGAACAGTATAAATTAGCCACTCACTGTTGGATTTGAGGTTTGGGACCTCTCATCAGACGAAGCCAATCCAACAGGTGGCCTTGGCGGCCACGGGGTAAGAGACCATGATCACATTAGCGGAAAGTTTAGAGGAGCAGCGCACAGTAAATGCAATCTTCAACTAAAGTTTGATCCTAAGACATGGAAGCTGCCCATCTTCTTTCATAACTTGCGAGGTTACGCTCTATCTTATAATGAAAGCAGTAGACGACGCCTTCAGGATAACTTTGCATTGCACAGTCATCAGAAAAGTAATGTGTTTCACTTTAATAACATGTCTTTTTATAACTCTATGCAGCACTTTGATGGGATCATTAGAGTCACTGGCTATGTCCTTAAAGTCCTGCCCAATAACAGAAGAATATTTTGACCCCACACTCGTTAGAAAGGGCGTTTACCCTTATGAATACATGAAACAGTTGGGGAAAGGTTTGACGAAGATACACTTCCTCCTAAAGAAGCGTTCTTTTCATAGTCTTAGAGGAAAGGGCATCAGTGATTCTGATTACCAGCATGCTCAAGTTTGCGTGGCAGAAGTTAGATTGTAAAACGATGGGAGACTATCATGATGCATACTTGATGGCTGATACATGTTTGTTGGCGGACGTCTTTGAAAATTACAGAAAGACCTGCTTTGAAACCATTTTTAGCCTGGATCCTGCGCATTACATTTCTGCGCCCGGGATGAGCTGGGACGCTTTCTTAAAGTTTACTGGAGTACAGATTGATTTATTGGTCAGATTTCCCAATGATACAGATGATTGAAACGGATTGCGGGGAGGAATTAGTATGGCGTCGCATCATTACTGTAAAGCAAACAACAAATACCTAGATGATTATGATCCAAGTAAAAGGTCTAACTATCTCATGTATTTAGATGCAAACAATCGTATGGATGGGCAATGGCGCAATCACTTCCATTACGTAACTTTAAATGTACACAGACGGCGGTTGCGAATAATATTCAAGGAGCATTAAAGTGGTTGAGCAGTTTGGCGCCAGATCAACAGCGTGGTTTCATTCTAGAAGTTGACTTAGAATATCCTCAGGAACTCATGACCTGCATAATGACTACCCATTAGCAGCAGAAAGTCTAAAGATGGCAAAAACAGAGCCGCCTAAACTTGTGCCTAATCTTCGAGGCAAAAAAAATTATGTCTGTCATTACAGACTTCTACAATTTTATTTAAGACATGGTTTGAAGTTGACAGCAGTTCATCGTGTAATTGCTTTTTATCAAGAACAGTTCATGAAACCATACATCATGAAGAACACTGATCTTAGAACTAAATCCACAGATGCTTCAGAAAAGACTTTTTCAAGATGATGACAACAGCTGTTTCGGAAAGACTATGGAAAATCCGCACAAGCGTAAAGATGTCAGATTGGTTACAGTGAGAACGAAGCAATTAAGCTGACTTCAAAAACCTAATTATCAGGACTTCAGAAGATTTCATGATCAGCTTTTTGGCATAATGATGAAAAAAAAGAAAGTCAAATTGGACAAGCCTGTATTTATTGGGTTTACTGTTTTAGAATTATCAAAGCTTTTGATGTTAGAATTTCTTTATGACTACTTTAAACCCTCGTATCCAGAGTCCAGAGTACTTTACACAGATACAGACGTTTTGTTATATGATATCCCTACTGAAGACATCTATAAAGACATGGATTAGAAGTAGCTAAAGGGCATGCGGGATGGTACGGGCACATCTGATTACCCCAAAGATTCGCCTTTGCATTCATCCGTTAATAAGAAGGTTTAGGAAAGATGAAGGATGAATTATCTGGAGGGGTGATTAAGGAGTTTGTTGGGTTAAGGTAAAAAATGTACAGTATTTCGAGCAGGAGGAAAACCATTAAGAAAGCAAAGGGAATATCTCGCAGTGTTGTGCAGTCAAACATATCGCATGACAACTACAAAGAAGCATTGTTCAATAAACATACTTTTCATCATGACAACGTAAAACTACGATCTAATCTACATGAGATCAACACAACTGTTGTAACAAAGAAGTCATTAGATAGAACAAACACAAAACGAGTATTTGTTGATCCAGAGTTTTCATATGCAATTGGACACTGGAGAACGGCATAATTACATATCTTCCTCATATTTTTCCTCAAGTTTTGTTATAAGCTCATTCATATCATCATCCAATTCAGCTAAATCTTTTTTCATGTTTGCTTGATGTGCTCGAATTTTTTTTATTATTTCAAGATATTCTTTTCCCCATATCTGATGATCAAAATTTGGGAATTTGGGTTGTAGGTGATCTGGATGCATTGCCATGTACCGATGAATCCTCATAAATGCTTCCTTAATAATAGAACTCGTGCCATATGATTCCCGTATCAATTCTAAGGTCTCTTCTTTATCATTCTTGTTTCGTTCTGCGCTTCCATTTTTAGTCTCAAATTATTTTTGTAAATTAATTAAGCAACTGGAACGGTGTTTAAGGAGTTTATTGGTTTAAGACCGAAAATATGCAGTATTTCAGGCCAGGAAAAAACTTTTCCCTCAAGTTTTATTATAAGCTCAATCATATCATCATCCAATTCAGCTAAATTTTTTTCATTTTGCTGGTGTGTTCGAAAATTTTTTTTTATTATTCAAGATATTCTTTTCCCCAATCAACATTTGGATTTTGGGCTGTAGGTGATCTGGATGTTTTAGCATGTGTTGGTGAACCCTACAAGTGTTTCCTTAATAGTAGCTATCGTATTATATGATTCTGTATCAAATCCAAGGTCTCTTCCTTATCATTCTTGCTTCATTCTGAAGCTTCCTTTTTTAGACGCAAATAATATTCTGTAATTTTATTAAGCAACGGAACTGTATCTGGCGGGATTATTGCTGTTCTTCCTTCACAAAAGATTCTTTGAGGAGCTGGTTGTTTTGTCGTGTCAGTTTCTCGTAAATAATACACGGGCGGATTCATTTTTACAATTCTTTTATTTCATACGGATTCAAACTCCAAAACTGGATCGGTTGCCCTGATGCGAGTGTCCCATTCTGCTTCCCGGTAATAAAGGTACCTTACTTTTAAACCAAAGGTAATTGGTTTGCTGGGTGTCCGGGAGTCTTCAGCAACATTTATTGTTTGTTTTATGATTGCTGGTACTGGTTTAAACCTTTAAATTCTTCATTATTCATTGCGCGCAAAACTGAGGGCAGTTTCTAACCATATTATGTGTTGCGAGGAAATTGTCAATCAGCTCTCTGTGATACTGGTAGGAAAAAAGTCTTTCAGATAACAGTTTGTTAACGTTTTTTTCAACCAAAGCCTGTGATCTGTGAACTCTGGAATGCCTATTTTATGGGAACTCGTATGTTTTAACAATATATTGATTTACTTGGCCTTTAAAATCTTTTCCATCAACGACTTGAAATTATGCGAGGAATAAGTTAGCGGGCCTCGTTGGTATATCAGTTGTATAGAACAGCAACCGCAGAAGCACTCTTTTGTGTATATTGGTTCTGCATCTTTATATCTTGAATCTATGTCAATGACTGTGAGCGCGTAACTTAATTCTTTTTCGGTCTAATCTTATATCATGGGGTAAATATAGAAGGTCCTTTTGATGGGTGTCGTTCGGTATTGTGTTCACTTGTGTGGTCTCTGTATTGTCTAGGTGAGGTAAATATATTTGCCAAAATCGCTTGTTTAGATAACATTCTTTGCTGTTTGTTCACTGTCTCCCGCTGCTTGCTTAGCTTTTTATGGCCGTGTGATTCCCTTTCCATTAGCCTTATTGGGCGAAATAATAGTTTTTGTTCATTTTTATTCAGACATATTATGTGCGAACAAAATTACACAACGGTCATGCCAAAGTCGATAAACTCGTTTCTTGGCATCTTTTGTTTTTCTGATGGTTGATAAAAGTCGCTGAATTTTGGTGGGGCAATGTCTCGATTGGTGTACTGTTACAAGATAATATTGCTTTTTTTGCTGGTCAACATCTTTAAATGTGTATGCTGCATGTCTCTGTTTTTTCTGTTGTTATTAATAAATCTAAACTGCTCAATTCTCTGGCTTTTCATAGTGATCCGGTGCAGCTGCTAGTTGGCTCCATAGCTTTGTTATGTCTTTTCTCTCGCAGTCATCCCGCAGTTTACTAAATGCGTAATTACTTCCGCTAAAGCAAGCGCATTAAACTCTGCGCCGCACTATCATCATTACGAGTGAAGCCATTTTTATAATTTAAATGTCTTTTTTTTAATTTTACATATTGTTTCTGTCAGGAATTAGTCCTTGCTTTTCTTGAAATATTTCGTATAGCCTAATGAAGCTGCTATAACAGCAATTAGCTTTGCTGTTCCTCAAAGCTGCTTGCCAAGGATTATGTGGTTTAATTTTTAAACAAGCTTTGCCAAGGAATTGTGTATCCTGCTCTTAGACCTCCAATAACAGCAGAATGGTATACAAGGTTGGTAACAGTGTTTTTTCGGTGCTCATTTTAAAAAAATAAAATAATTATTAATTTATAAAAACATGACGGCCCAATGCTACTTCAGTACAGGCAGCCTAAACCTTCCTGAACTTATGATTACAAATGACCAAGTGATGACAAGCTATTATGCAAAAAAAGAAAGGACTGTATTCTTTGGCAGCATGTGGAAAACAAAACAGTTCCTCAGAAATGAATTCAGCATAGAACAGATTCAACAGATGTCGCACAAGACATTGTAAAGTATCACAAAAGGTATGAAGCGCAACTAGGATCAAGAATGATTAAAAAGTGTCGTTCCCTTAATCTTGGTTTGTACACTAAAACTAGTAAGTAAATTTGCGCCTATTGCTGAAAAAGACTTTATGTTTGATTTAATGCAGGATCCAGTTTTAACAAAGTCATTAGAGTCATCTAGGATTGTGATTATATTACAGATTTGGAACATTATTGTCGCCGCTATCATGGGATTAATTACTTTTAATCATATAGAGTTTATTTCCCTTCAAAATGACGAGCCAGAAAATCTGCAAGGAACAGGAATCAGAAAAAAACATTGATTTACGGTGGAGGGAAAGAAAAGATTAGCAACCAGTAAAAAGAATCCTGGGCGTGTTCATCAGAATTAAAAGAGTAGCAGAGTGGAACAAAACAAAATATATTAAAGGTTGCAAGCACGAATGAAAAGTTGCCAGAGCCTTAGCCAGGTGTTTCAATGCCAGCTATAAAAACACCAGAACAAGTTGATCCTAAAACAAACACTGCCAAAGTCTTCATGGAATAATTGTACTTAAAGCAATTGTCATTTTTGGCGGCATTGCCTGTTGGGGGGGGTTATTCGGTTATTTAATATATAAACAAAGACAAGCGAAAACCGAAGCTGTCCTAGAACAATCTCATCCGCTAAATACAGAAGCCGAACACAAAAGCATGCCAGCCCACCAACAACAAATGTTTTTTGATCCATTTCGGGATGCAATCAAAACCTTGATGAACTTTATAATATAGTATAAGTTAACTTGAATAAGAAACTGGATGTACTTAGGGTGACTTAAATTACAATCTTGAGGTGACTTAAGTTAAGAACTTGATGTGACTTGATTCAAGAACTTATTAAGAACTTGAGGTGACTTGAGTAAGAACTTAGAAGTGAATTAAGTAGAACTCGAGGCCGACTTGAGTATGAACTTAGAGGTGACTTATCATAACTTATCAAGAACTTGAGGTGGACTTGAGGATTATTGAGTTAAGAACTTGAAGTGATTAAGTAAGAACTTACGAAGTGACTTAAGTAAGAACTTGTGGACGTCTTGAAGTAAGAAATTAGGAGGTGACTTGGGGCAACTTGAGTTAAGAACTTAAAAAAAGCGACTTAAGTGTGTGTAGCGTGGGGTTGGGGGGGGGTGGGCGGGGTGGGGGGGGGTGGGTGGGGTGGTGGTTGGGTAGGGTGGGGTGTGGCAGGAGTACCTCCTTTGTGTCCGCCACTTAGGCAAGTCAGGCAGTACCGCAGCCTTTGCTACTAAATAAGGCGTTCACGGCTTGAACGGCTATTTATAGTGCAGTAGCAATGGCTAATTTTACCGCCCACAGCCCTCTTGCCATAATATAATAAGGAGTTCACAGATTGGAACGGCTATGGTTGAATGGGGGGGATTTTATTGCATGCCTCTTGCTACTAAAATAAGGCGTTGACAGCATGAACGGCTATTTATAGCAAGGTGGATTTTACTGCAGTCCTCTTGCTACTAAAATAAGGCATTCACAGCATGAACGGCTATTTATAGTAGCAGTCAGCAAGGCTGACCATACTGGCAGATGTACTAAGGTCTGCCTAGCCCTATCTAGTTTGTTTGCCCACAGAAAGTTGAATAAGTTTTCAGGCATACGAATCAGCCATGTTTACCTGTGTCTTAAGAAATGAACGCCATGTTTGAAGCGTTTTTGTTTTTTTAAACATGACTTGAGCTGTCTCAAGCCAGCGCCCAACAATCCATCTGCATTGATTGTTTTGCTTCGGCCGACTTTCAACAATGCAGCGCCATTTTTTAGATAAGGAACCATCTCATCAATAGTCAAACACGTATTGAAATCGGCTACATCTTGTTCAATATTTCTTTCAGCGTTTTCATTTTCTTGAACCAACAAACCTTTAAGATAGGCGTGCATTTCCAAAGCAGTCGGTTCACTTTTTCCTTTTCTGTTCCTTCCAAAAAAGCAATGCTTCTTTTGGGTTTTGCTGGCAGAGGACAGGCTTCGCCTAGTTCTTTTTTTGACAAATACTCTAACATGCTAGTGAAGTAAACCTTGTGATCTTGAATAGCGCGAGCCTGTTCTTCGTAAACCTGTTAGCCATTGTTAAAATAACAACACAATAAAACACAGTAGTCACGCCGGAGCGCAATAAAACACAACCTTCTCGTGCGGCAGTCAGTGAGAGAATGGTAAAATGGGTCTTCGCGTTCAAGAATGTTCTTTTATGATTGCGCCATAATGTTGCAAGTTAACCTGGTCAGGTGAGCGTCGCGAGCCCCCCTTATGGGGGTTACAGTCAGCAAATTTAACAGGTATCACAGGAGCCACCCGGGACCGCCGTACATGTTACTGCCTGCCACAACCCCCGAACCCTCTAATTGGCCTGCGCCCACATGTCTCAGCCAAGTCTTACATGATTTCCAAATTTAGGGGGGGGGGGGGGGGGGGGGGGGGGGGGGGGGTGGGTTGGGTGAGTCAGAAAGGGTTAAGAAAAAAGGGGGGGGGGGGGGGGGGGGGGGGGGGGGGGGGGGGGGGGGGGGTGGGGGGGGGGGGGGGGGGGGGGGATTTTCCGCTCTAAGTGTTTGATGACTGTATGTGTGAAAATGATGTTTTTTGAAAATGATCAGAAAAACGCAGATAAGCAAAAACTACAATCTGAAAAGTTTAGTAAATTAGTATAGAAAACGGATATTCCAACACAGTATGTTGTTTGTAAAAAATCATTATTTTTTGTTTATTTGAAAAAATGTGCATGATTATCATTGTTGAAGTCTACTTGTCAGAACAGTAAAATGTATGTTTCCTAGCTTTATAACTGCCCGAAACTTGGTTGAGGGGAAAAAGCTAGAACATCATTTTACTGTTCTCTCATGAGAGAGAGAGAGAGAGAAAGAGAGAGATAGAGAGAGAGAGAAGAGTGAGAGAGAAGAGAGAGAGAGAGGGTAAGAAAAAGAAAACACCCTTTTTCTCCACTTCCCTGCCCACTCAATTATGAA
>CM031595.1:101248485-101265985 GCA_018398815.1 Conus ventricosus | reverse complement strand
TAGAAATTCTCTTGATAAAATCCCAAACAATCAAATTCAGTTCTCAGTTTCAGACCAGTTATTCTTAGATACTCTGATTATGGAAATAAGAGCAGAAACAATAACATTTAGCATTCATAAAAATAAAAACATAAATGAGAAAGAAAAACACATTGAAAAAGAAATTCAAGCTTTGGAAAGCAAAACTCCTTTATTGGAAGCCGACGTGGCAAACCTGAAAAAGAAAAAAGATGAATTGAATGAGATTAGGAAAACAAAGATGGAAGGAATAATAGTAAGGTCCAGGGCAGGATGGGCGTCACAAGGGGAAAAAGTAAACAAATACTTTGCTCACTGGAAAAAAGAAACTTTGTAAGCAAAAGAATGCTAAAACTAGTCACGAACAAAGGAACTACTCTAACAGAAACGGACCTTATGTTAGAAGAAACAAAGAACTATTTTAAACATTTATATGCAGAAAAGAAAGTAAAAGATATTGAAATTGAAAAATACGCCAATAATCTACCCAAACTAACTCGAGCAGAATCCGATGAGTTGGAGGGACCAATTACCTTAGAGGAAGCTACTAAAGTCTAAAAAACATGGAGAATGATAAAAGTCCTGGGACAGATGGTATGACAGTAAATTTGTTAAAATTCTTTTGGAGAAAATTGGGGGATTTTGTTGTCCGTTAATTAAACGAGGGATACAATAAAGGCGAAATGTTTATAACACAAAAAGAAGGTATAATAATTTGTTTGCCAAAAGGAGATAAGCCACGAGAATACATAAAGAACTGGAGACCAATTTCACTTCTAAATGTTACTTATAAAATTGCTTCTGCCTGTATTGCAGGTAGAATGAAATCTGTTATACCCCAAATCATAAATGAGGACCAGTCAGGTTTCATTCTCGGTAGATACATTGGAGACAGTTTAAGAACCATATATGATGTAATTCACTATTTAGAAGTGAACCGCTTGCCTGGGTTATTAGTATCTGTCGATTTCGAAAAAGCATTTGACTCTGTTGACTGGTCATACATGAGTAGGGTTCTATGTGCATTCGGTTTCGGAAAAGGAATACAGCAATGGATATTATCTTTTTATGAAAAGATAAGGTCTTATGTTATAGTGAACGGGAAGGTTTCTTCAGGATTTTCTATTGGAAGAGGATGCCGACAAGGAGATCCTATATCTCCCTATTTGTTTGTTTTATGTGCCGAAATACTAGCAAACAAAATAAGGCAAGATCAAGATGTTAAGGCATAAAAATAAAAAATACAGAATTCAATCAAATCAGTTTGCAGATGACACCACCTTCACACTGGAAGGAGATAAGAAATCATATGAAAAGTTGTTCACAGATCTCTATGAATTTGAGCAAATATCTGGACTTAAATTAAACTATGAAAAAACGTTTAATGTTTGGTTGGGGATAAAAAAGAATTCGTCGAACACGTACTTACCCATATATAAAATGGAATGGAACCCTTTAAAATTTAAAATCCTAGGGGTGTGGTTTACGAATAATCTGACAAATATAACTCAAATCAATGTGACAGATAAATTTTTAGAAGTTACAAAATCTATTTAAAATATGGTCAAAAAGAGTAATTACACCACTAGGTAAAATAGCAGTGCTAAAATCATTAGTGCTATCAAAACTTATATATTTGTGGATCCTTCTGCCCAACCCTCCAGACTCTCAGATAGATATGTTGCAAAATATGTGTTTCAAGTTTGTTTGGAACAACAAAAATGATAAAATTAAAAGAAAATATTCTGTGCAAAATATTTGGAAAGGAGGGCTAGGTATACCCAATCTTAAGATATATCCAATCCTTAAAAATCGCCTGGATTAGGAAAGTATACGTGCAAAATTGTAAATGGAAAACAGTACTACATTCATTATGTCCTGAAATCGATGCCCTTGATTCATATGGACCAGATAGATTTGTACAAAGCAAAATAAATAATTTTGGAGAGATGTTTTTCAGGCATATAAATTTTTTTGCAACCGTGCAGAATTAAAAAATAACACAGATCTAGCTATTGAACCTATTTTTGGTAACGAAAAGTTCAAAGTGGGAAATAAACCGTTCTTTAACAAGAAATGGATGCAGAACAATATATTTTTGGTTAAACATTTACTTGATGACAGTGGTAACTTTATAAGCCGTCACACACTGTCAGAGAAGCTGGGATCTGAGGTCAATTTTCTAAATTACATAAGTTGCGTACAATCAATAAAAGACTATGCGAAGAAAAAGTCAATAAAACTCGACAGTAATACCAGTAATGACAGAACATAGCGTTACAAAAAATTTGTGGCGCCACTAAAGGGGCACGCATTCACTATGATATTATGATAGAAGACATTGAAGTTTTAAACATCAGCTCTTTTATGAAATGGGAACAGCGCCTTAATATACCTATTAATTGGACAGACGTACTAAAAAGAATTAAGAAAATAAAAGAAATAAAACTGAAATGGTTCCAGCTTAAAATATGTCACAGAATTTTAGTAACTAACAGTATTTTGAAAAGAATGCAGGTTGTGGATAGTGACATGTGTAACTTCTGTAATAGAGAGAAAGATTCGATTAGTCACTACTTGTGGGAATGTGAATTTGCACATACTTTCTGGAAACAACTTGAAAATACTCTAAAAAGTAAGTGTTCACACTGTGAAAGATTGTCATTTAATGTAGAGCTTATATTGTTTGGCACTGATGAGAAAACAAAAACAGATGATATGTTAGACTTAATCATTTTAATGGGAAAATATTTCATATACAAATGTAGAATTAATAAGATGAAACCCAACCTAATAATGTTTCTAAAGGAACTATGCTATAGACATAAAATTGAGAAACATATGTACTCGATGGAGATGAATTATGCAGAATACGGGACAAAATGGTTTCCTTACATACCACTAATACAAGAATAATGTTAATAATGCATAGAATATAATTCCCTTCTTTTTGCGTGTTGTCCGTGACCTTGGGCATCAAATGGAACAATAAGACTGAAATATGATTATGTAACGTATTTTCTCTAAAAGTCATGATGTATTTATGAGGACACTATGTGACATGTTACATGACTTTGTTTGATGTTTGTAAATAATGTCGCTGTTGTCCAGTGAAATACTTCTTTATGTGTGCCTATTAAAAAAAGAAAAAAATATGAAGCTGTCCCCCCCCCCCCCCCCCCCCGGCGACATATCAGTCGCACTCATTATCTATAATTAATAAAATGTACATGTTTTCAAATGCATATTACGTTCGCTTGGGTTTAAGAGCGATCCGTTTATAAGCAGGCATGACATCCCAGTCGCAGCTAGCACTGCGCTGCTGCTGCTGCAGATGGTTCAGACGCTGTTTTCCTATGAAGACAATGACAGTGCATTGAGGCCATCAAGAATGCTGGACATGAAGGGACATAGAAGTCGATACCCCCAACCTCACCTCCTCTCTGTACACACACACACACACGCGCGCACGCGCCCACACACACATACACGCACGCACGCACGCACGAACGCACGCACGCGCGCACGTACACACACACACACACACACACACACACACACACACACACACACACACACACACACACACACACACACACACACACACATATATATATATATATATACATATACATATCTATCTATCTATCTATCTATATATATATATATATATATATATATATATATATTATATATATATATATATATATATATATATATATATATATATATCCACCTAAGAAATCCTTTTTATCTATGTATGTACGTATGTAAGTACCTATCTACTCTATCTATCTTTCTGTTATGATGCTATGGGTCGAAATTTTGTGAGGGGGTGATCATGACGATAATACAACAGAGCTCTAGTTTTGTCTTGGTTTCTTTCTTCTTTTGTTTCCTTCTTTCTTTCTTTCTTTCTTTCTTTTTGAATTAGGACTTCATTCAACGCTTTCATTCGTTAGATACCCCGGCGTTAACCAGCTTCAAGAAACATAGACATTTAAAGTTACAATCTCTACGCTTTAACCAGATCTCAAGGCCAATATTCCCGAGGTAGACAGCATTCAACCTCATGGTCCTGGCATTTCGATATGTACCCTTGACATGTTCCTAGCCGTGATGACTATGAAGAAGTTTTGAACCTGCAGTTTCAGAAAATTGATGGTAACGAGGCAGGTCTGTATAACTATGTTTAACTTGCACTGGCTAAACATGCTCTTGACGGGGACAGAAGGAGTTTAGGGCTGAAGGGGGATGGGGTGGGAGGGGAGGGGGTGGGTTCGACGGACAACTGACCGGTCACTGGGTGTAGGTTTACTGACCGACTTACCACGAAGCCTGCCTGAGTCATGGGCTATACAAAGTCGACGATGCATAAAAAAATCATATAGAAAGGCAAGGAAGCAGAACTTTTCGTTTGAGTAATGGGCTCATTAATTCCCGTCATTTCCTCTGGCAAGTACACCCGTAGGGGTATCCTTAATTCACGATCGATGGAAGTTCAAATAATTACATGGACAGATTAGAACAGCTCTCGGAAGTATGCAGATCTCAGCCCATATAAACAAATTCTTGAAAAATCATTTTTCCACCAGGGGAAGAAATGGAAGGTATGGGCGGAAAGAGCTGCTCTCGTTGTTTGTTTTACCGGAAAATACGAAATGTCAACGTTTATATCATCAGGAAATTTGTATGTTCCAAGAAAAATATATTAAATTATAGATAGTTATCGTCTCGTGAACAATAAGCTACTTTCACCGTGTTTATGTGCAGTGGAAAATTTGTAATGACAGGGGTGGCTGGAACGTGGGCTGCCGGTTGATCTGGACCCGAATCACAGATCTGGATATAATTTTAACGTTCGTTACTGGACCATATTCGATTTTCCCACCCCGCTTGGTTGTAAATTAGATAAATAGCTTTTACGTTATCTTACTGACAAACAAGCAAAAACATCATCAGACGTTGTAAAAAATCACTCGTCTTGATGAAGGCAATAAGAGATAGAACTTTCATCACTGTGATATAGTGAATATATTGATTTGCATGGTGTAGACGCGCATGCGTTCGTCATACAGTGTTTGTGAAGGTCATAGAATATTCTTCCCAATCCACTCTCCCTCACACTTAAAATCTAAGCACAGGTACTGGTAGTGTACCCGGTGAACAAACACAGCACAATCGATGGCTAGACACCTTCCAATTGGATCGAGACCTGTGAACAAACACAGCACAGTCGATGGCTTGACACCTTCCAGTTGGATCGAGACCTGTGAACAAACACAGCACAGTCGATGGCTAGACACCTTCCAGTTGGATCGAAACCTGTTAAGGCGGCCGGCACTCTCAGTCTCACAGATGAAGTTCCTTCATTAATATTTCACTTCCGCTTTAATTACGAGCGCAAACTTTTAAAGACGTTTGATTCTTTGGAACTATCCGTCGAGAACATGGCATGCAGCAAGCTGTTAACCTACATGAGCGTGATATATTGGCTAGACTTTTCTTGGTCAATGAAAAGTGGATTCCCCGGCGTTACCAGTAAAATTCCGCCATAGTTCGCCGTGTGGCTTGGGCTGAATGCTGAAGCGTTTCGACCTCTTCACATACCAGTTACGTTCAGAGATCACCATTCCACCATTGTGGGTACTTGCTTTGGTTACACCTGTAACGCTACAAGTCGTTTTTCCAACATTAACTCTTTACCACAGCAAACAGACTCTCAGTATTGGTGAAGTCATTGACACTGGTATTATAGGTGTACCTTAAGGCTCAGCGCTTTCGGGGGTAGGTGGAGTGTGTGTGTGTGTGTGTGTGTGTGTGTGTGGTGTGTGTGTGTGTGTGTGTGTGTGTGTGTGTGTGTGTGTGTGTGTGGTGTGTGTGTGTGTGTTTTTGTGTGTGTGTGTGTGTGTGTGTGTGTGTGTGTGTGTGTGTGTGTGTGTGTGTGTGTGTAAGCATATAAATGTGTCTTACAGTAGGCGCATTCTGGCACCGTATGAGCGGAGACATGCAATAACAATAGACTGTCGTCTCTCTCTCTGTCTGTCTGTCTGTCTGTCTGTCTGTCTCATAACATACAAATTAGAGAGTACTATTAATTGCTGATGATACAACTGCTGTCGCCTACTGTCGCCTACTGTCGCCTACTGTCGCCTACTGTCGCCTACTGTTGCTGCTGTTGCTGCAGGTGGTGTCGTTGATGAGGCTTCGTTGTCTTGAATGTTTGATTTCAATTACCCCCTCACGGTTTTTTACTGTGCGTAAATGATAGGGCGCCCCCAACAAAGGACGCACGCCCTGCAGGCTTAAACCACTCCCTGCACATATGAAATACAGCTCCTTATGCCGAAACAAAATTAATTTTGTTCTTGTAAAGTTTAAAATCTAATCAATCGAACTTAAACAAAATCACAAAAAACCCTGTTCTATTCCGAAAACGGGATGGGTCATCTGAGAGGAAGGTGTTCAGTCCAACGATACCATCACTCAGCTCTGACGGCTACGAGGGAAGGCGGAAGGGTAAGATGTGTTTAGTATGAGGGTGGAATGAGAAGTAGGGGAGGGGGGGGGGGGGGGGGGGGGGGGGGGGGGGGGGGGGGAGGAGGCTTTACTAAACACAACATGAATCAATAGAACAAGAGATCAAAATGTAGTTATCAGTTTACATCTTTCCTCACTTACCATCGTCTTTTAAATGTGAAAAGCGTTTCTTTTTTTCCTACCGCCATTTCGGCAGTTCAGCAACATGTGGATGTCTTCAGTTTCATCAATGAGGTGTCGCCGCGTGCGGACTCGTCCATATACGCTACACCACATCGCATGAATTAAAGCTGATGGATAAATGAATTAGTGACAAACATGAGAGAATGTAAGAAGAGGATCTCATGTCTATTTCCAGATTGTCGTCAGACTGCGGACAGTGATGACAAACATGAGAGAATGTAAGAAGAGGATCTCATGTCTATTTCCAGATTGTCGTCAGACTGCGGACAGTGATGACAAACATGAGAGAATGTAAGAAGAGGATCTCATGTCTATTTCCAGATTGTCGTCAGACTGCGGACAGTGATGACAAACATGAGAGAATGTAAGAAGAGGATCTCATGTCTATTTCCAGATTGTCGTCAGACTGCGGACAGTGATGACAAACATGAGAGAATGTAAGAAGAGGATCTCATGTCTATTTCCAGATTGTCGTCAGACTGCGGACAGTGATGACAAACATGAGAGAATGTAAGAAGAGGATCTCATGTCTATTTCCAGATTGTCGTCAGACTGCGGACAGTGATGACAAACATGAGAGAATGTAAGAAGAGATCTCATGTCTATTTCCAGATTGTCGTCAGACTGCGGACAGTGATGACAAACATGAGAGAATGTAAGAAGAGGATCTCATGTCTATTTCCAGATTGTCGTCAGACTGCGGACAGTGATGACAAACATGAGAGAATGTAAGAAGAGGATCTCATGTCTATTCCAGATTGTCGTCAGACCGCGGACAGTGATGACAACATGAGAGAATGTAAGAAGAGGATCTCATGTCTATTTCCAGATTGTCGTCAGACTGCGGACAGTGATGACAAACATGAGAGAATGTAAGAAGAGGATCTCATGTCTATTTCCAGATTGTCGTCAGACCGCGGACAGTCATCCCGAATGGCTACTACTGAAACATGACACCTTTGTTCTCACAATATCCTGCAGGGCGTGAATTGTTCCAAAACAGTATGCTGCGCCGCCATGTCTCGCCTACACCCAACGTAAATGATGATCATGACAATGCAAGAACAGTGGACATCAAAAGTAAAATTTATCTGCAGCAGTATCCGGACTCCCAGCGAATCGGTAAATCATATAACATTATTCACTGACAATGCGTAAATTATACACCGTCTGATAGTATCGACAATGGAGGGACACGGAATGAGACTACGAACCGAGCCGGGTTTTTCATACAGCGCTTCACACACAGCTGCTCCTGTGTTCGATCAAAGATGACAGATCCACATACAGCCACAGGATACGGGCAGTGACCCTGTGCCATGAAGTTTGCACGATGCCCACCAACCGCCGTGGCAAAGTGGTTAGAGTCGCTGACTCCCGGTTGGGAGGTCGTAGGTTCTACTCCCACCAGAGTCACTTATGTATGGGAGTTTTCTGGCACAACCGGCTTCTACCCAGTGGGTTTGCTCTGTGGGCTGAATTCGGAAGACTGAGACCACACAGTTGAGCTTCATCCACTTAATGGATGCATCTCTGAAAGCATCGCTGAAATTTGGCTGACCAACACTGCAGGTGTCTGGTTTTTTTTTTTTTGGTTTTGTTTTTCAGGCCAGGTTGATATGTTATGAAAGTAAGCGTAGAGTACAGCCCTGTGATGCAGTCTCAAACCTAAATGGAAATCTGCAGCGTCATCTTCATCCTCCTCCTCCTCCTCCTCAATCAGAATGAAAGAAAAAAGTCTCAAATGTTGTGGCCTTTCGTGCCCTGCTCTCATGGTGACACCCGTTTTGATTTCTTCTCCGCGATGCGCCCTTGGTTTGGTTCTGTTGGGGTCACCGGTACTGACAAAGTCATGGGGACTGTCGTTGGATTGACTTAGCGATACCCTCCGGAGGAAGAGCTCTCTCACGCTGGCTCCGCGACCGAGCAATTACCATCAGTATGGGCTTAGTAAGTGGTGTCCTGCGCATGTTAGATCAGAAGCGGTACCAATGAACACACATGAAGTGACTGGGCAGCCTTTGCAGTGTCTCCTCTGGTGGGCTGGCTCATGGCGGCTTGACTGTTCCCTGTGGATTGCTGGGGCTGGGGCTGAGGGGCCTGGGTGTGATTGTAGACATGGGGAGAAGTGGTGGTGGGGGGGGGGGGGGGAAGAGGGGAGAGGTATGAGTAGCATGGGTGCAGTACCACTGGACTGGCACAGAAGATGTGACACCCCCCCCCACCCCCACCCCCCCCCAAAAAAAAAGGTTGAATGACCCCCTCCCCCATTCCATCCTCATACCTGTTACCTCTTCCCCAGCAGATTCTTATGATGAAACATACACAGGATTTACAAGCCAGTGACATAATATTTTGCCCTCACGGGCTGTTAGAGGATATTCTTTGGTTTCCCCTGTAGGAAATTATTAGTTGATAAGATTTGATGTGCCCCAGCTCCCCGCCCTCGTTTTGAAAATCGTTATGAATGTTTAGTTTTAACTTTTGCTTTTCTGTCGTTATGAATGTTTAGTTTTAACTTTTGCTTTTCTGTCGTTATGAATGTTTAGTTTTAACTTTTGCTTTTCTGTCGTTATGAATGTTTAGTTTTAACTTTTGCTTTTCTGTCGTTATGAATGTTTAGTTTTAACTTTTGCTTTTCTGTCGTTATGAATGTTTAGTTTTAACTTTTGCTTTTCTGTCGTTATGAATGTTTAGTTTTAACTTTTGCTTTTCTGTCGTTATGAATGTTTAGTTTTAACTTTTGCTTTTCTGTCGTTATGAATGTTTAGTTTTAACTTTTGCTTTTCTGTCGTTATGAATGTTTAGTTTTAACTTTTGCTTTTCTGTCGTTATGAATGTTTAGTTTTAACTTTTGCTTTTCTGTCGTTATGAATGTTTAGTTTTTAACTTTTGCTTTTCTGTCGTTATGAATGTTTAGTTTTAACTTTGCTTTTCTGTCGTTATGAATGTTTAGTTTTAACTTTTGCTTTTCTGTCGTTATGAATGTTTAGTCTTTAACTTTTGCTTTTCTGTCGTTATGAATGTTTAGTCTTTAACTTGTGCTTTTCTGTCGTTATGAATGTTTAGTTTTAACTTTTGCTTTTCTGTCGTTATGAATGTTTAGTCTTTAACTTTTGCTTTTCTGTCGTTATGAATGTTTAGTCTTTAACTTGTGCTTTTCTGTCGTTATGAATGTTTAGTCTTTAACTTGTGCTTTTCTGTCGTTATGAATGTTTAGTCTTTAACTTGTGCTTTTCTGTATTTCTGCCCACACCATGTTTCTGTATTTCTGCCCACACCATGTTTCTGTATTTCTGCTCACACCATGTTTCTGTATTTCTGCCCACACCATGTTTCTGTATTTCTGCTCACACCATGTTTCTGTATTTCTGCCCACACCATGTTTCTGTATTTCTGCTCACACCATGTTTCTGTATTTCTGCTCACACCATGTTTCTGTATTTCTGCTCACACCATGTTTCTGTATTTCTGCTCACACCATGTTTCTGTATTTCTGCTCACACCATGTTTCTGTATTTCTGCTCACACCATGTTTCTGTATTTCTGCTCACACCATGTTTCTGTATTTCTGCTCACACCATGTTTCTGTATTTCTGCTCACACCATGTTTCTGTATTTCTGCTCACACCATGTTTCTGTATTTCTGCTCACACCATGTTTCTGTATTTCTGCTCACACCATGTTTCTGTATTTCTGCTCACACCATGTTTCTGTATTTCTGCTCACACCATGTTTCTGTATTTCTGCTCATACCATGTTCCAAAACACTGTTCTTTCGGTTTTGTTTTCTTTAATCGTAAAGCATTTGTAAAATTATCCGCCAGACAGTCCATGCTTTTTTGATACTTTCGCCTCACTCCCCTCTGCCTGTCTGTCTGTCTGCCCACCTGGCCTAGCGCCTTTCTTTCTTTTCTCCTTCTATGTTGAAGAACCCCACGATGTATCAGACACACCATGCTCACTCAACTTATCTGGCCTTTCTTTCTTTCCTCCTTCTATGTTGAAGAACCCCACGATGTATCAGACACACCATGCTCACTCAACTTATCCTCTCTGTGACACTCCCTTGAAAAAAAAACAAAAAAGACCACGAAAGCAAAACAAAAGAAACAAAACAACCCGACCGCAACTCCCCAAAGTGATATTAATCTCTCGCAGTGTTCTGCCTCCCAGGAAATTAATCAGTCATAGTGTAGAGGCACTGACAAGGCATTAGTTGCACTCCAGCTGATATTGTCGACGATGTAGAGAGGCTGAATGAAACCGTCGAAGGTAGCAAACTCGTCATCACATTAAAGACAGCACGGGTATTTAGTCAGAGACAATGGGCATGGCCACAGGCTACCAGGAATGACTGTGGAGCATTTGTTTTGCATGCCCCCCCCACCACCCCCCTTTACCAACAGGTCCCTGCTATGAAAAAAGACAGGACCTATCTGTCAATGAATGAACTTTTTTTCTCACGTGTTGTCAGTGGTATTCAAATTTCTGTCTCGAAGAAAATCCATCTGTCATAATATTTTCTGTCTCATCTCAAAACCGTTTTTTTTTTCCAGTTTGGTGTAAATTTTCATTTTCACTATCTTTCTGTGTTTTCTCTGTTTCTCTCCCCACAATGGTTCCTAAAACACAATTCAAGTGTTACTCTGCCTCTGACTCTCTCTCGCTTTACACTGATTTGCAGACGAGTTGTTAGCATGCTGGTGATTGTTACATCTTTGGTTCTTTGTTGGTTGTACTTTCTTTTAATCATGAAGCATTAGTGGAATTATCTCCATTATTGTGTTTTTATGGGGTTATGATTTTTGATAAAGTTTTGCCCCCACCCCCAGTTTTCTGTCTGTCTGTCCGTCTGCGTGCGTGCGTGCGTGCGTACGTGCGTGCGTGCGTGTGTGTGCGCGCGCGCGTGTGTGTGTGTTCCATTCCATCATTTGTTATTGTATGTCATTTCTTGCCATGTCTTTCTCTCTTTCCTTTTTCATGGGTCCTTTCTGTTCTCCCTCTTTGTTGGGAAACCCATGACGTAACAGCCATGGAGCATGCGCACTCAACAGTGTTATCCGCTCTATGAAGAAAACAAAACAAAACAAAACAAAACAAAAGAATCCAGCCGCACGCCGAAAGTGATATCAATCTCTGGGTGGCATTCTGGCCCTCAGCAAATCAATCATTCATCGAGTAGGCACTGACAATGAATGAATTAGACACCAGCTGATATTATCGACGATGTAGGCACGCTAAATGAAAGCATTGGACCGAGTGGACTGGACAACACATCCAACACAGCTAAGGTGCTCGGTTAGAGACAACAGACATGCACTCGGGGTACAGGGACTGACTCTGGATTATTCATGTTGCATGCCTGCCTCCCCATTCCCCTCCTCCACCCAACAGTTCCTGGCGGTGAAAAAAAAATGGAATCCATCTCTCAGTGAATGAATTCTCTTCCCCCCCCCCCCCCCCCCCTTACGTCTTGTCGGTGGATATTTCAGTGTATGACTTGAAGAAAATCCCTAATTGATAATATTTTTGTTTGTTGGTTCCACCCCCAAATTGTTTTTTAAATTCGGAGTAAATTTGCATGTTCAACAATTGTTGTCTTCTCTGTTTCTCCCCCTACACCATGTCCTTAACCGCTATTAAAATGCTACTCCGTCTCTGTCTGTTTGTCTGTCTGATTGTCTGTCTGACTGTCTGTCTGTCTCTCACTTTCTCTGTCTGTCTGTCTGTCTGTCTCTCTATTTTAGCTATGTGTGTGTGGTGTGTGTGTGCGTGTGCGTGTGCGTGTGTGTGTGCGTGCACGTGTGTGTTCCATTTGATCCCTTTGTTACTTCGTTATTTCTTGCCATGTCTTTCTTTTTTTTCATGGTTTCTTTCTTTCCTCCCTTTTTGGGGGCGGGGTTGGGGGTGGGGTTGATGTTGGGGTGGGCGGGACCCATGATGCATCAAACATGGGGCACGCGGGACCCATGATGCATCAAACATGGTGCACGCCCACTCAACAGATCTGTCCACTCTGTGATAGCCCTTGAAGAAAACAAAACAAAACAAAACAGCCCACAAGCTAACTCCAAAGTCATCTTAGTCTGTGGCAGCCTTCTGACCCTCAGCAAATCAGTCATAGAGTATAGACACTGACACTGCATATATTAGACATCAACTGATACTATCGACAATGTAGGAATGCTGAATGAAACCATGGAGCCACGCAGACTCGACAACACATCAAACACAACTGAGGTGCTCCGTCAGAGACAACAGACATGGCCACAGGGTAATGAGAGTGACTGTGGGTCATTAATGATGCATGCCTCCCCCAATCCCCATCCTCCACCAACAGATCTTTGTAGTGAAGGGGGAAAAAAGTGGAATCCAATCGTCAGTGAATTGATTTTTTTTTCATCACGTCTTGTCGGTGGGTATTTTAGTGTACATCTTGAAGAAAATCCTTTCGATAACTTTTTGTGTCCTATCCCCAAATCTTTTTTAAATTGAGTTTGGTCTAATTATGTATTTTCAATATCTTTTTGTGTTTTTCTGTTTCTCATCCCACGCCATGCTCTAAACTACTATCCACCACAACGTCTCATTACACTAATTCGCAGATTTGTCAGCGTATTTGTTATACATAATTTGATTCTTTTTTGTTTTCTTTAAATCTCGTTGCATTTGTGGAACTATCCTCTTCTAAATGGGGCTACTTTTTTCTTACAAAACAATAAAGTTTCGCCCCCCATCCCCACTCCTCAGTCAGTCATTCAATCTGTCCGTCTGTCTTTCTGTCTCTCGGGCGGCGCGCGCGCGTGTGTGTGTGTGTGTGTGTGTGTGTGTGTGTGTGTGTGTGTGTGCGTGCGTGCGTGCGTGCGTGCGTGCGTGCGTGCGGTGTGTGTGTGTGTGTTGTGTGTGTGTGTTGTGTGCGTGCGTGCGTGTGTGTGTGTGCGTGTGTGTGTGTGTGTGCGTGTGTGTGTGTTGTGTGTGGTGTGTGTGTGTGTGTGTGTGTGTGTGTGTGTGTGCGTGTCTTTCTTTCGTTCGTTCTTTTGGTGTCAGTCTGTTTTTTCCCCTCTTTGTTGAGGAACCCACGACATGTCAGACATGGTGCACACCCACTCAGATGATCTATCCCCTCTGTGACGTCCCCTTGAAAGCCCACAAAACACAACAAGCACAGACCAAAAGTGGCATGCCATTCTGACAGCCTTCTGACCCTCAGATAATCAACCAGTCACTGAATACAGGAACTGACCCCCTACTCCCCACTCCTCTGCCCGCCTATCTTTCTGTCTGTCTGTCTATCTGTCGATCTGTCGTCTGTCTGTCTATATGTCTGTCTGTCGGTCTCTCTCTCTCTCTGTCTGTCTGTCTCTCTCTGTCTCTCTCTCTCTCTGGGCTGTCTGTCTCCTCTCTCTCTCTCTCTCTCTCTCTCTCACTCTCTCTCTCTCTCTCTGTTCCATTCCATTCATTTAATCTTTGTATTTTGTTACTTCCTGCTGTTTCTCTCTTTTTCTTACTTTTTTATGATTTCTGTCTTTTCTTCCTCTTTGTACCACGAAGTGTCAGACATGGTGCATGCTCACTGAACAGATTGTTACGCTCTGTTGACACTCAGACATGGTGCATGCTCACTGAACAGATGTGTACGCTCTGTGTGACACTCAGACATGGTGCATGCTCACTGAACAGATGTGTACGCTCTGTGTGACACTCAGACATGGTGCATTGCTCACTGAACAGATGTGTACGCTCTGTGTGACACTCAGACATGGTGCATGCTCACTGAACAGATGTGTACGCTCTGTGTGACACTCAGACATGGTGCATGCTCACTGAACAGATGTGTACGCTCTGTGTGACACTCAGACATGGTGCATGCTCACTGAACAGATGTGTACGCTCTGTGTGACACTCATACATGGTGCATGCTCACTGAACAGATGTGTACGCTCTGTGTGACACTCAGACATGGGACATGCTCACTGAACAGATGTGTACGCTCTGTGTGACACTCAGACATGGTGCATGCTCACTGAACAGACGTGTACGCTCTGTGTGACACTCAGACATGGTCATGCTCACTGAACAGATGTGTACGCTCTGTGTGACACTCAGACATGGTGCATGCTCACTGAACAGATGTGTACGCTCTGTGTGACACTCAGACATGGCGCATGCTCACTGAACAGATGTGTACGCTCTGTGGTGACACTCAGACATGGCGCATGCTCACTGAACAGATGTGTACGCTCTGTGTGACACTCAGACATGGTGCATGCTCACTGAACAGATGTGTACGCTCTGTGTGACACTCAGACATGGTGCATGCTCACTGAACAGATGTGTACGCTCTGTGTGACACTCAGACATGGTGCATGCTCACTGAACAGATTGTACGCTCTGTGTGACACTCTCTTGATAAAAAAGAAAGCAAAGCAAACGAAACCAAAACAACCTGACCGCAATCCCCAAAGTGATATTAATCTCTTGCAGTGTTCTGACCTCGAGCAAGTCAATCAGTCATAGAGTACAGGCACTGACAATGCATTAATTCGGCACCGGCTGATATTGTCGACGATGCAGAGACGCTGAATGAAACCAAGCGGACTCGAGAACACGTCAAACACAGCAGGGGTGTTCAATCGCCCTCGTTTTGAAAATCGTTATGAATGTTTAGTTTTAACTTTTGCTTTTCTGTCGTTATGAATGTTTAGTTTTAACTTTTGCTTTTCTGTCGTTATGAATGTTTAGTTTTAACTTTTGCTTTTCTGTTGTTATGAATGTTTAGTTTTAACTTTTGCTTTTCTGTCGTTATGAATGTTTAGTTTTAACTTTTGCTTTTCTGTCGTTATGAATGTTTAGTTTTAACTTTTCTTTCTGTCGTTATGAATGTTTAGTTTTAACTTTTGCTTTTCTGTCGTTATGAATGTTTAGTTTTAACTTTTGCTTTTCTGTCGTTATGAATGTTTAGTTTTAACTTTTGCTTTTCTGTCGTTATGAATGTTTAGTTTTAACTTTTGCTTTTCTGTCGTTATGAATGTTTAGTTTTAACTTTTGCTTTTCTGTCGTTATGAATGTTTAGTTTTTAACTTTTGCTTTTCTGTCGTTATGAATGTTTAGTTTTAACTTTTGCTTTTCTGTCGTTATGAATGTTTAGTCTTTAACTTTTGCTTTTCTGTCGTTATGAATGTTTAGTCTTTAACTTGTGCTTTTCTGTCGTTATGAATGTTTAGTTTTAACTTTTGCTTTTCTGTCGTTATGAATGTTTAGTCTTTAACTTTTGCTTTTCTGTCGTTATGAATGTTTAGTCTTTAACTTGTGCTTTTCTGTCGTTATGAATGTTTAGTCTTTAACTTGTGCTTTTCTGTCGTTATGAATGTTTAGTCTTTAACTTGTGCTTTCTGTATTCTGCCCACACCATGTTTCTGTATTTCTGCCCACACCATGTTTCTGTATTTCTGCTCACACCATGTTTCTGTATTTCTGCCCACACCATGTTTCTGTATTTCTGCTCACACCATGTTTCTGTATTTCTGCCCACACCATGTTTCTGTATTTCTGCTCACACCATGTTTCTGTATTTTGCTCACACCATGTTTCTGTATTTCTGCTCACACCATGTTTCTGTATTTCTGCTCAACCATGTTTCTGTATTTCTGCTCACACCATGTTTCTGTATTTCTGCTCACACCATGTTTCTGTATTTCTGCTCACACCATGTTTCTGTATTTCTGCTCACACCATGTTTCTGTATTTCTGCTCACACCATGTTTCTGTATTTCTGCTCACACCATGTTTCTGTATTTCTGCTCACACCATGTTTCTGTATTTCTGCTCACACCATGTTTCTGTATTTCTGCTCACACCATGTTTCTGTATTTCTGCTCACACCATGTTTCTGTATTTCTGCTCATACCATGTTCCAAAACACTGTTCTTTCGGTTTTGTTTTCTTTAATCGTAAAGCATTTGTAAAATTATCCGCCAGACAGTCCATGCTTTTTTGATACTTTCGCCTCACTCCCCTCTGCCTGTCTGTCTGTCTGCCCACCTGGCCTAGCGCCTTTCTTTCTTTTCTCCTTCTATGTTGAAGAACCCCACGATGTATCAGACACACCATGCTCACTCAACTTATCTGGCCTTTCTTTCTTTCCTCCTTCTATGTTGAAGAACCCCACGATGTATCAGACACACCATGCTCACTCAACTTATCCTCTCTGTGACACTCCCTTGAAAAAAAAACAAAAAAGACCACGAAAGCAAAACAAAAGAAAACAAAACAACCCGACCGCAACTCCCCAAAGTGATATTAATCTCTCGCAGTGTTCTGCCTCCCAGGAAATTAATCAGTCATAGTGTAGAGGCACTGACAAGGCATTAGTTGCACTCCAGCTGATATTGTCGACGATGTAGAGAGGCTGAATGAAACCGTCGAAGGTAGCAAACTCGTCATCACATTAAAGACAGCACGGGTATTTAGTCAGAGACAATGGGCATGGCCACAGGCTACCAGGAATGACTGTGGAGCATTTGTTTTGCATGCCCCCCCCCCCACCCCCCCTTTACCAACAGGTCCCTGCTATGAAAAAGACAGGACCTATCTGTCAATGAATGAACTTTTTTTCTCACGTGTTGTCAGTGGTATTCAAATTTCTGTCTCGAAGAAAATCCATCTGTCATAATATTTTCTGTCTCATCTCAAACCGTTTTTTTTTTTCCAGTTTGGTGTAAATTTTCATTTTCACTATCTTTCTGTGTTTTCTCTG
>CM031595.1:101235985-101243485 GCA_018398815.1 Conus ventricosus | reverse complement strand
AGGAACATTACCCACACACCTTTCACAACTACCCACGCATAACTACCACCACCTCTTTCATCACCCAGCGAAATCATTTATTTTATTCACCTAAACCGTTTTTGATTTTTTTAAAAATTTATTTTTATTATTATTATTATTTTTTTTTTATTTTTATCCCCCCCCCCCCCCAGTTTCCCTCCCCACCCTTTCCCCCTTACCATTATTATCAATCCACCATTACCACAACCGTCACAAAGATATCACACCACCCCAATAAACTAGACACACAACCCTATCGTATCACACCCCCCCCTCCCCCAACGCAACCCCCCTCCTTTTCCTCTCCCATAATCCCCCATGTCATTTCCGCCTACCGGCTATTTAGCCTTTCAGCCTGGTCAGTGAAGTAGGGGTAGTTGTTACCACTAAGTGGGGCAAGGTCTATCATGGATTTTTAACATCTTTAGGGTCCCCTGATATAGAAAAATTATGATAGACCTACAGATCTTGTAGCTTTCTGTGTGTTATCTCATGATTTCTACACCTACCATCTTGCGTCATGCATTCACGCCAAGCTCGGCACTTTTTTTTGCAAAGCACAAGTAATACTACATATTAAACAGCTTCAGACATTAAATTTAATTAAAACATAGCATTGTCATGCTATTTACATGAAATACAGTGCTTTCTATTCGCTTTCCAACAAAGAAAAAGCTTCACTTTCTTTGTTAACTGCCCCTGACGTCCTGCTCTTCAATATCTTGCCTTCAATGTACAACTAAATTGCTTTTATCATAGGGTTTGAAATTTACATGTGAATTCAAACAATGCATTACACAGGTATAAAATATCTGGAATCATTCTCACCTAAGTCCTCCATCACTGTGGTATCAGATGTCTGTTACAGTCCTTTGTTTCTTGAAGATTTAGCAGCATCAACATCACACCTCACAACATATCAAGTTCATCATCAGTCTCATCACCAGCTGCATCCAGAGGCTTGGTCTTGTCCCGTCATCTTCACCCACCTGATTCGTACAGTCTTTCAATTTGCACATGTCTGTGCAATTCAGCTTGTTTTGTAACATGTACAGTCATCCAAGATACATGTCTTCTTGCATGAACACGCAAGCAACTCAAGAACACCGATGGGAGCAGTGCAACATCCATCCAGTCCACAACCAGCAGATTCTTGTCATCCACGCGCTCTGTCTTCCATCCACTCTTTGTTGGTCCTGGGCTTTCTGGGTCATTCTGGAGACATCTTTTCCACAGCCCTGCCTGATAGTTTGCACGCATGGCATGCTTTCTGAGGGAGTCCTTACATAGTGGCAGTTGATGCGATTCAACATCGCCATTCTTGGCACAGAAGAGTTGATACCGTAGCTCAGCCACATCAGTGACAGTCTCTCGTGTGCATAAAGTCTGCTAGTGAAACACTCAAGCCTCTGGAACAGTTCGCCTGTCAACTGCCAGCTCTGCCCTAATTCTGAAAATGTGCAACACACAGCCTTGTTTGTCTTCAGGGTCTTCAGAGCACTGGCGTTTCCTTTTCCTGCAAAAGCACTGACTGTGTCACAACCTGTATAAGCGTGCATTCCCACCAGTGCATCACAGACATCTGTCCCCAGAGAATCAGCAGTTTGTTTCACATCAGTCAAGTGTGTCCGTGCTGACGTTCTTTTGTTCTGGAAGAGTGGTGCTAGGATCTTGTTGCTGCAGGCCAAGCTCAGCACAAATACGTCTGTATCTTCGGAACTGATGATGGCAGCTTCATATCCTTCCTTGACAGCATGATCAGCATGAAGCAACATCCTGCCACCAGCTTCCTCTTGCCAGCATTGGAGCTCTGGAACAACCTGGCACCTCACAGCAGACAGACGACGAAAGCAGCTCTCTTCACAAGTGAAGCACATGACTTTTCTTAGTTGGTCAAGCTTTTCTTTGTACTTCTGTCCCCTCCATTCATCAGCAAGAAACTTGACCAGGCCTGTCTTGTTTGCACCTTCAGTGAGGACCTGCGCCATTGCTTGATCATCTGTCCTGGAGCAACATTCTGCACTCTCAAGCCACTGGATTCGCCCCCAGGAGTCGTTCTCTCCGTGTATTTGATGGACTGGTCCCAGTAACAGTCAAACACAATGTCAAGCCTTGTGCTGAAAGACGTTTCATTCAATGCCACTGAGAAGATTATCTCTGCAACTTCCTCAAACTTAGTCTGTTCTGTGACCTTGGCACACTGCACGAGTGCCATACCATCCACAATAGTAGCAGATTGTTGTGGCACTGAGTCAACCAGTGTTGAGCTTTTTTGCAAGCTTTAGCCAAAGATGACTTGTTTGTTTTCCTCAACCGCCCATCAGAAGTGGCAAGAGACCAAGGCAGTGGTCCCAGAGGGTGACGCAGAACTCTTTCATGCCAATATTTCTGGCCTGACCCATCACCACCATGCGGCCAAACAGTGCTCTGTCTGCTTTCAAGTTCACTGACCGCCCATCTTGGCACCTTGTTTGCTTCTTCTTTAGAACTGTTCCAAATGTTTTCTTCATTGGGTCATGGAACTTCTTTGAAGGTGGTGCAGTTTCCAGTCTGTCCTTCTTGAACACAGCATAGGCTTTTTCTCCTCTTTCATTGGCTTCTTTGATGTCAGTTGCTACGTCTGCTGGCGCAGTGGCACCAGGTGAAACGCTGACAAGATCAGAGTTCTCTTCAAATGGGTTGATCCAGCTCGACAGTGTCTCTTCCACAGCAGATACAGCTTGCTCGTCCACCTTGATCCTTGATTGCTGCAGGTCTGGATGATTGAATCCTTGTCTGTTTGAATTGACCAGTTCCCAAAGCCTTGCCAAGAATCCACTTTGGTACTCAGAAGTAAGATAGTACCTACTGACTGCACCTGGCTGCAGGCTGAACCTTGTGGTCCCTCCCACTGTTTGAGTGTCTTTGTTCACGGTGACCTCTATAGTCTGGTCAACTGGGATTCGCCCAAAGGGATTTTCCTCTGAAAGCTGAACAGCGAACTTGCCATCTCTGAATTCCTGATAAATCTCAGGGTGTTCCCGCGGCAGGTTTGTCATCTCTTCATGATATGCTGGAAGGTACCTGGCATAATTCAGCTTGTCATAAGCAAAGCACCAGGGTATCAGTAAACGGATGGCATGGAGATGCAAACTCCAGTTTCCTTCACGGGCTGCTCGCAGAAGACCAAGAAGGAGATCTGAACCAGGTCAACGTAGGTCATCTAGAATGCAGACAGTTCTCCATTTTCAACACGTAAGTGCTGCAGAAAGTCTTCCCATGTTTGGAAGATCTTGTTGGTACTTGATTCTTGTAGCAGCGAGTTGAAGGTGTCTTGGCAGATGTTATCAGGACATCAGCAAGTTTGTCTTCAAGATCCCGCACGAGCGCTAAGACATCAGTGTGATTGTCTCTTAGCCAGGGGATGACGCAGTGCCACATCAGTGTGATTGTCTCTTAGCCAGGGGATGACGCAGTGCCACATCAGTGTGATTGTCTCTTAGCCAGGGGATGAAGCAGTGCCACATCATCCATATGAGTGCTTCAAGGATACACTTGCATGTCCTGACACCTCGCTTGTAGAGCTTGCCTTCAAATACTTTGCTGACAGAGCCTTCTGCTACAAGTCCAGACTCGATGCAAAGATCACGCAGCCCAGCATCTTGGAAACTGTTGCCAAGAATAGACAAGACAACCATGATGGTATGAAAGGCTCCCGAGTCTCAAAACAACAGCTTTGTAGTTGTTCCTGTGCTTCGTGACGATTTCAGCCGCCTTTGCATACAGTGCTTGATCAAAGACAATCACGATGCTGTCCAGATTCAGGGAGGTTCTGATAAACTCAGACTGGACAAGAATCTCCTGCACAGTTGCCATCTCTGTTGCTGGGGCGTTTATTGCTGGAAGATAACCAACAACATCTTTTTCTGTGTGCTCTTTATCTCTTGTGAAGATGCTGAAACCAGTTCATGAAGGTACCCTCTGTTCTCGTGCTTTTACCAAGCGGCTTAAGATCCAAATCAGATCTTTTCTTCTTGCTGTCTGGACATGTTGACTGTGCTCACTGTGTCATTCTCCAAGGTCTTCAATGGTTGTGGTCCCACCCTTTCTCCTGAGGCATAGACTGGAAGCTGTTGAGTTTCAATTGCTATGCTTTTCTTCTTGGATTTTGCTATCACTGGCAGGCTCTCTGAGGGGTAGGTGTGGGCCAAACACTTTTAATATCATTTTATGTAGTTTTTAGAATAAACAATCATCAAATAAGACATTTCATTTTCATTTTAAGTTATCATCTTTAAACTTCACGTGCGTTCCACTCCGGAGCGTGCATGGCGAACCTAATCAATGGAAAAAACACAAAAAGCTACAAGATCGACAGGTCTATCATAAAAATATGATCTCAGTGGTTGACAACAATAGTAAAAATCACAATGAGCATTTGCCCCACTTAGAGGTAACAAGCAATCTCGAACCTGAAAGACTAATTCTCCCCACCACATGGACAACAACAGATGAGTCATTTTTCGTTCTTTGTTTGTACTGTCCCAAATGTTAAATGTGATTTATTTTTTCTCCTGAAGAAGACCCAAGTGGTTGAAATGTATCATGTCTTGTCATGTGCTTTGTTTGTCAATGTCATTGGCGGTAAGTAACAAACTCTATTTCTAAATTTTGCTTCGTTCGCCGCCGTTAGTCACTCCATTGTGAAGCTAAAAGTAATGATAAACTGAAATCCCGGGGATTCTTATAATACTTTGGATGTCTTTAAACTATGTCTCAAATCATCAAAAGTAGGACAAAAAAGGGAGAAAAAATTCCAAGCAGAAACACACACACACACACACACACACACACACACACACACACACACACACACACACACACACACACAACCGAAAACAAAAACCTACACACAAGAAAACAACAACCAAAGTGAATTTCATCATCAACAGTAGGACAAAAAAGGAGAAAAAATTCCAAGCAGAAACACACACACACACACACACACACACACACACACACAACACACACACACACACACACACACACACACACAACCGAAAACAAAAACCTACACACACAAAAACAACAACCAAAGTGAATTTCATCATCTGTAGCAGATCTACACAGTGGGCATTATATACGCGTTCACTATTCCTTTCAGAGAGAGAGAGAGAGAGAGAGAGAGAGAGAGGAGAGAGAGAGAGAGAGAGAGAGAGAGAGAGAGAGAGAGAGAGCAAAGGTTATTTTCTTAAACCATTAAAAAAAAACTTTTTGTGCTAACGCGTTTATCTGCCTGTCTGTCTGTCTGTCTATCTGTCTTTCCGTCTGTCTCTTTGTGCGTGTGTAGTTGCATATAAGTCAATGCTTGTGTATTTGTGAGTGCGCGCGCGCGCGTGCGGCGTGCGTGCGTGCGTGCGTGCGTGCGTGCGTGCGTGCGTGCGTGCGTGCGCGCGCGCGCGCGCTTGTGTGTGTGTGTGTGTGTGGTGTGTGTGTGTGTGTGTGTGTGTAGAGAGAGAGAGAGAGAGAGAGAGGAGAGAGAGAGAGAGAGAGAGAGGAGAGAGAGAGAGAGAGGAGAGAGAGAGAGATTATTCTTTTGAATATTTTATCACCGAAAGAGTCGGGTGGCATGAGTTATTTTCTGAAATAATTTCTCCGGAGTGAATCGGCTGGAAGGCAGAATATGGGATGAAGGTTACATGGGGAGATTCAGGAGGTATGCAGAAGTATGGGAGGAGGTCTGGGAAGAGGTAGGGGGGGGGGGGGAGGGGAGCAGGAGTCGGGTGGTCAGGTTGGTGTAGGGTTAATACCACGCTGAGCGGCGCATAAGTGGGTGTTTTGAAACATTCATCTTTAAGCACGTATCACGTCTCCTTCAATAATACTTATCGCCACTTCCTTAACGATAAACAGAAGAAAACCTAGTTTTGTCTATTGATTGCCATTTTAAGAAGAGTTTTCTTTTCTGTTCGTGCAATCTGTTTCTGAATCATTTTTTGGGAAAGCATTTTAACAAACTGTTTGTCCGTGTGGCTTCCGAGATTCCCATCCCTCCCCCTCCAACCCAGTTTCCAACCCCTTCACACATACGCACACACACAAGGTCTCTCTCTCTCTCTTTCTCTTACACACACACCACACACACACACACACACACACACACACACCACAACCACACACACAACACACACACATACCACAACCACACTCTCTCTCTCAGTCTCACACACACACACACACACACACACAACACACACACACACAACACACACACACACACACACACACACACACTACGTAGACCGTGTTTAGAGGCATATGCCACCCGCCAATGTTTCCCAAGTGAACTATCCATTCCACACAGGCCAACACGGCACAGAAGCAGGAGTATTTCAAAGAAGTTTCTTCAAGCCATGTCACACAATATGATACCCTTGCAAGTTACTGTCACGTTCCAGCCGTTACTCTGTGCTGTCAATGGCTGAGTGGAGCAAAAATCTTCCGGTGGAATCTTGGTTGTTGGTGCCTCTTCTTCCAGTCTTCAACATTACGCTCCTCAGTAGTTAAGTGACAATGGGAGTCTTTAACAAAGTGTTTCTCAAGTTCAGTGTTTGAACAGTTCTCGACCATTGTCTGATTGTCGAACAAGACACGGTCACATGCCTTCCGCCTCGCTCACGATGGCGAAATTCACGCCCTGCGTTTCGGTGTACAGGAGGGACACGTTGTGAATGAGTTCACACAAGAACGTTTTTTTTTTTCTTTTTTTTTTTTTTTTTTTTTTGCGTACGCAGGCTGATACTCCTGCGGACACTCCCTGTATAGACAGACAAGGATTAATCTCATCTACCCAACAAAGGGAGTGGAGTTTTGTGTGTATGATCGTTTTTTCATCCCGCCATTAAGGCACTCAAACTCCAACTTCGGGAAGGTGCATGCTATGTGTCACGTGTCATCCATACCAACGGCCAAATGGCCTTCTCTTCCGAAAGTTGGTGATGGGATTATACGTGTGTGCAAGATCTTACGCGTGCGTTCACACACGGAACCTCGGTTTATAGTCTCATTCGAAGGACTGTATGGGAAATGGAGTCAGAACCAATGTTAACTCCGAGGGAAAAATCACCCTGTACCGAAACGGCCCGGCGGAGATTCGAACCTGCAACCCCAAGATTACGAATCCGGCGCTCTACCCCGAGCTATTCCGCCCCCCTCCCCCCACAAGAACTGATTTCCAAACCTGCTTCTTACTAAAATAATGTCTAACGGGAAACACACGCTGAACTTTACCATCGTGTTGAGGGGAACATCTCACTCTACAACAGCGGCTTCGTTGAATACTACTGAAACGCTCATGAATCAAGACACATGTGATAACGTCCACACCCACCTCGGGTGAAATGGCAAACAGGGGTAACCATCGCAGAAAAATAGGGGAAAGGGACCTTAATGAATACTACGCCACACCACCCGAACGACAACACGTTCACACGGGCAGCG
>CM031595.1:101225985-101230985 GCA_018398815.1 Conus ventricosus | reverse complement strand
TACTTCCTGAACATAGCAAACTAAGGAGTCACGGTATATGCGCCAAATCGTTGCACTCCAGGAAACAAAATCATATACAACATAAATTTCAAACTGAGCAACAGCAGTACAAAGAAGAAGAAAAAAACTCAATCGCTTGAAAGAAGATTTTTCTGAAAATGTGTATGCAAAGATGTCAAATTACGTTAAAAATACATATTTCGCCATTCGCGTATTTCTGCAGCCGGAAACAAAAGCAGCTCTGTTCACAAGAAAAGATTTCTTTGACAGTACCAGAGGCGCCAGACACGGACGCTGTTGGACACCCAATACAGCATCTGCAGCACGGACGCTGACAGTGAAGAGGGGTGGTCAACGTAGGGAGGTGGTCCCAAACGTCCGGCCTGCAATTGACCGAGGATGAGCTGTTCCGTAACACCTTCAGGGACTTCGGCTACAGGACCTTGACAGTGGGCACACAAGAGGTTAGGAGAGAGAGAGAGAGAGAGAGAGAGAGAGAGAGAGAGAGAGAGAGAGAGAGAGAGAGAGAGAGAGAGAGAGAGAGAGAGAGAGAGAGAGAGAGAGACAGAGAGAGAGAGAGAGAGAGAGAGAGAGAGAGAGAGAGAGAGAGAGAGAGGGAGAGAGAGAGAGAGAAGACAAGACATGACAACATTCTTTGTTTTAAACAAGAATAATTAACTAGCACTGGTACGGTTTTTGTTTACATGTAATCCTCGTCCTGTGTAGGGCCAACAATGTAGAATAAGATGCAGAATAAGACAATGAGCAATAAATGTAAAAGTATGCAAAAGGTGTTTTTATAAAGAGAGAGAGAGAGAGAGAGAGAGAGAGAGAGAGAGAGAGAGAGAGAGAGAGATATGCGAGAGTGGGGTGGGGGGGGGGGGGGGAGGGGATAGTTATGCATGTTTTGAAAACAATCAAACAGAAAACCCCAAGGAATACAAGAAGCAAGCAAGACAATATGAAAACAATCAATTTCAAAGGCACGGGGAAAAATCACGAGTGAAGAAAGAAACATATTGCTAGCCCAGTGACCGTGAAAGGCGGCAGAGGGAGGAAGGCGTGAAAGGCATGTCAGGTTGATTGCAAGTCCTCTTCATTCAAGTGGCATTTCATTCATTCGTTTATTCATTCATTCATTCATTCCAGAGAGAGAGAGAGAGAGAGGGAGAGAGAGAGAGAGAGAGAGAGAGATCTTCATGTGTGGTTTTGTGTTCAAACTAGCTACACGCTTGGGTCAGCTTACTGTTTTTAAGCCAGCTACACGTATTGAACCGCTTGTAGACGAGTGTGTAAACAAAATTAGTCGATGTAATTACCCGGCTTCCTTCGTCCGCGTGTCCAAACGTGTGTGATCATGGTCAGCGTTAACAGTTGACATTTTCCCAGCAGCCGGAACTCGCACCAGCGTTGGTAAATGTGGTAAATATTCACAAAGACCTTTGTGGTCACGGCCTTTATGAAGTCATTGCAAATGGAAAGTCATCACGATCACGTAATGACCAAACTCTGATAAAAAAAAAAAAGCGCGCATGAGCAGAGTTTTCAGTCGTCATCAAACTTTGTGTGCCAAGACTGGTCACGGTGAGAGCAGAAACATCCGGGAATTCGTGATCAGAGGTCAAAGGTCAAGGTCTTAACATGGTCTAATAAAGAAAGCGCGGAAACAAGGTAAACTTTTGCACCAATTGACACACTGATTGCTCCTAGTGAGAGCTACAATCATGCTGAATGTCAAAGCCATACATGGCATCATGAGAAAGAAATTTAAGATACGTATATGCGAATGGATTTTGCACGCGATCTTAATGAAACTGAGAACTGTAAAGTTATTGGCAGTATAGAAATCCTGTTGAAACCATGGTCGTAAAAGATCAGTGCCATAACCTGATGCCATTCAAAATGCCGTCTGGTTGTAAGCTAGTGCTTCGTGTCAGCGATCCTAACTATTATTATCATTGTCATTTTACTTTTCTTTTGTAATTCTGTGGTGGATTTAGCAAGTGTCGCACGTGGGTTTTGAAGGCCATTGTATTATCATTTTGCTGAATCCATATTTTCGACCAAGATGCACAACAGCAAAGGTAACTAATGTTTTATTTTAACTTGAGAAAATTATGAATACTTGACATCAGTCAAAAAAAATAAATTAATGGATCACTTACTATCTCGTATATGTGTTTTTCACTTTTTGCTGGGCCATTCATGTTCTTTTCAAGGCCTCTAAATCTTTACTAATACTTGAATTGTTGACTGAAAATCCATTTTACAAACCAAATGATAATGTTTATACATTATTTCTTTGCAGGCAAAACCGTTCGTACAAAAAATTGGAAACACTTCATGTTCGAGGGATTCTGCATAGACATTCTGAACGAACTGGCCGGAGCTTTAAAATTTCAGTGAGTTGTTTGTTTATTTTACTATCATTATTTTTTTTGTTCGTTTATTTATTTTGTATTTGTTTGGTGTTGGTGGTGGTGATGTTGGTAGGAAGGGGCGGGGAAGGGAGGACGAGGGGTGAGAGCACTGAGGAGAGGGTCGGGATGGGGATGGAGAGGTGGGACAGGAATTTATTGCTTTTACGTTCTTTCTTATTGCTTTCGTCTCTCTCTCTCTCTCTCTCTCTCCCCTCCTCTCTTCTCTCTCTTCTCCTCTCTCTCTCTCTCTCTCTCTCTCTCTCTCTCTTCTGACGTACTTGTCTGATTTCTTGATTGTAATCTTTCTCAAACATCATCACCATCATCATCATCATCATCATCATCATCATCATCATCACAGCAGCAGCATCATCATCATCATCATCATCATCATCATCATCATCATCATCATCATCATCATCATCATCATCATCATCATCATCATTACCACCGTCGTGTTTGCCTGTTCAGCTTCCCCATCATTAGTCCATGAAAGCGGTTTCGTTTTTGTTTTTGTTTTCAACCCATGAATACCATGATTACTGTTTTATTGATGCCATTTCTCATGGTGTGGCTGCTGCTGTTACAACTATAAATTTCACTAGTAATGCTACTACAACTCTCCTGGGTGTCATTAAAAAATGCTGTTAGTGTTGATCTTGACTTATCACTTGTATTCTTTAAATGGACTGTTGTTTTACTCGTCTCCCCCTCCCCCCCCCCCTCTTTCTCTCACATTGCCTCCCTCTCCTTGCCTTTTTTTTTCTCCTTGTCCATGTCTTTCTCCATGTCTTTCCCCATGTCTTTCTCCTTGTCCGCCTCATCCTTGTCCATGTTCTCCCTGTTCTCCTTGCCCTTCTCTCTGTCATTCTTTCTCCCGAGTTTTTCTCCTTGTCCTTTCCTGTCTCCCATACTTCTGTTCTCTTATTCATGTGCCTGCCCTTTCCTTGTCCTCTCCCCGTCCTGGTTCCTCCATGTCCTTCTCCCCGTCCTTTCCCTTGTATTTCTTCCTGTTCTTTTCCTTGACATTCTCTCTCTTTTTGCCCTTCTCCGTTCCTCTGTCCTTGTCATCATCTTTGTCCCTGTCCTTCTTGCCCCTTTCTATCTACTTGTCCTCTGTTTCTCGTTGTCATTCCCGTTTTTCTCTCTTTTTCCGTGTCCCTCTCCTTCTCTTTCTCTTTGTCCATCTTCTTGTCCTTCTCCTTGTTCCTCTCCTTGTCCCTTTCCCTCTTCCTGTACTCCCAGTTCTCCTCGACCTTGACCCTTTCCTTGGCTTTTTTTCTCTCATGTATTTCCCAGTCCTCCCCATTCTTGTTCTTCACCATGTCTCTCTCTCTCTTTGTCCTTTTCCACGTACTTCTAGTTCTCCTCATTTTTGTACTCACAGTTCTTAAAGAACAGGAGTACTTTAGAATGGGAACGAAGAAATGCTGTGTGTGTGTGTGTGTGTGTGTGTGTGTGTGTGTGTGTGTGTCTGTGTGTGTCTGTGTGTGTCTGTGTGTGTGTGTGTCCGTGGTCAAAAATGTGTTCCACTCGCTCCAGACAAAACTACTGGGCCGATCTTCTGAAAATTTGTAGGTGTGTTCATTATGGATCAAGATGATGCCCGACGTTTAGTTTACCGTTACAGCCGTTACTAACGGCTGTAACGGCCTGTAACGCTTTTTCTTCTTTATGGAATATCTCAGAAAGTACTTGGCCGATCTTTCTGAAAATTTGTAGGTATGTTCATTATGGGTCACAAATAATGCCCAATGTTTTAGTTTACTTAGTTTACCGTTATAACCGTTACTAACGGCTGTAACGGCCTGTAACGGTTTTTCTTCTTTATGGAATATCTCAGAAAGTACTTGGCCGACCTTTATGAAAATTAGCAGGTATGTTCACTATGGGTCACGGATGATGCCTGATGTTTTAGTTTGCCCCGTTATAGCCGTTACTAACGGTTGTAACGGCTTGTAACGGTTTTTCTTCTTTATGGAATATCTCAGAAAGTACTTGGCCGATCTTTCTGAAAATTTGTAGGTATGTTCATTATGGGTCACAAATAATGCCCAATGTTTTAGTTTACTTAGTTTACCGTTATAACCGTTACTAACGGCTGTAACGGCCCTGTAACGGTTTTTCTTCTTTATGGAATATCTCAGAAAGTACTTGGCCGACCTTTATGAAAATTAGCAGGTATGTTCACTATGGGTCACGGATGATGCCTGATGTTTTAGTTTGCCCCGTTATAGCCGTTACTAACGGTTGTAACGGCTTGTAACGGTTTTTCTTCTTTATGGAATATCTCAGAAAGTACTTGGCCAATTTATAAGCGGTATGGATGATCTTGTGACAAATCGGATCCTCTGTCCATATGTAAGTGATGTAATGCTGAAAATGGATTAAACAACCGTTAAAAACCGCTATTCTGCCGTTATTTCTTATATATAGGTCGATTTTAATGAAATTTGGTATATAGAAAGGTTATCACACACAAATGGCACTTCTATATAGTGTTCCAAAATTTGACCGTTAAAAACCGTTATTCTTGACATATTGTCCAATTTGGATGAAATTTGATATCTACACAGGCTT
>CM031595.1:101208485-101215985 GCA_018398815.1 Conus ventricosus | reverse complement strand
ATGACTGTTGATCCCATCTGACAACACATCTGAATGCACCAACTTTATTCGCTTCATCCTGTGCCACTATTTTCTTTTTCCACCTGCTTTCGTTCACCTTTGTTCAGTACAGTCAGGGCAATGGTACCGACTAATACTAAAGGAACAAACAAACAAAACATGACGTTGAGGAAAGTAACGGTCAGGTTACAAAGCATTTCAAGAGACAGAATGTAAAGTGAACGGTTGCCCGGAGATGCTGGATTCTAGAGCAGCTGGTGTCGAAAGAGGGGACTAATCGATCAGTCTTGTCTGCCGAATAGCTTTATCCGACGGTCTGTTAGGCTGCTAGCCATACCGTTTATACACACAATCTATCAATTGCCTGCTGTACTGTTTAATTAGTCAGCCTACGAGGGTGTCTGCGATATTGATCGATTAAACGATCGATCAGTTTGTGCTCGAGAACGTTTAGTTTACTTCTTGATCATACCGTCTAAAAAAAGAGCTGGTTTCACTGACTCATTCGTTGTTCTTGTCTGCTCCAGATTGCCAAGATGGAATTGTCCGTCCCTATGGTTTAATCAAGGGCTTAGACAACAACGCAGTTCATAAACGCACCTCCAAATTTGTCAGTCTAGAAAGAGTTCATTACAGGTTAAACTTGAACACCACGGTCTTCGTCACCTTATTGCTTTTCGTCAAGCTGTTGCAAAAAATTTCAATTAAAAAGTCAAATTGAATCATCGAAGTTTCACGTCGCTCCGATCGCCAATAACACAGTTCCGAGAACGTTCCGGGGGAAGCGGTGACGTTAAAGAGAGTGAAAGAATGACCTTTCCCCGAAAGCGCCAAAGCAATTTACAGGGTATTCCTTGAACAGTCGTCGCGTTTCAGTGATTATGTATATAGACTAGAAAAACTGGATATTGTGACATCTTCCATTGTTAGCGATATGCAGTATTCATTAGCACAGTTTTATGTCAACAATATTGATAATATAATGACTATAGGAAAAAAAATCCTGCTTTAACTTCTCGTCTGTTTCGTATCTCAAACTTTTGTAATGTGTGCAGACGACGATCAAGTCTAGGCGCAGACGTTCATGTGGAACGGAGCAGGAACAGACTTAATTTCATGTCAGACGTTTTCTTCTTCTTCTTCTTCCTCGTTCGCCTCCCGCTAGATGAGCAGCCCGGTGTCCTCGATGAAGGCTGCCGTCTATCGCAGCTCCTCCAGGGTGCCGTACAGCTTGGCTTCCACTGCTGTCGGTGTTGGCCAGTACTTCCTCCTGGATGCTGCATACGTCGTACAGTCTTGAAGGATGTGGTCGGTTGTCATTGGTCCCTCACCACAAGGGCACTCTTCACTCTGTCCAGTGCCAAATTTTGTGTGCATGTGGTGGAGCAGGCGATTGTGTCCAGTCATCAGGCGGAAGATCTTGACCTGTTCCCGTCGTCCCAGCAAATTGTATCTGCCTTCTGGGTTGTGTTTGGGGTGCTGGAGGCGCCACTTTGTTCCTTGCGGTGCCTTGCTGATTGCCTTGATTTCATCGTATGACACCAGGTTGTTGGCCTGCTCCTTCTGTGCACCGTCTTTTGCCAGAATGTCCGCTTTTTCGTTGCCTCTGATGCCACAGTGTGCTGGTACCCATTGTATCACCACTTTCTCCACTCTGGCTCTCAGGGCAACAAGGTGTTTTAAAGTCTACAATTTGCAAAAGGGCTGAAGTGTGATGGGATTTTAAAGTCCAGTTTTGGGTTCAGTTTTTTGATCGGCAATTACCACACGGATGCTTCAGGAACAGATACTGCGTGGTTGCTTCTTTACCAGACACCAGACGATTGTTGAATCACAAATGCTATACGGTTGCGTCCTTACAGGATGCCAGACGGTGCTTCATTGATAGGTGCCACACTGCGTCCAGACACTTACTTTCTAGACAGACTCCATGCATTTGTGTGGGTGCTTTATTCCAGTTTATCTTGACGTTCGTTGTCTGTGCGCCGTCTGTACGGTAGCGTCCTCGACAGATGCCAGAGAGCTGCTTCCTTAACAGATGCCAGCCAGACAGCTGCTTCCTTAACAGATGGCAGATAGCTGCTTCCTGAACAGATGACGCCAGACAACCGGTTCCTGGACAGATGCCGTACGGCTGTTTCCTTAACAGATGCCAGACGGCGGTTGTCCGTAGCTGTTGCTTCCTGAACATATGCTATACGGCAGCTTCCTTAACTGTTGCTTTCTTTACATATGCCACGGGGCTGCTTCCTTAGCTGTTGCTTCCTTTACAGATACCACGGGGCAGCTTCCTTAACTGTTGCTTCCTTTACAGATACCACGGGGCTGCTTCCTTGTGGTTTCCTTAACGGTTGCTTCCTTAACAGATGGCATACGTTTGCATTCTTAACAGAAATCTGAAGGCGGCTTCCTCAACAGATTACAAACGGGAGATGAGAAGTGGAGGGGGGGGGGGGGGTGTTCTTGCGTAACAGTGATGGCCCGACTGTGGCCCGTTCTCCTCTGTGGTGGTGCAGGAGGCGGAGGGAGGCGTGTACCACCAGATCTGGAAGAAGATGGCGGGCATGCCTGTGGTGAAGAGCAACCAGGAGGCGCAGAGCTACGTGGAGGAGGGCAGCTACGCCTACATGACCGACGCCAGCCAGCTGGAGTACATCATGCTCAAAGACTGCCACACCTACTCCGTGGCCAAGGAGCTGTTCAACACCGGCGGCTTCGGCTTCGTCCTGAGGGAGAACTCGCCCTACATGGATGTCATCAATTACAAGTGAGAGGGTCGAGGACAGGGGGGGGGGGGGGGGGGGGGGGGGGGCGGAGAGGAGTTACGGATGGGGAGGGATGGGGTTTGGGGATGGGTAGGGAGGTTATAGGGGTAATGAGGAGGAGCGTGGTTGCAGACAGAGGGGAGGAGGGAGGGGGGGGGGGGGGGGGGGGGAGATTTCCGGGTCACTGTTCGAAATTCTTCGATCCGTTTCAGTAGCAGTTTTCGTTGGCTTTTGGATGCCGACGTGAAATTTGTGACGAATAACTTGGAATTGGGTCCAATTCTTTGCTGTTGATTTTTGTATGCAATTGCCACGCTGAAACTGGCATAACAGAAAGTCATTAATGTACTTTAATCGCCCTGGCTGCAATACAGCAGCGGATGGGGTAAGTTCTTGGATTAAAAAAAAAGAAGCAGCGAATAACTCAAATTCCGCGTTTCAGTGGTTCAAAAGCTGTTGTTTTGTGATTGTTATGTGCAAACTTACGAAATCTGTCTTTTACTGAATTTCATACTTTTGCTGAATCGCCGGTCACCATAGCCGCCGATAGGTCACTTGATAAAGCCTCCAGAAATACATTTCTCTAAGTGCGATCAATCACAAAGAAAAAGTATATACACTGACTATTAACGAGGAACTTCGCATTTGTGGTAAAAAAAAAAATCAACCAATCCGTCTCTCTCTCTCTCTCTCTCTCTCTCTCTCTCTCTCTCTCTCTCTCTCCACATACACACATATGTATATACATATGTTTTTTGATTTGCCACAGCACTTTTGTAACTGTTTTTCTTCAAAAATTGCCAGCATCCGCAATGAACTGGACAGCCCTTCATACAACAAACCTAATGTGTTTAGTGAACCAATGTTTTTTGTCAAATTGAGCCTGTTCCTGAAAATGAAATTCTTAAACTTGTTGCTCTGCCACCTACCAGAAGCTGTTCATTAAATCCTACCCCCACTTCACTCACAAACCAATTTCTTTCAAACCTTATCATATACATAACTTCCATTTTTACACCTGTTTTTATTCTTGTACTGTTTCCTCACCGCTTAAGCGCTCTCTTGTGACGCCACTTTTGAAAAAGACTGGAATGGATCCTAGTATCTTAAACACTACAGACCAGTTTCCAATAGTTCCTCCCTTTCGAAGATACCTGAAAGGTTGTCTTGAATTAATTGCAAACCCGTCTGCACCAAGATTCTTTCATTGAGACAAGTCAGTCAGCATACCGGGGGGATCGCAGCATAACGGTTGCAGTTGTGAGAGTCATTGAAATCTTTCGACATAAGCAAATGATAGACTTTCTCTTTTATTGCCGCGTTAGACCTCAGCCCAGCACTGGACAAGCTTGACCTCCCGTTCTGCTCGAAAGATTTCAATTCACGTTTGGTATTCTTGGCACAGTCTTACAATGGTTCTCGTTATACACCAGTGATCGGGCCCAGTCGGTCATTGTTGACAAAATTCAATCTGCTCCAAGCCCCTTTGTATGTGGTGTGCCTCAGGGAGCAGTGCTAGGACCTCTCTTGTTTACTCTATACACGCAGCCACCGTCAGACAATTTATGCTTACCAATGTGATTTCCACAAAAATGCAGATGGTAATGAACCCTTTAGTCCGCTTCACCTAAAGATGTGTGTGTGTGTGTGTGTGTGTGTGTGTGTGTGTGTGTGTGTGTGTGTGTGCGCGCGCGTTCGTTCGTGCATGCGTGTGTGTGTGTGTGTGTGTGTGTGTGCGTTCGTTCGTGCATGCGTGCGTGCGTGTGCGTGTGCGTGAGTGTGTGTTTAGCATCATGAAGATGCAAGAGGCGGGCCTGATGGACAAGTGGCGCCATCGCTGGTGGTCCAGCCCGGACCCCTGCAGCTTCTCCGACCGCACCAGCACGGCCAAGGAGCTGGACTGGCCCTCGCTGTCCGGCCTCTTCTACATCTTCCTCATCGTCACCGCCGCCTCCGTCCTCCTCAGGGTCCTGGAAATCTGGATCCACGCCGACAAGTTCTGGAACTTTTGGAACCGCCTGAAATCCATGCTGCGCCGCGCGATTTCCAAGGAGAACCCTGATTCTGTCTGCTGCCGGTGTCGCTGGAACTCGGGTAGTGATAACGAGCACGGATGTTCTGATAGACAGGGCAGCCGGGGCAGCTCCTGGAAGGGAAACTCTGTTCGTGCCACTGTAGCTGTATCTTCCTCTGCAAGCTTAGCGTTCGATGGACCTTACGATGAAGAAGACGAAGAAGAGAGAAATACCAACACCGGGAATTTCAGCTCTAACAATACCAGGAATACCAGGGGAAGCAGATATAATCTCCGAGATACTAGAGGTTCAGAGTTTCGGGATTTTGATTCAGAAAATCAATATTGGGAACCACCGCTGCAAATGAGATCCAGACAAACGTTGAGCAGCTGAACGGCTTTGGAATGATTGATGAAACTGTTACTTACCTGCCAGACTTCTCTCTCTCTCTCTCTCTCTCTCTCTCTCTCTCTCTCTCTCTCTCTCTCTCTCTCTCTCTCTCTCTCTTCATTTTCATTTTTGGCGATCCCACGCTTCCACCAGACATGCTAAACAACAGCGTGACTCTCAAGAAGGACGTTTTATTCCGTGCACGAAAACATCGCGTAAGCCCATTCGCCATACTGTCATTCACCCTATGGTCCAGGTTGATACCCAAGGCCTAAACCAGCAAACTGTCAGTTTTCCTTCCTCAAGTCATATAATCATTACTCATCGAATTAAACCGCGCTGACGAACTCCATCGAGTACATGAACTCTATAAAGCATTCATGGATGTCATTATTGCAAACCCCTGTGCATGCTTGCCATTAGTATTATCGTTTCCGGCCACTGAATAGAAAATGAAGAGAGCTTGTTTAATGCTAACCTGGAACTTGAAGCTGGACGTCCGATTTCACAGTCAGATGATCGTGATCTCTTGGTCGCACTGGTGCTGCGTCAGATAGTGTAGGTTTTGCTGTCTGAATGGTCATCACAGCGTTTCAATAAGCAATGAAGAAAAAAAAAGTGTGACGGTGCTCATCTCCTCTCCCTGTCTTTTGCTACACAACCTATGCTGCGTATCGTCATGTTTCCGTAATCTATCAGCACGACAACATGAATAGTCTGTGGGCCCCCTACGCTTGCAGCAGCACCGTATCCTTACAGCAGATCCAAATAGAGTATTTTGCCTGTATTTTCGGCACTTCGGTCGACTAATCACAATATGTATGTTGTAATTAATGCACCGAGTTTTTTTTTTAACCACCGCAAAGAAAGGATGTTTTGAAAGAAGAAAATACGATTTCTGTCGTGAAACACAGCAACGCACCCTTCCCCACCAAATGAATGAATGCATACCAAAGTATCGTCTGCTTTACGTGCGGTCAGTGGGAAACCGGGTCAGAGTCAGTCCCTACTATCCCTGGTCATTATGAGAGAGAACGCGCGCCAGAGAGAGAGAGAGAGAGAGAGAGAGAGAGAGAGAGAGAGAGAAGAGAGAGAGTCCACATCCCGCTTTCAGCGTATGGGAATTTTGATGACGGCGCATGCGCACGCTAGCTGGAACTGGTGTGACGGACAACACGTGCCATGCGCGCGGCTGTGGGAAAGAATGAGCAGGCTACGTCTGCAAGGGAGTGTGCATTGGTGTTAGCTTACGGAAAGCTTGTTAGCGTAAGGGGCCCACAGACGCGAATGCCTGGTCTTTTATGTGCGTTAACACACAAAAGAGGGAGGGGGGGGGGGGGGGGGCTGTTAAGGTTTTTAAGGTTTTATCAATTTTGCATGTACTGACCTGGGAGATTTGAACAAACCCTGCTCAATACTTAACCTCCGCCAGGCAATGTTGGGACTCGAACTAGTAACCCTGACATTAGGATTTCAGGGTCCTCGTCTGTTAGTTGTCGCGTATATGGACAGTATGATTCGTACACGTGAATAATATTCACTGTACGTTTTGAACGAGTCTGTTGATACTCCTTGATGAGTATTATATTAGTTCTTTTGTAGTGTTATATTCATCACTATCACTAATAATTATTATTGATTTCATCACCACTATCACCACCACTATTATCGTTGTTATCGTTATTATTGTTCTTAATATGATAACAATAATCATCATTCTTGGTAGAAAAAAAATAACTAGCAATTTCTCAGTAACTATTCAAAGGAGCATCAGTAATACTGTGTGACAATCACAAAAGCCCGAGCAAGCGTAGGGGGGTCAGTTATAAGGATCGTCGGAGGATCGACAATGACAGGGATCGTCGGAGGATCGACAATGACATATGCATTCATTTATTTGCTTGTTCCTTCATTCATATTCATTTATTATTCATTTTTTGACAGCTTATTTCATTTTCTTATCTTATTTCACTCACATATTTCATGATTTCACCCATCTCTTACGCCGTTAATGAGCTATTGTATGAAATGTCCAATCGTGTGAATAAATATATTTTTGCGGTAAACACGTGTATCTATCTTGGTTACAGATCTTAAACAACAAATCGAGAGTGAGCGTGTGTGTATGTGCGTGCGCGTGCTTGCATACACGCGCGCGAATGCGTTAGTATGTATTCTTATGTGCGTGCGTGCGAGAAGGCGCGCTTACATGCGCGTGTGCGTGCGTATGTGTGTGTGTGTGTGTGTGTGTGTGTGTGTGTGTGTGTGTGTGTGAGTGTCTGCAAGTGTCTGTGTGTGTGAAATTTGGGAGAGGAAAGGGAGATAATAGA
>CM031595.1:101188485-101193485 GCA_018398815.1 Conus ventricosus | reverse complement strand
CTGCTGCCTACACTGTTGCTATTTTCAGCTGGTGTGGTCAAAGCAAGCGCCCTGGATATCGTCCCTGGTCAAACACCAACTTTGATGTAGTTTTGAGTGATTGTGTGTGTGTGTGTGTGTGTGTGTGTGTGTGTGTGTGTGTGAGTGTGTGTGTGTGTGTGTGTGTGTGTGTGTGTGTGTGTGTGTGTGTGAGTGTGTGTGTGTGTGTGAGTGTGAGTGTGTGTGTGTGTGTGTGTGTGTGTGTGTGTGTGTGTGTGTGTGTACTTGTGTGTGTGTGCGTAGGCGCGCACGTCTGTGTGTATATGCGTCTGTGGTACTCATAGGTTAAACAACAGATAACTACAAAGAGAGAGAGAGAGAGAGAGAGAGAGAGAGAGAGAGAGAGAGAGAGAGAGAGAGAGAGAGAGTTTATGATCGTCCGCCACCTTCGGTTTGTGCAAAATTAACCTAGAAATGTAAACAATCACCATATTAGTAAATAATGTGTTACTTACAGAAACAACATTTACTTGCAAAATTAATGCTTATTTATACATGGATATATTATTTGTACACAATTCATAATGTCCGTAAATAATGTAGTATTTGCAGAGATTAAATGGTATATTGCAATGATTCATCCATTTACACAAATCATCAACATTCGTATTAACAACAATCAACTGCATACGTTAAAAAGTCATTATTTAAATTATAATGTGAATAATGCATTACACCTGACAAAAGGATGTGCTTACACACACACACACACACACACACACACACACACACACACACACACACACACACACACACACACAAATGTTCTCTACACATGATATAGTTTCCGCTGGGTAACTAAATAACAATTATATGCACAAATAAAGCGTTCTAAACATTCAAAATGAATGGTTTACATTTGTAATAAATTATTTACCTACGTAGTAGTTGCATTCTCCTAATCGCCTAGTGATCATCTAAAAATCGTTCACTAATCATTTTACGAATGGAAGGTCATACTGATTACAGTACACGACCCTAGAGGCTAGCCATTGCCTGTAAAAAAAAAAAAAAAAAAAAGGCCCGGACTACACAACAATGCCCTCTACCCTGGGGAGCAGCTGAGCTCAATCAGAACCGGAAACAAATCTTTGTTCACTTACTGGCGAATGGCCTCCCTTTTTTTTCCTGAACCAATCATTACACAGCGCAGAAAGGTTACTGACTGACAGAAGGTCCAGCTGAATTTGGGAATGTGAGTTTTATTCAAGAGGAAGAGGAAAGCAGAAACCTGTTCGCATTAACATGAAAAATTAAAATAAACAAAACACGAGCGGGTAAGGGAGACAGGGAGGGTTGGGGTTTTTAAAGTGCATCGTGAAATAGCACACGAAGAAACAGACACACAGACACAGACACACACACAGAGACACACACAGACACAGACACAGACACACACACACACACACACACACACACACACACACACACACACACACACACACACACACACACCGCGCGCGCGCGCGCGCGCGCACGCACACACACACATCTTAAATCTCATTCCAATCATTTCTTCCAGTGTTGCCATCAAACATTAAGAGTGTTGAATTACATTGTAAATGTAAACGATCAAAGGCAAGCAGTCACCTGATGATAATTTAAAAAAAAAACGAACGCTTTTACAACAACGAGGGGAGAGAAGAGAGAGAGAGAGAGAGAGAGAGAGAGAGAGAGAGAGAGGGAGGGAGAGAGAGAGACAAACAGACAGAGACAGACAGACAGTCAGATAAAGAGAGAGAAAGAGAGAGAGAGGAGAGGGGAGAGAGAGAGAGAGAGAGAGAGAGAGAGAGAGAGAGAGAGAGAGAGAGAGAGAGAGAATTTCGTGTATGAAAAGAAAACAATGAGCAGACGATGTCGTTTCCTGTATTCGGCCCTCAGTTGATGAAAGACTGGAGGAGACACGAAAATGAAGTGTATAACATAAACTGGCAAGAAAATTCGTAACCTATACTTACTACTCTTTAACCATAGACAAGAAAATTCTTAACTTATACATACTAACCCTTTAACCATAGACAAGAAAATTCTTAACTTTTGCCTACTAACCCTTTAACCATAGATAAGAACATTCTTAACTCATACTTACTACCCATTAACCCATCCATAAGCTTGGGTGTGTGTGTGCACGCGCTCCCAGAGAGAGAGAGAGAGAGAGAGAGAGAAGAGAGAGAGAGAGAGAGAGAGAGAGAGAGAGAGAGACAGACAGACAGACAGACAGACAGACAGACAGACAGACAGACAGACAGACAGAGGATAACAGTAAAAATAGCAACACAAAGCAGCATTTTCATTCGAGTGTATCTATCTTTCTATCTATCTGTCTGTCTGTCTGTCTGTCTGTCTGTCTGTCTGTCTGTCTGTCTATCTATCTATCTATCTGCCTACTTACTTTTCTACCTGCCTACCCATCCATTCATCCATCCATCCATCCATCCGTCCATCGATCGATCGATCTATCTATCTATCTATCTATCTATCTATCTATCTATCTATCTATCTATCTATCTATCTATCATTTAAAACTTATAACTCTAGATAAAAACTCTCATTCCGAATTAGTTAGTTCTTTTGACGTCGAGAAACGATTTGAAAAGTGGACAAAAGACAGAACTGCACCACAAAACCGCTTCGTAGTCTCGTTTGTAGTTGTATTGTCCAATATTTCAGCACCTCTCTCTCTCTCTCTCTCTATCTCTCTCTCTCTCTCTCTCTCTCTCTCTCTCTCTCTCTCTCGTTATGAGGTTTGTCCCCAAAGTCCACTCATTGTCGCTCCTTCCCATCGGAATTCCCCTTCCCTTTGACAGTCCCCGCCCCCTGCCTCCGACCCTCCCCATTCTAATCAACAGCAAATGTTGATAAATAGAATGGTAACCATGGTCATGTTTTGTCTGCAGCTTTCCTGCCCCAGAAGAAGATGCCAAAGGGATCGAGATATTGAATCATAAAAAATAAAAGAGACTACCAAGCGGATTTGTGGTGCAGTTCTTTCTTTCTTACACACACACACACACACACACACACACACACACACACACACACACACACATACTATCTGTCTAAGATCACATCAATAAAATGATGATGATGAGAGAGAGAGAGAGAGAGAGAGAGAGAGAGAGAGAGAGATATTTTTTCTTGAACTTGAACTTTTCGGCGTTTGAGGCTTTAAGAGGCCTGTTCACTTTCAACTGCAAATGAGATAATTTCAAGAAAACAGTGATTGACATGCCCATCAAGACAGCTTGAAATAGGAATCCACCACAGACCACTGAAGTGAAAAACTCTGTTTGAAACGATTTATTTTGGAAAGATCTAGTACTATTTCATGGACTTGGCGATTCTGAATCAAAATTTCTTCAACTGAAGTGGGCTCGAGGAAGGATGCTCTGGAGGGGATGAAAGCACGACATAGGAGAATTTCTTTGTATCAATCTTGGACAGATAGACAGAAAAATAAAAAAAAAATTAAAGCATAGTCAGGAAGCAGGAAGGAAGAGTGGATAGGTTATGGCATTCAGAATAGCCATCAGCTGTCACGCCACAAGTCAATGGTCAACAATTCGGGAAAGCCTTCTGATTCGGATCAGGATCAACAACCCCACACGCTCTTTCTGGATAACAGCCTCCTCTTTTTGTCCCTTTGAAAACAGGCCGCAAAGAGTAGGTGTGCGAGGCGGACTCCATAGCTCCATCCCAAAGAAGTTTACAAAATTGGACGAATCACAGATTCCGACGTAATATTAATACTCATTTAAAAAAAGACAGACATTAAAATAAAAAAGACGATGTTTAAACAATTTTAGTTTCTAACTCATCTTCTTTCCGTATAAATCCATTTGATTTTCGGGACAAGCAAAATAAACGTTGCCTCAATGGACTAAAAAGTCAACAAGGAAATGTTTACTAATTCTGTTCAGCCTTTCCTTTTGTTCCTATGCATCAACAATAGTAACACCATCTAACTGGTAACCCAAACACTGCCGAGTTCTCACTGTCTATCTTTGATATTAAAACCACTAAGCAGAAGTAATTTTGCTCTCAATCAGGTAAAAAGAGAAGAGGAATGTGCCGTGAACGTGAAAAAAACATGCGTGTTTAAATAGTAAGATGTATTCTACAAAGTTGATAACTAGTTGTCGACAGCTACCATGGTAAACAACCATCAAAACCTGTACCTCACAATTAATTCGTTACATTCAGCTTTAAGGTCTGCACTTACATTCAGCTATAAAGTCTGCACATTGCATTCAGCTTTAAGGTCTACACGTTACATTCAGCTTTAAGGTCTACACGTTACATTCAGCTATAAGGTCTACACGTTACATTCAACTTTAAGGTCTACACGTTACATTCAGCTTTAAGGTCTACACGTTACATTCAGCTTTAAGGTCTACACGTTACATTCAGCTATAAGGTCTACACGTTACATTCAACTTTAAGGTCTACACGTTACATTCAGCTATACGGTCTACACGTTACGTTCAACTTTAAGGTCTACACGTTACATTCAACTATAAGGTCTACACGCTGCATTCAGCTATAAGGTCTACACGTTACATTCAACTATAAGGTCTACACGTTACATTCAGCTATAAGGTCTGCACATTACATTCAGCTATAAAGTCTACACGTTACATTCAGCTTTAAGGTCTACACGTTACATTCAGCTAGAAGGTCTACACGTTACATTCAGCTTTAAGGTCTACACGTTACATTCAGCTTTAAGGTCTACACGTTACATTCAGCTACAAGCTCTACACGTTACATTTAGCTTTAAGGTCTACACGTTACATTCAGCTACAAGCTCTACACGTTACATTCAGCTTTAAGGTCTACACGTTACATTCAGCTTTAAGGTCTACACGTTACATTCAGCTTTAAGGTCTACACGTTACATTCAGCTTATAATAATAATAATAATAATGAATATTTCTATAGCGCAAATCCTAAATTAGCTC
>CM031595.1:101170985-101185985 GCA_018398815.1 Conus ventricosus | reverse complement strand
TTCCATTTTAGGTTGGAAGTGTCTATCCTTTTAATCGTCATAAAGTTTGTATACATTTCCTATGTCTGGTATACCTATAGTTCCATCACTGATGTTAGGCATTGAATATTTTCTTTTAATTCCACCTCATTCATATTCCACGCAAATAAAAAAAACAACCGTTCTTTGTAATTCTTTTATTTTCTTGTCTGAAGGATTTGGTAAGTGTATCCACAGGTAATATTCACAACTTAATAGTGTGAGTGATTTGAACATAGCAATCCCGCCCATGGGTGTACATATCCACACATACCAAAATTTAAACAGATTCTCCGCCTCGAATTAGTTTATCTCTTGTATTAAGTTAAAAATCACTTTTGACAAATCATTTGAAAACCATAAGCTGAGAATGTTAAATTTGGGGGATTCCATATTATTTTCGTCTTCAGCGAATATTTCTTTTCCGAGTATTTACTCTGTCCCATCCAAACAATGGTAAGTTTTCCGAAGTTTAATTTCGGAAACAGATATTTCTTCAAATTCATATATGGTTTCAAACAGCCTTTCGTATGATTTTTTTTTATCCCTCTCCATTGTAAACGTTCTGTCGCTTGCAAACTGAGCAATTTTGAATTCCTTGTCTGCTGCACGAACGCCTTTCATACAAGCATATTCTCGAATCCTGCATGCTGGTACTTCCGAACACAAATTAAATAGGTGTGACGAAATCGGGTTGCCCTGACGACAGCCCCTTTGTATTTCAAGCTCTAAGAGACTTCTCCATTCACTATGAAATATGAGCTTACGTTTTTGTAAAAGGCTGAGATCGAACTACACAACTCGTCTTGAAATCCGAATTCTTTAAGAGCTTGTTTGAACATAATTCCCAATTTATCGTGTCAAAAGCTTTTTCAAAGTCTATCGACACTAAGAAGCCTGAAGGAAATTTTGTTTCTAACTAATGCATCACAACATATAAAAATTCTTATACGGCATCCTTGATATCTGCCAGAAACATGATTTATTTGATCTTCATTTATTACCTTCGAAAGGACTATCTACATTCTGTTTGCTTTGCAGAATAAATAAATGGCTGATATGAACAAAAGAACAGGTAGAAATAGCGTTCCATCACAATCTATCGGATTCAAAGGAAAAGGCAGGGTTAAAAAAATGTTCTAGGCCAGTAAAATCTAGGATTATCTTACGAGCATGGCGATTTTTAAATAAATTCAAAATTGTCTTTAAAATGATTTGGGATGAGGAGTTGTTAGAGACTGGAAGCACGGCCTAGGATAATTTTGGACCTTATTACTGGCAGACACGCTGCATCAACAATCCGAACACAGGTCTGGAGGTGGAGAGGCGTGGAGGAAAGAGGGGTGAGGGGTAAGGGGTGGGATTAGATGGGGGAGAAGGGGGAGGGACTTCAGTGTGTGTGTGTGTGTGTGTGTGTGTGTGTGTGTGTGTAAACATTCAGAATAGCCATCAGTAAACGATCACGCCACAAATCGATAGGCAAGGCTACCCGGGAAAGCCTATGGATTCCGAACAGGAAGCACAACTCACCGCGCTCTTTCTGGATAATAGCCTCCCCTTCTGTCCTGCATGAAACACGCCACAAGGCATGACGGTGTTTGATTGGCATTAAAACCTTGGTGGAGACGGAATGTTGCTTTCAATCAGGTGAAAAGAGAAAAAAGCAGTGGGTCGTAAACGTGAAAATTCATGCGTGTTAAATTGCAAAGTGTGTCTAACAATTCTCGATAAACAACTGTCGATCACTTAGTAAACAGTTATCAAAACATGTATTTCATAACAAAAGTTTACCATATTTAAACTACTCAGCTTATCACTCCCCTCACTCTCCTTACCCCACTCCCAGCTTTTAATTTTGGTAAACATGTATTAGATCTGGCGTGAACTGTCGCACCTAGTAAGTTGCTCAAAGGTGTAAGGTCCACACTCACCAACGCTGATACGGCAGATTGAAATAACCGTCCCGTGAGAACGTGAAAGGGGGGGGGGGGGGGGGGGGGGGGGGGGGGATGCATATGTGTAACACTAGGTGTTAACACTGCACTGGCACCAGTAGAACGAAACACGTTAGGATGAGCGTTGGGAGACAGCAGTTTTAGTGCTGGATACAGACGGGATGCAAACTTGCATCATTTGTCTGCGAACTCTATGTATGCTCCACCACTGAGACATTTTGGCGCTGAAAGACACAGGCAGAGAGAGAAAGGCTAACCGAATAAACTGCAGCATCGTTTTACAATCACGCTCTGATTTTTCAAAATTCTCTAGCCTCCATTCTTTTTAACCTTTAATTTCTTTTAATCTTTTCTATTTTTTTCTTTGTTTAAAGAGGGCTCTACAACGTCCTATTTTCCCCACCTTTTTCTTTTCCTTAAAAAAAGCAACAACAACAACAACAACAACAACAACAACAACAAAACTGACACTTGCTCACCATGGATATTCTGTATGTTAAGTGACTACTGGGCATTCGCTTGCCGATTTTAATATTTGTCGTTTGATACCAAGCGTCTGGGTTTTTCTCATGTCCAGATGTTTGGAGTGCTGACGCTTGTCATTTGATACAAACAGTCTGTGTTTTTCTCGTGTCCATATGTTTGGAGTGCTGACGCTTGTCGTTTGATAAAGAGCGTCTGGGTTTTTCTCATGACCAGATGTTTGGAGTGCTGACGGTTGTCGTTTGATAAAAGCCGTCTGGGTTTTTCTCATGTCCAGATGTTTGGAGAGCTGACGCTTTCATTTTGTGTCATGTTTGATAATGGCTACTCACTTGAGGATGAGTGTGTGTGTGTGTGTGTGTGTGTGTGTGTGGTGTGTGTGTGTGTGTGTGTGTGTGGAAGTGTGTGCGTGCGTGCGTGCGTGTGAGTGTGTGTGTGTGTGTGTGTGTGTGTGTGTGTGTATGTATGTTGGTGGTGTGTGGTTGTGTGTGTGTGTGTGTGTGTGTGTGTGTGTGTGTGTGTGTGTGTTGCGTGGTGTGTCCTGTAGTTGTATGTATGTGTGTGTGTGTGTGTGATGTCCCCTTCCCCCAAAGGGGTTTTTTTTCCCAAACTTCCATGCTCGCAAAAAAAAAAAGTAAGTACTTTTTATGGCATTTTTAATATAAAGAACCAAAAACCCCTTTATTGGGTTTCTTTCGTTTCGGGTTTCCCTTTTTTTTTGTGCAAATTGTGTTTATTTAACAAACTTTTCTGGGGGTTTTTAAAATCAAAAAAAAAAAAGACGTTTTTTTTGATCCCCCCTTTTTCGGCAGAGAAGGGCAGGTTTTTTTTAAACGGAGACTCTAGTTGAGAAGGCCCCTTTGTATATGTTTGGGAAAATTTGCCTTTGTGGGAAACCCCTCTGGTTTTCAAAAACTTTTGCAAAAATTTAAAAAACAACAAACCCACAACATACAAACCAAACAACCAAGGGGCCCAGCGCGCCAGCCGGCCGCAATCCACACACCACACACACACCCCAACACACTACACCCACAACACAACCACACAACACAACACACACACACACACCCCACACACACCAAAAAAAAAAACAACCCCCGCTCGACCCAAAAAAAAAAAACAAACAACAACAAAACACAAAAAAGGCCAAAAGCACCCCTACCCAGGAGAGAGGAGAGAGGGGGAAAAAGGGAAAAAGCGGGGGGGAAGAAAAAGAAAAGAAGGAAAGGTGAGGGGGGGGGAGGGGGGGGAGGTTTTGGTTTGGTTGGGGGGGGTTGGGGGTTTTGTTTCGGTTTCTTATTGCTGTTTGGTCCCGTGGTCTTTGAAGGGATTTTAAAAAAAAACAAAAAAAGGGGAAAAATTTAAAGTAAAAATTTTTCAAAATTTGTCTTTTTTTCTTTAAGCAAAAGGAAAAAGCCCACTTTAAAACCCCGGAGGGAAAATTTTAAAAGTAAAGCAAGTGGGGGAAGGAAATTTGGGAAAATGGAAACCCCTTTTTTGGGGAAGGAGAGACAGAGAAGAGAGAGAAGGGAAGACGAAGAAAAGTGGGGAAGGGTGGGGTTTGGGGGGGGGGGGGGGGGGGGGGAGGGGGGAAAATTAAATCCAAAAAAAAAGAAAGCCCAGCGTGGCCCAGGGAGAATGGGGAGGTCAAGGGGGGAAAAAAAAAGGGAGGGGGAAGAGATAGTGGGGGAAGAGGAGGAGCGCGATTGAAAAAAATTTAAAAAGGAGGGCAAAAAGGAGAAAGGGAAAGCCCAAAAAAGAAAGGTAAAATTTTTTCCGGGGGGGTGGTGGGGTGGTGGTGGGTGGGGGGGGGTGGGGGGGGGTTTCACGTCGGTTGGGGGCCCAATAAAAAAGGAAATTTAGCGGGGAGGAGAAAGGATTTGAGGGGGAAGGGAAGGAGGAAAGAGCGGAGGGGAAGGGAAAAAAAAAGGGGGCCCAAAAAAAAAAAAAAAACAAATCAAAAAACAAGAAGGGGAGAGAGAACAAGAGAAAAAAAAAAACAACAAAAAAAAAAAAAAAAAAAAAAGAAAGGATAAAAAAAAAATAAAAGCAACAAAAAAAAGAAAAAATAATTATGAAAAGACAAAGGAGGGGGAAATTTTATGAAAATGAACCCCCAGGAAAGGGGGGAATTGAAGAAAGAAAACAGAAAACGCGAGCAGGGGAGGGAGGCCCGGGAAAAAAGAAGGGAAAACCCCCGGTTTGGGGGGGGGGGGGGGGGGGGGGGGGGGGGTGGGGGGGGGGGGGGGGGGGGGGGGTGGGGGGGGGGTGCGTGGGGGGGGGGTTGTGGGTAAGGGAGAAACAGGGGGGAAAAGGAAAGGGGGGGGGACCGAGAGGAGAAAAAAGGAGGATAGGGATTAAAGGGAAAAGGGGTAGGGGGGTGGTGGTGGGGCGGATGGGAGGAGGAGGGGGAAAGGGAAATGGAAAGAGAAAAGAATTAAAGGAGAGAGAAGGAGAGAGAGGAGAGGAAGAAAAGGGGGAGAGGGAGAGAGAGAGAGAGAGAGGAAAAGAGGAAAAGGGGAAGGAGGGAGGGAAAGGGGAAAAGGAGGGGGGAGAGAAGAAGGGAGAGGAGAGAAAGAGAGGAGGGGAAAAAGAGATAAAAGGAAAGGGGAAGAGAAGAAAGAGAGAGAGAGAGAGGAAAAGGAAAGAGAGAGGAGGGGGGGAGAAGGAGAGGGTGGGAAAGAGAGGGGGAGAAAAGAGAGGGGGCGGGGGGGGGAGAGAGAGGGGGGAGGGGGGAGAGAGAGGGGAGAGGGGGGGAGGGGGGGGAGAGAGGGGAAAGAGGGGGAGAGAGGGGAGGGAGAGGTGGGGGGAGGGGAGGGGTGGGAAGAGAGGGGGGAGGAGAGGAGAGAGAGGAGAGTGGGGAAAAGGGGGGGGAGAAAAGGAGGGGGAGGAAAGAAGGGGGGAGAGGAAAAAAAGGGGGAGAGATAGAGGAAAGGGGGGAAAGAGGGGGGGGGGGGGGGGGGGGGGGGGGCGGAGGAGAGAGGAGGGGAGGAGGAGGGAAAAAGGGGGAGAGGAGGGGGTGGGGGGGGGGGGGGGAGAGAGGAGAGAGAGGAGAGAGAAGGAGGAGGGAAAATTGAGGGGGAAGAACGAGAGAAGAGAGAGGAAAAGGAGAGGAGAGAGGGAGGGGGAAAGACAGAAAAATAAAGGGAGGGGGAGAGAGGAGGAGAGGAGAGGGGGGAAATAAAAAAAAGAGTGGGGGAGAAGAGAAAAGAGAGAGAGAGAGTGAGGGGGGAAGAGAGAGAAAAGGAGAGAGAGAGAGAAAGAGGGGAGAGAGAGGGGGGAAAGAAGGGGGGGGAAAGAGGGGGAAGAGAGAGAGGGGAGAGGGGGATTGGGGGGGAGAGAGAGGGGGGGAGAAGAGAGGAGAGAGGGAGAGAGGAACGAGGAGGAGGAGGGGGGAAAAAAATAAAAATAAGAGAGCAGGGGAAGAGAAAAGAAAGGGGGGGAGAGGAGAGAGAGAGGGACAGATGGGGAGAGGAGGAGGGAGGAGGGGGAGAGGGAGGGGGGAGGAGGGGAGGGGGAAGGAGGAAGGGGGGGGGAGAGAGAGAAAGAGGGCGAGGGGGAGAAAGAAAGGGAAAGAAAGAGAGGAGAGGGGGGAGAGAGAGAGAAAAAGAGGAGAGGAGGAAGAGAGGGGGGCGAGAGAGGAGAGAAGAGAGAGGGAGAGAGGAAGAGACAAAAAAGGGAGAGAGAGGGAAGACGAGAGAGGAGGGAGAAGAGAGAGATAAAAAAGGAGGGGAGAGAAGAGACAAAAAGAGGAGAGAGAGACGAAGAAGGGACGGGGAAGACAAAGAAGGCAGCAGGGGGAAGGAGGGGGAGGGGCAGAGAAAACAAAAAGAGAAGAGAAGGAAAGAGGGGGAAAGAGAAGGCAGAGGGAGGAGAGAAGAGGAGGGGAGGGGGGAAGGGGAGAGGGGGGAAGGAGAGGATGGGAGAGGGAGAAAAGAAAAAGAGAGAGAGAAGGAGAGAGGGTGGGGAAAAAATGACGGGACAGACAAAAAGAGAGATAGCAAAAAGACACTAGGTGGAAAAGACAAAGGGGCAAAGAGAGTGAAGTAAAGAGAGTAGAGAAGAAGAAGAATTTAAGAACAAGAAAAAAAGGATGATGATTTTTATGATGATGATAGATGATGATGATGATGATGTTGTGGAGAGGAAGGAGGAGGGGAAGAAAAAGAAGGTGAAGGAAGTGAGAAAGAGAGAAAAAAAGTTTTTTAATTATAGTATAAAAATTTAGGTCGAAAATGAAATAAAAATTGATAATTAAAAGCAGAAGAGGCTTGCATGGTTTAAAAGGTACAGGTGTTTTAAAACAAAATTTTAAAAAAATGGAAAAAAAAAGAAGAGGGAGGAGGGTGAGAGAGAGGAGGGGAAAAAGAGAGAAGAGAGAGGAGAGAGAGAGAGAGAAGAGGGGAATGGAGGGGGGGAAAAGAAAAGGAGAAAAAGGGGAAACAAAAAGCGGAAATAAAATCAATAAAGGAATAGTTTCAAATTACAAAAAAAAATGCAGAATGTGGAAAAGGAGGAGATAAGAAAAGGGGGGGCCCGTGCGAAGAAACAACGTAAACGGGAAAAAAAACAAACAAAACAAAACGGCAAAACGAAACAAAACAATGTAACAACAAACAACAACAACAAAAACAAAAACAACAACAACAACAGACCCCACACACCCCACACACCCACACCCCAACACAAACACACACCGAAAACACCAGCAGCTAATCACCAAAAATTTAAAGCTGGGCGAAAAAATCATGACAATAAAAAAAACAACAACAACAACAACAAAAAAAAAAGTACAAGGATGTTAATTCGTCTACATGTTTGGGTCCGACAGCTCTTGTGTTCAGTTTGCCCAACCAACGCAAAAAAACAATAAATCGTCAAGAAACCGTGGCGTGATGGGACATAGGAAAAAAAACGAATCGTCGAAGACGGTGGAGGTTGGGGGTGGTGTGTGTGTGTGTGTGTGTGTTTGGTGTGTTGGGGGCGTGCGTTTTCGTGCGTGGTGCGTGCGTGGGGTGCGGCGTGTGTGTGTGTGTGTGTTTTGTGTGTGTGTTTTGTGTGTTTTGGGGTGTGTTGTATGCTGTGAGTAAAATTTTTGGCGTGGAGAGTGAAAACAAAGGGGAAATTTGGCCCGGGGGGAACGTGGAAAATAACCGCAAAGCGATAATTCTTTTTGTAGTCTGTTAACTGTTCGTATAAGTGCAGGGACTGCTTTTTATTATACTGTGTTACCTGCATCGTGTTTTTCTGGCTAGAGAAGACCTTCTAGGTCGAAAAAGCGTCGTTTTTGTCTTGTATTTGTTTTTTTTTGTCTTTGGCGGGTTCGTAAGAATTATTTTTAATTTTTTTAACCCGTCGTTTGCTTTTTTTTCCCTGTTAACGGGTCCCTTTTCGGTAATACCCGCTTTTCCCTGTTAAAAAGGATATAAAACTATATCCCCAGGTAAACAAAATTAAACAATTGTGCCTCAGGGGAAAGCAAGGCGGGGGGGGGGGGGGGGGGGGGGGGTTTTTTTCCCGGAAAAACAGTGAAAAAAATAGTTGCGATCCCTGAAAAATAAATTTTGTCTTGAATAAACTTTAAAAAAATTCTTTCCCCTATTTTCCTCGAGGGTGTCCTGTTTCCCGAAAAAAAATAGCTTTGTCGCCTTTACCGCTGTTATGTTGCCATACTGCAGGAGCTAATTTTTTTACATGGTGTACAGACTGTGGTCGGGAGATTTACATTTTTTTAAAAAGATGAAGCTTTTAAAGGGGATCTGTCACCGGAGGGAGGAAAAACCCCCAAACCCACACAACCCCACAAACACACACACAACACACAAACCAAGTTGGAACATGGGGATGAAGGCTTGATAATTATGGTAACTCAGTAGCGTCTAAATGAGATAATTGGTATTTCCCCGGAGAAAAATGGTTGTCATCCCAGGAAAACAACAAAAAAAGGGAAGGAAAACGCAATTTCCTGAAAAATCGCAAGTATTTTCCCCCGGGGTAGCAAAAATGTTTTCGGGTAATAACTATTTTTCCCCGTTTTTCCTTGGTTTACAATTGTTTTCCTATTTTCCATGGGTAATAACTGCTGTCTTCGTTTTCCCGGGAAAAAGGTATTATCGCAAGGAAAAAAAGTCATTATCAGGGGGAAAACAACTATTACTATGGGTTTTCCGGACAACCATGCCGTGGTTCATGGTTTGGTGGCAAAAACGGCAACGTTATTACGCAAGTATTTTTTGGGTCACAAATGCTCTTTTTTTTTTAATTCTTTGTTAAATTTGTTTAAGGGTAGACTGTTTTCTCCGCAAAAGTGGGAAAAAAAGTTGTAATCCCCACAGACAACACCATGCAATGTTTTTTTTAGTAATATGGGGGGGGGGAAACATCACTACCTTACAGGAAACGGAGAAAAAAGTTATCATAAAGGAAAAAAAGCGTGCTTCTCAAGGGGTAACACTTTAACCCGTTCTCCTGAAACTAATAGCTGATATCCGGGGGAAAAAAAGGCTGTTACGGAAAAAAAGCTTTTTACCCGGGTTATGAAAATAGTTTCTGCTATGGTAGCGTTGTTCGTCCGTCGATTCAACGGAACCATTTATCTCTTGGGGTTCGGGGGGGGGGGGGGGGGGGGGGGGGGGGGGGGGGGGGGGGGGGGGGGGGGGGGGGGGGGGGGGGGGGGGAAACCGGGGGGGGGGAAAAGGGGGGGGGGGGGGCGGGGGTTGGTGGCAATGTGGGGAGCCTGTCTTGCTTGGGGTGACGCGGGGGGGGTTTCCTTGCTGTGTCTTTTTTTGCGCTGCGCGTCCTCCCTTTTTCCACATAAATTTGGGACCCCCGGGGGAGGCTGTATAAAATGTGCAGGCGCAGTGCATTAAATGTTACAATCTACAAAAGACAATTTAAAACCGATCACCAGGCGTGCGCAAAATGCCAAATTTTTTTTTTTTTTTTGTATTTCCCCCCTCCATTTTTTTAACCCCCCCCCCCCCCCCCCCCCCCTTTTTTTTCCCCCCCCCCCCCCCCCCCCCCCCCCACCCCCCCCCCCCCCCCCCCCAAAAAAAACCCCCCCCCCCCCCCCCCAACCCCCCCCCCACCCAAAACCCCCCCCCCCCAAAAAACCAAACCCCCCCCCCCCCCCCCCCCCCCCCCCCCCCCCCCCCCCCCCCCCCCCCCCCCCAAACCCCCCCCCCCCCCCCCACCCCCCCCCCCCCCCCCCCCCTAATCCTTTCCTTTTCTTTGTTTTTCCCCACTTTTTTAAATGGGTCCTCCATCCTCCTATTTTCCCGCTTTTTTTTGCTTGTTAACTCTCATTCACCATGCAAATCTATATGTCTTATTACCGATGGGACATTCTCATGTGAACTTTGATATTGTAGTGTTTGCTACAGAGCGTCTGGGTTTATCAATGTGCTAATGCTTGGTGTACTGATATCTTCATTCTGTTTGTTACAACAAAGAAAAGGAGAATGAGAGAAAGAAGAAAGACAAATAGACAAACAGACAGACAGACAGAGAGAAAGAAAAAAGAAAGGAAAGAAAGAAAGAAAGAAAGGAAGGAAGGAAAGAAAAAAAAAGAAGGAAGTAAAGAAAAAAAAAGAAAATGAAAGAAAGAAAAAGGAAATGAAGGGAAAAAAATACAGACAGAAAAAAAGAATTCGTCGCAAATAAAAGCTAATGATATAAAGAAATACATGTACAGATGTGCAGTAAATATCAAGCCTAGATGTGTCTAGAACAAAAAAAACAATAATTGCGAACAGCATCTGAGGAAGAAACACGCAAAACTGGTCATTGCAAGACATGAAAACAGACAGACGGTCAACGGAAAAAAGACGATAGACGATGAGGTTTAACAAGCTGTAGTAATTGAATGTGTGGTTTCAATGTGGTCCTCTGTCTCCCCTCTTCCCCCTGCACCCCCCCCCCATCCTCCCGCTTAACGGCCAAGTCAGCAGTTCAAACTCACCGTTCACAGCTTGTTTTGGCGATCGGCTAGCTGTCACTCAAAACTAGCCACGACATAAGGTTGGCCGTCTGTCTTTGTCAACATGGGTCGTGACGTGTCGGTTGTAACTTGCCAGTCATTAATCAATCATACAATAATGAACCCAACAGCGATCAACGACAGGAACAGGCAAAACTGCTTCGCAATAATCCAATCAGATTTCGTGTACCTTTGAAGTTATACCCCTCTAAAACGTCTGAGGATGGTCTTCGCAATATCAGAAAAGAAGTGGGGGTAGCTTCCAGCGAAGTAAACCGGTAAAAGGCAGGCAGAAGAGTCACTGCGTGCAGATCTATCCATAGGATACGGTTATGAAGTGAAGCATACCGGGCAGCCTGTGCTTGCCTGAATATCACCTTCCTCTGACAGAGTTTTTGAGGTCTCTGGGTTTTTGTTGTTGTTTGTTTTATTTTCATGATTTATTTTATTTATTTATTTATTTATTTATTGTTTGGCTGTCCCATCTTTTGTGTCACCTCAGTGGCACTGAACCCATGCCGCTCATTCCGACCCCCCGCCCTCCCCCGCCCCCTCCCGCCCGTCCACAGCCACAGCCCGCCGGCACCGGCAATCCATAGGGAGCAGTCAATGTCAAGTCATCAAGAGGAAACCCACCGGAGGAGACACCACATTGCTGCCGAGTCACTTCGGTGGTGTTCAATGGCGCCTGTTCTGATCCAGCATACGCAGGACACACCTACTAAGCCCCGTACCGACGACAATAACTGCTTAGTCGCGGAGCCAGCGTGAGTGAGCTCTACCTCCGGAGGGCACAATCGCGTTTGTCCAACGACAACCCCCATGAACTCGCTGATACCGGTGACCCCGACGGAATCAAACGAAGGCCATAGATGCGGAGAGGGCACCGAAACCGAGTCACCATGAGAGCAGGGCATGAAGGGCCACAGAATTTGAGTCACCATGAGAGCAGGGCATGAAGGGCCACAGAATTTGAGACTTTTTTTTAATGCTGATCTATGAGAATGAGGATGATGAAGATGATGCTATGGGTTGCCGTTCCAATCTGAGAGTGCACAACAGGGCTGTACTCTTCACTTACTTTTATAATAAATCCCGGTGTCAACCAGGTCGGAGGGAAACAGATACCTGCAGTGTTCGTCAGGAAATTTGAGCACCACCTCAGAGACGCATCCATAAAGTGAATGAAAATCGATTGTGTGGTGACAGTCTTCTCCATCTGAGCCCGTAGCAAACTCAACTCTGGGTAGGAACCGGTCGGGACAGAAAAAAAAAAAGTTCTCTGCTTAATTCTTCCTTTGCATCCGTGGCATAAATCTGAGGGCTATGTTTTCAACGGCAGTGTGTTTCAACATCACCCCCTTTTGTTACTACAACTCCACGTCAGCGCGGCTCTTTAGCACCCGATCTATGCAGGCTAATCACCTACATCTGCGGCATTACCGAAGTGAAGGTTTTTTCTGTGGACCCTATGAACTTTGAGTAAGTCGCTCTGAGCTTCTACGATCCCCTTTCACATCCCATATACGTTCAATTCAATTGCCCTCCGTTACTACATGCCATCAGTTAAAACACAGACACGCACGCACACGCACAACACACACACACAACACACACACACACACACCACACACCACACACAACACACACACTTCGGTGTTTACTACATTTGCCAGAATCTAAAGCTGAGAGAATACAAAGGTATACTATCATCAATGTCACACGACCATAGCCATGGCCTCCACGATCATGCAGCAACAAACTGAACCGGAACAGCACCTCCTGTTTCAGGGGAAGAGAACTCCAACGGCAACCAGAATGGAGCATCCACTAATCCCAGCACAGAACCGGTGCCGTAGGTTCAAGTATTCACTCAGAGAAAGAGTTGGCTGCATTGGGTTGCATTACTCAAACACAAAACACAATAGCTTAGGTTCAATTATTCACGTAGAGAACGAGTAGGCTGGCTTCGATTGAATAACTCATACACAAAAACACACTGCTGTAGCTTTAATTATTCACTCTGAGAAGGAATAGGCTGGCCTTGACTGCATAACACACACAAACACACATGTGTGTGTGCGTGCGTGCGTGCGTGCGTGCGTGCGTGCGTGCGTGCGTGCGTGTATGCATTTCATAATTCCAATGCAGACACTTACTATCATATGAATTATTTGAACGAAAAGTGCTGGAAAATTCGGTGACTCAAACACAAAGTAAAGTAGATTCAATAGTTCAAACACAGAGTACAAGGATTCAACAGCACCACGTAAAACCTCTATCAAATAATTCCATCCATATGAAGTAAAGAAAGAAAACAAACAAAAAGCAAACACAATCCCCCCAACAAGTAGACCGATAAAAACGAATGGGTAAATAGACAAATAAATTAACAACAAGTACATACATACATACATACATACATACATACATACATACATACATACATACATACATACAAACAAACAAACAAACAAACAAAAACACATACAGACAAATGTACATAACATACTTGCGTACATACATACATACATGCGTACGTACATAATTTACATAAACATATATAACATGCATAAAACACATACATACATACATACATACATACATACGTACATACATAACATACATACATACATGCATGCATGCAATCATACATAATTACATACATATATGCATGCGTCCATCAACAATAAATAACACAAGAATCAAGGAGGGAAATAAACTGTGCCTTGCAGTAGGATGCCTATTTCTCGAATTTGTATAGATTAAGAATTTGACGACATTTGTCTTTTTCTCTGAAGTCGGGTGTATGTTTAGAACAGTATGGATAGCACTGAATCTCTAACAGCAGTAGCGGTATGAAATGTCCCGAGGAAAAATTACAAAATATGTGTGATATTGTTTTAGTAGAACACTGAAGTAGTACTAGCGCAGCGGTAGCTTTTGGTGGTGGTGGTAGCAGCAGCAGCAGCAGCCAGCAGTAGCAGCAGCAGTAGTGGACAAAGGATAAGAAGGACAAGAGCAGGAGTAGAAGAAGCAGGAAGAACAATAGTTTTAATAGCAAATTTTTAAAAAAAAAATAATTTAACGTTCGTTACTGATTTTGCGTGTGATTGTTTTCAGAAATGTACAGTTGCGGATGAAACAAGTGTGAATGAATTCAGTCAGGTATTATTGAGATAGTTTGTTTGTTTTAATTTGGATGATGATCCATCTATCTTGTCCTCTAACTCTTTACATTTCATAGTTGTAATGAGTACAAAGTTAAGACAAAAAAAAATTCGAAACAGAAAAATAATGCTTCAATAAATAAGCAGGCCATTTAAATTCGTGGGACAGCCGTAGTTTGGGGCAGTTATGAAATTTGTGCAGTATGTTGTTTTTGAATGTGTCAGTACCACCTGGCTCATTGTCTGTTGGGATTAAGTGTTGATAAGATATCTGTCGCCCGCCCGCCCCGCCCCGCCCGCCCCCCCCCCCCCCCTCCCCCCAGTCCTACCCGTCCCTCTTTTGCCCTTTTAAAATGTTTTGTTAGAGGTCTGACGTTTGTGAGCTGGTCCTTATGCATTGAATTCTTGCGGAAAACAGTTTGAACTATGCGCAGTTACGCAACAGTCATAACCTTCCTTCTTGCCAAATCACACTGATCGACTTCATTTTGTTTTTACACGATCGGAATTAAAAAAAATAAAAAAAGCAGCAGAAGAATGGTTAAAAGAAGAGAAGGAAAGCCAGAACTCCCCACCCCCCCTACTCTCCCTTCTCTCCTTCCGCCCACAAACCTCTCCCTTCCACCCCCCCAAACACACACACAAAAAAAAAAAGAACCGATAGGGTATGATCTAAACAACAACAACAACAACAGCAAAACAAAAACAAAAAAACAAAAGAGAAAAAAAAGAACCCCGGGGAAAACCCAAAAGGGAATGCTAACAGAAGCGGCAAGGAAGCAACTCCTGCTTTCAACCGTCCCCCTCCCCCCCCCCCCCCCCCCTTTTTTTTTTTTTTTTCCCCTTTTTCTTTTTTCCCAGCAACCCACACCATCATTCATCTCGGGTTTCGCGCCGTGGCTCTGACAGTCTATGACCGTACCAAAAGGCCCCCAACGCCCGCCGCCGTGTGTACGTTCACCTCTTCCGCAGCCGTGTGCGTGTGTGCGTGCTTGTCGGTGCGTGCGTGCGTGCTTGTCGGTGTGTGCGCGCGTGTGCGCATGTCTGTTTGCTGATCAAATTTTCAGCAAACGCGACCCCCAAGATCAGAGTGGATACAGTCGGGTGGCGTGAGACAGCTATGTCAGGTACGTGAAGCAAACTTCAGGCCTGTACCTTGTGTATCCAGAGTAGGACTCCAAGACACACAGGATCCTCTGTCTTCCTTGAGAGCGGGAGAGCGGACCGTGGGAGGAGGGTGCTATAAGAGGTTTGATCGTTTCGATCGTGGTCAAGGTTGTCAGCTGGAAAGGTCTGGGCTGATCACCTCGCTGCTTTCAGGCTGGCAGAGGGTGAGTATGAGTTCTCTGACTGGCTTTGACGGCCCGCTAGGGTTAACTTGATCTATCTTAAT
>CM031595.1:101153485-101165985 GCA_018398815.1 Conus ventricosus | reverse complement strand
TGGATGTTTGGGAAAAGGCACTATTCTTTCTCACTGAGAACTGGATGGTACTCTCTATGGATGTTTGGGAAAAGGCACTATTCGTTCTCACTGAGAAATGGATGGTACTCTCTATGGATGTTTGGGAAAAGGCACTATTCGTTCTCACTGAGAACTGGATGGTACTCTCTATGGATGTTGGGAAAAGGCACTATTCGTTCTCACTGAGAACTGGATGGTACTCTCTATGGATTTTGGGAAAAGGCACTATTCGTTCTCACTGAGAACTGGATGGTACTCCTCTATGGATGTTTGGGAAAAGGCACTATTCGTTCTCACTGAGAAGATGGTACTCTCTATGGATTTTGGGAAAGGCACTATTCGTTCGTTTTGCCAACTGGTTTGAAATTCCGTAAGCACACATCTCGGGCGTGTTCAGGGGTAGGGTTTCGAGGCTTTTGCACCCCGCCCCCTCAAAAAAACAAAAATAAAAACAAAAACAACAACAGTAACAACACACACACACACAACACACACACACACACACCACACACACACACACACAACCACACACACGCACGCACGCACGCACGCACGCACGCACACGTGTGAAAGGGTTGGCAATGACGAATATAATCCATATGGCAAATGTGTCCATGATTGCAATAATATGAAAAGATTAGAACGACTCCGTGCGCCGGAACAGATAAATGGCGATATAAACATAACATCAATGACGATTTTCCGTAATACTGATTATCACCATGCTGTGTCTATAGACCTTTAAAAGTTCTCATGAATATGAAAATATCAGTATAAGTTTGAATCTGAGTCACGAACCCCCTCAACATTGTAAACAACAACAACAACAACAAACAGCAGCAACAACAACAGCAGCAACAACAAACCCTGGCCCCCTTACTCACCCAAAAAATGTGATGCGCTCCTGCATATAGAGCACATACGACGAGACTTCATGTGTAACACACTCAAATGCTCACGAATACGTATTTACATCTCACTGATACTGATTCCCACCGCACTTCATTGTCTTAGAAACATCTCTTCATTTTTACTCTGACAAAAGCCGACTTCAGATTACTTCAATTGTATCCTTTTGAGAACATTTATTAGTTCCAACATACAAATAAAAACACGAAACGAAGCGCAAAGTAACACAGAATCTATGTACAACACAACACGGACAAGTCAATTTTCGACAAATTCGTCTTCTTCACACGATACAAACGGTAAACAAAAATGCACAAAACAATACTTCCCTGACAGAAGTCAACTCGAGGATCCACGTATTTATTTGTCAAAATTTACTCGTCTGTTTTGTAAGGTAAATAAAAATCTGCGTTACTTTCTTTGTTTTCATTGTTTTAAATGTTGTTTGTTTTTCCTGAAGAAACCCAAAAGGGTCAAACCGGTTTTTTGGGCGGGGAAAACGTTTGTCCTTCGCTGGGCGGTACAGTAATTTTTTTTTATCTTTGTTTCTTTTTCCGCTGCAGGTGCCTCCTTTTAAAAATTTTTCTTCAAATGTTGTTTGTGTGTGCGTTTGTATTTGGCCTTTTCCGGTAACTTTTAGTCCTGTTTTTTCTTTTCACGAAAAAAATCCTATCTTTTTGCATGTTGTTTGTTTGTCAGCAGTATTAGAAAAAGCTTTTGAAGCGATTGAACCAAAGGTGGGGAAAGAGGGGAAGTGATAAACGGGCACTTGTAATAGCCCTTTGGCCCCGGAAAAATAAATCGGGAGAAGAGAAAGCCGGTCTTTCTAGTACTAACAAGTTACCTTTTCCCCATTTAGGGGAAAGCAAATGACGTAGAGAACCAAAATCCATTTGTAGGCACCGGGATAACAATGGAGATTCGACTGTCGTGTACAAGAGCACCGCTTTCACCCTTTTTTTTGGCATTTCTCTCGGACTGAACAGCTAAGCTCACTGGGGGGAATAATTCCTTGGTCCCCGGCACCGGGGCATCTGATCATTAAACAGCCTAGTATTTAAGTAGTAAAATGGGGACCGGGCTTTTTTAGCCTTGGGGCCTTAGGGCCTATTTGCGTCCCCTCTTTATTTTTCAATTTAAGTTCGGTTGTTGCATCCCTGTCATAAAAACATTAATTAAATCCACACAAAGAAAACATTTTTAAATTTTTAGGTTTTCTCTAGATTTTTTTTTTAAAGCTTTGAACAGGTGATATTTGGTGTTAGGGGCTGCATTCCAATATTACATTCTAAAGGTAAAACAAGACTTTCTTTTTTAGTAGACAAGTCTAATAAAAAATCTCCCTTCATTATTTTTGTGCAACCCACTTCTGAGAATTTGAAAAGGCATCACAGACATCATCAAATTTAGGAATTTTTAAAAAAAATTTGGGTTTCAGTCCCCCTCATCCCCTTTCCCTTTTCAGGGGTTAATTGGAGATAGTAATTTTCTTTTTTTTAAAAATTCCTACATTTTTTCGGATTTTAGTAGCTCCCCTTTGAAACATTTTCTATCATTTTTGACTGTCTCTTGAGATGGGGACCCCAAAATTTTCATAGCGTTTTTCGAATGGGTCTAAAAAAACTTTAAATAATTGAAAAATGCTCCCTTCTAAAAGGGAAAAGTTCCCCCTGGGTTCCCTCATCTATTTGCTTGTTCCCACCTGGGGTTGAGAAAAGGTAATCTTTATAAAAAGGTTACTCCCAATCTTTTCTTCATACGGTATTTATTTTCTGAAATTTTCGCATTCACAATCAAGTATATTCAAAAACTGTTATTTTTTTTCCCAAGTGCATCCCTTTGCTTTGCTAATTGAAGAAAGGTTCCACTCGACCTTTCCCTTGTAGCTTGTTAGTCCTTTTGGATTTTTGTGCTATTGTTGCCTTATCTATTTTTTTGTGTCATCTGCAAATTTTTGCGGTTTTTTGAGTCAGCCCGTAAATCATTGTGAACAAGTGAATAATTGGGGCCCCAGGTACTACCCTTTGGAATCCACTTAGGGCCTCAATTCTTGGATCCTTCTTACTCTCACTAAATGTGACCTTCCTTTTAAAAAAACCCCAACCATTTAAAAAATTACCAAATTTCTCCCTATCTTTTAGTTTAATTTGCAACCTTTTCGGGGGGGGCAGAATCAAGCCTTTTTAAAATCCAATACATTATTCAATTGGGGTCCCCTTTTTTTCCAAATTCTGTTTTTGTTTTTACTTTTGTAAGTGTGACCATGATCCCTTTCCCAAACCAGTTTGGGATTGCAATGAATATTTTCAGTAAAATGACAACTTCCCCACCCTTACAAACTTCTAAAATCTTCGCAATACAATCAAACTCCCGCCGTAATTACCGGCGTTTTGGGGAAACCTTTTTTAAAAAGCTTTGGGCCTCTGCAGTTTCCATCCTTAGGAAGGTCCTGTTTCTAAGGGTTTGTTTAAAAAAATTGCATAGTGGACTAGTATCTCATCACTTACTTCTTTTTAAACCTCGGGGGAAGAGATCGGGACCTTGAGATTGTTGGGGTTTAATTCTTCAATTTGCTTTTAACGATGTGGTGTTACCCTTCATCACATTAGACCCCATCAGATCGGGAACACCTTGGTAATTTGGGGCACTACTTATGTCCCACGTTAAAAACCTTTGAGAAGAAACTTTTTTGCGTTTTTCCCTTTTCTTTATCATTATTACCAAATTTTCCCTCTTTCCTTTTCAATGTGCCCATTCCATGTTTTTTTTTATCTTTTCTTTACATATTTTCCGAAAATTTTGGGGTTTTTTTCTTTCTTTTCCCATTTCCTTTTGTATTTTACGGCTTTTCTTTCAAGTCGTTGGGTTAAATTCCTTATTTTTAATATATCTTAAGTAATCCCTCCTGATTTGGGCACAAAATATCTTTTGAAATCTTATATTTCTTTTTGATTGTTTTAAATGCTTTTCCATCCATCCATATCGGCTTTATGTTTTTTTACTGAACCTATTTTCGCTTTTGGATTGCACTCTTCCATACCTGTTGTTAGTACTCCTTTGAGGTGATTCCAACTATCTTCTACATTCATTTGGTCCATAGTTGTCCAATCGTGGTTACTTATAATACTTCTCAGTTGGTTATAATTTCCTTTGTTTAGGTTAAAAATATATCTTGCCTTTGGTTTCATGTTGTAGTTTTTTAATGCATAAAATTCAAAGGACAACACATCATGGTCACTTTTTCCAACTGGATCCTGGTGTGTAATATCTGAAATAAGATTATCCTCATTCACTAATATCCAGTCATCCAAAGTTGGGTTCTGTCCTAGTCTCCTCGTTGTTGGTTTGTTTACTTTCTGCATCAAGTATGCATCATTGATTCTTTCCACAATTTGCTCACCTTTCTCCCCTGACCACTTTCCATCCCATCTGACAAATGGGAAATTGAAATCACCCATAATCAATACTTTATCAAATTTTAACATTATATCAGATTTTAACAGTCAAACATGTTTTCATCATTAGCTTCAGAACTCTCGCTGAATGCGAGGTCTAACACATATTATTACCTCCCTTGCAGATTTCCGAACATTGTCAGTATCGCTGTGGATCCTTGGAGACAGCTGATTAGTTCATCAAGATTATTTCAAAATTTCACTGGACACGAATGCGGTGAGGTTACTGTATAAGAATTGGTAGCTACCGACAAAGTACTATATTTTTCGTGGAGAATTTTCTGGTGATACAAACATTGGCATTTCCTATTTTGTATATCCTAAGATGCACGGACATGGAAATAAGTCTTTCTGTTGAGTACCGTTTGTTTCCTCTAGAACGCAATTCCTTTTTTGCTTTCATTCATGAAGCAGCTTCTTCACAAAAGTTCAAAGAAGATAGAAAAGCAAACTCGATGTTCAATTAGGGAGTTTTTGCCTCAGGTGTTTTTTTCTCTCTGCGATTTCGCTTTTTACATGACTGTAATGCTAGTCTCGGGTAAATATGCTGCAGCCTTGATAAAAACATTGTGTTTCGCTAAGATGCACTTGGAATTCTGATATTACATGACATACATACTTTAACGTATGGGCTTGGCGAGGCGGATTAGGAACAGGGGATGAATCAGCGTATCATATGTACATGAAGACCTAGTTATTTTCCTCATGAGAGAGAGAGAGAGAGAGAGAGAGAGAGAGAGAGGAGAGAGAGAGAGAAAAGAGAGAGAGAGAGAGAGTTTTGCCAGAGAATTCCTGATACTATCAGGTGGATACAAACTGCTTAATTTAGGAGGTGCACACAATCAATGTTTTCTGAAGGAAAAGGTATAGAAAAATAAGTAATACACAAACATAAAAGAAACTATTTATTCATTGTTCACCCCACACACGCACCGACGCACGCACGCACGCACGCACGCACGCACACACATACACATACCCACACGCGCGCACACGCACACACACACAACACACACAACACACACACACACACACACACACACACACACACACACACAATAAATTAGTAACTTACAGAGGTTCTCTCTCTCTCTCTCTCTCTCTCTCTCTCTCTCTCTCTCTCTCTCTCTGTGTGGTGTGTGTGTGTGTGTGTGTGTGTGTGTTCAGTGTGTATGGTAATTTGCCTTGTCCTGTTACTAGCAAGACGCACTTCCGACAGCTCAGGCAAAATTCAATCCTTTTTTTCCGTCAAGAAAATCTATGATCACGCCTGTTGACGCCCTCTATGTCCTCTGGAAAGTTAAGCTGAATTCTGCGCTTCAAGAACTGACTCCCTTGTATATCAAACTCGAAGGCAGAGGGAATCAAACAATTCTCGTTCTCACGTTGACAACGACTACCAGCCGACTCCCTTCCATGCAAGCTACGAACCAAGCCATTGTTTTTCCGTCGTAAATACCCGTAGCAGATGACATGCGACAAGAAGAGGGCAGAAATGCATAGAAATCAACAGTAAAAAGGCATGGAAACAATTGATCCTTGCCAGCCGGCTTGTGTTTTTACCCACCGCACCCAGTTTATTTTACAACGATGGCAGTGTTAACGATATTAATAGTGACATTCTTAAATCTCAAAACCACTCTCCCTTTCCTGTTCTATGACTTGAGTGAGACACACAATAGTGGTGACAGCCACCACAAACGATATGAGCCAAAGTGACGTGGATAAACAGTGGCGTTACTTTGCAATAAAGGTCTTGAATCGGACATCGATGTAATTACCAAAGTGAAAATGCGTGCAAAATGATGTATCAACATCGAGCGCTTGAAACTACCCTACCGACTCCGAAGCAGCATGAAAATGGCCGTCAAAACACAGCACAACTTGGACATCGGTAAACAAAGGTTCAGCCGGAAATCTCAATGACAGACATTTATGGCAGGTCTAGAGTAAACTAACAAGGAAATTGGTCTATTTCCGTGGTATCTTCAAGGATGATGTTGAAGTGAATTTGAACCTCACGAAGACTGTCAACGATCAAAATTATGGTGGAATGTTAAGCTTATGGAACTAATTTTTGTATGGAAAAACAAAGTGCCGGTCAAATGGACATTAACAATCATATCATCAGGTATTCAATACTATGCATCTATTTTCGCAATTTGGATTCTTTTTCGGAATGATACATATTTTTTGTTATTTGAAATGTATCCCTTTCGTTCGGTTTTTACACATATGTAAATGTAATTTTTATCCAAATCAAGGTAGTACAGTTCATTACGTGGTTAATCTACTGACCACAGTAGAACGACTCTGCAGTCATTGGTTCCAAAAGGCTTCGGCACAGTGATAAAAAAGTAACAGCCAACAAAAAACTTCAACGTTCTAACACTTCACACCAAGATTACCTTCAAACCAGATCTCTGATCGCACGTTTAGAATGACAATAAATTGGTTGCGGCCTTTAGGTCACATCTTAAGCAAAACTGCCTTAACAACCAGTTCTGGGTCACAACAAGCTTAGATGTAAAGGAAATTCCTGTTCTCACCATGTGAATGGTCACAAAGCCTAACACATCAAAGCATTGGCATTCTCAGTGCAGTGTGTGTGTGTGTGTGTGTGTGTGTGTGTGTGTGTGTGTGTGTGTGTGTGTGTGTGTGTGTGTGTGTGAAGAGCATTTGATACTTATTATTTTATTTATCTATGTACTTGTTTTCTTTTCACATCAAGGTGTATTAATATTAATACGTATGTATGTATCGAGGGCTTTGTGCCACATCCAACGAGAAACAAATTACTTAAGTATCAGTTATAACCATTATTAATATGAACAGTGTTAATGGTATATCGGCAGCAGTTGCCTTAGCAATAACTACCATAGTATGAAATAAGCTTATTCGTATTCTTATCATTTGATAAACAATGGAAACATATCTCTGTCCCCACCTCCTTCCCTTCTCTCCCATCTCCCGTCCCCCTAAAAAAAGTGTCAGAAACTCTTTGGAAACAGCACCAACTCCTGAAGAAAATGCGCTAACGTGAATTTACATAAATTACCATCTAGTCCACACTTGCATACCCTTTTGCCTCTGAGATCTAGGATACACTGCACACACACACCAGACGAAAGCAGCACTCCCTTCCTCCATTTCTCTTCCTTTAGAAAATTTCCCTCAAGGAAACTATGATTCCTGGCAACGCATACTTCTATTCATCACTGAACAATGAAATCTGATACATGTGTCAATCGGTCATTATGTTGGTTTGCTTGTTAATCTGTGTGCCACCAAAAAATATAGTATGCGACTTTCCACACTTTTTTGGTACAATGCTCAAAGCAAAACCACAGTGACGCATGCTGTTAGTTACCAACCATAATCCGACATGCTGACATGCATTGGTAGAGTCAGAAGTAATAAACATCTTCCTACCTGAAATTGTCCGACCACTCGTGCCATCACAGAAATCCTCTGGAAGAATCACACACATCCATCGCAGAATTTCTTGTGAGGGTCTTTGAGGCACCGCTGGTGACTTCCAGATGATATCTGCTGCTGTTGTAAACGATCTACTGACAGCTGGTGACAGACAGGGCTGTCCACTTCCTATTTTGTCCTCCCACCTCCTCTTCCTCTGACTCTGCCTTTGTCCTGCCGGAAATCTTTTTCGCTAAGCCGACTGTTCTCGAAACGTATTCGTAACTATTCATCTTCACTCTTACCAATTGATGGACGGTCGTTAAAAGGGATCCAATGGTTCATCTGACTTTTGTTAGGGATGTCTTCATTTGTGTTGTGACCTTTGCGCCAGATTTTCAATGTCGTACGGTAACATATCTCTACCTAATTTATTTGTCTCTTTCGTTCGACGGAACAGTAACTTTCTTATCTTTCTCTTCTTTTGCGTACGCAGGTTGATACTCCTGCGGACATTGCCTAAAGACAGGCAGTGGAGTTTTGTGTGTATGACCGTTTTTTAATCCCGCTATTAAGGCAGCCGTACTCCATCTTCGGGGAAGGTGAATGCTATGTGTAACGTGTCATCCATACCAACGGCCAAACTGGCCTATTCTTCTGAAAGTTGGTGATGGGATTTTACGTGTGTGCAAGATGTTGTGCGTGCGTGTACACACGGAACCTCGGTTTATAGTCTCATTCGAAGGACTGTATGGGGAATGGAGTCAGAACCAATGTTAACTCTGAGGTAAAAATCCCCCTGTACCAAAATTCGAGCCCGCAACCCTTTGAATACGAGTCCGGCGCTCTACCAACTGAACTAATCCGGCCCCCGAACAGTAACGGTTCTCTTGTTTCAATTACCGCCTGCGATCACCCCACTTTGAAGCCAAATATCTCCTGGTCCGGATCCGTGTAGGAAGACTGGAATTTGGATGCGAGTGTTCTACTTCCTCTCAAGCAAGATCAGTCTCACATTTCACTAGTGCCACCGACTGTAAAGAATGAATTGTCGATACTGTACAAGTTTTCGGTACAGTAAACTGATAAATGTTCTGCTATCCCTCTGTCTAGTATCAGTACAGTTAGTAGGTATAAGAAAACTAATCCAGTGTATGCTCTGTCAGTAACTAACACAAGACCAGTTTGCCGGTCACATTTGGTTCCGGAAGTCAGTTTACAAAGCTGTGACATGTTCTCCTCTGGATAAGTCTGTACCTCATCCCCCCCCCCCCCCCCCCCCCCCCCCCTCAGCCTCCCCGCATTCCAAGGTCCGCTTCAGCATCTGATGCCCATTTTCTCTCTAAGATTACACATTCATTGCAAAATGACTGATTTTCTTCTCAGTTTTCCTCGCATCTTTTCTTATCAGCTTTCCGCATTTCTTTCCCTCGTTGAAGATGCCTGTGAGAATGAATACAATGTTTCTCTTGTGATGAGTCAGTGTGTACGTTTGAACTGGTATCAACATTTCATTGGTTCGTTCAGACTTGCGCGGAAAATGAACGTGACGGTGTGTACCACAAAGACAAGCCATGACGGAAAGATCAGCGAGACCGTAATGCAAAGAAGTGTGTTACCCCGCAGGCGATTTTGACAACCATTTAATCGGACCACGGGGTGGTGACCAGTGAGATGGGTGTTAGGAAATAAGTGTTTGAGTGTGGATGATATGAAGGGAAATTGTCTTCTACTATGCAGAGGCATTCAGCGTAAAGGCTGTATCACGCGACATTGCTTCCACCCCATCCAAAGAAGCCACACAATTGAGAGCAATGAGATTTCGAAAGCCGACAGATGAAAACGCAGGAAACACCGTAGTGTACGCTGGTGATGGTGTGGGGAAATGCTATTCGCGATTCGTGTGACTTGCCTAGATCTGCTATGCTGCATAAAGACATTGTTTCATGAGATAAAAAAAAGTTAAGCCACACAATCAACGTCATGAATAGCTGCAACATTCGGTTCATCATAAAATCCTTTTCAAGCGCCAGCACTGGCCAAATGACAAACAAAACAGCATGGAATTCTGGGTTGTGAAACTGACAAGAGTCATGGAACAATCATGAGGGATGGGTATGGAGGGAATGTGTTGGAAAGCTGGAGAAATAAACTGACAGGAGCTGACTGGACAAATCACTGAGGGATGGGATGAGGAAATTGTTGGAAGGCTGGAAATGAAATGACAAGAGCTCCTGGGAAAATCAGCTGATGGATGGTAATGGAGGGACATTGTTGGAAGGCGTGGAGATAATGAAACATGACAAGAGTTGACTGGAACACACAATCACATGAGGGATGGGGTATGGAGGACATTGTGGAGGCGTGGAGAAATGAAACTGCAAGAGCTGACTGGAGACAAATCAGAGGGATGGGGTATGGAGGACATTTGGAAGGCGTGGGAAATGAAACTGACAAGAGCTCACTGGGAACAAATCACTGAGGGATGGGGTATGGAGGGACATTGTTGGAAGGCGTGGAGAAATGAAACTGACAAGAGCTCACTGGGAACAAATCACTGAGGGATGGGGTATGGAGGGACATTGTTGGAAGGCGTGGAGAAATGAAACTGACAGGAGCTGACTGGGAACAAATCACTGAGGGATGGGGTATGGAGGGACAATTGTTGGAAGGCGTGGAGAAATGAAACTGACAAGAGCTCACTGGGAACAAATCACTGAGGGATGGGGTATGGAGGGACATTGTTGGAAGGCGTGGACAAAAGGGAGGAGGGGACAAGAGAGAGGGGTGAGGGTGTGAAGGTGGAAAGCAAAACGTGAGCGTGGAAGGATGGTGGTGAAATGAGCTAGGAGAGGGAAAGACATTGACAACAACAACAATCATAATAACAATACTAACAATAATCATTATTATACCATTACCTCTGCCACCATTATCGTCAGCAAATAATTAAACAAATATTGTTTCAGGCCGACATAAGCATGCAGCTTGGTGTTTCGCTTCCTTTCCGATGTACTTTTGTTGGAAATACGTTCGCAGTTCCCGTGTGATGTAGGTGTGTATCACGCAACAGTGGTTCCAGATTAAATGCCGAGTCCAGAGAGGCCCATACAATTACTAGCAATGATTATTTTGATGTTCAGCCGTATGGGAATCCAGGAAACGCTGAATTTTGAGCTTTTTTTTTTTGACTCGAAATACTGTTTTGTCATATTCACGTGACATTGCCTAGAGGCTTACGGCATTTAACCTCGGGTCAGTGCAGCTGACGCTACCCATCAGCCAGAGGACAGAAAGCAAATCTTTTTAAGTAATTATGTTGAATTACATTTCCCTTTTCACCAATAATGTTAGTGCACTGTGACTGGTGCGTGCAGTGACTGGAATTCTCATCCGTATTTCAATTGGAAGTCGACCGTGGACATTGGAGATCCGTTTAATGTACTCACGAAATACACTTTGATTTGTGTGGCCTACTATCAGTATTATTTTGGTGCATTTCACTGCCTGTCCCGATCCTATGCGGTTGTTTTTTCCCCGCCACTTTCAGAAAGGTTCAGTTGCATGTTAGTGAAAGTCTACCCACGCAGAAGCCATAGTTTACATAATAGGATACATCATGTCACAAATGACGGATGGAAAGCATGCTGCTTGGTGTGTGTGTGTGTGTGTGTGTGTGTGTCATTTTGCAGCATTGTCTGTCTGAGAAGGGAGGTTTCAAAGGCTTCTTCACCGATCTAAATCATACAGACTGTCTAGATCACAAAGCGTTTTGTGGAATACAGGCCTCAATTATCGTCTGTACTCTGTCTGTGCCGTGGTAGTGGTGAACTATTGACACGCAGTGCAGCCTTACAGCCGATGAGCTAGCAGAGAACCACCTCAACAGCACCCACAGAAACGCGTCCTCCCACACAATTTACACTGATCTCCAGTATGCTGGCTCACGATCTTCTAGAAACAGGTAGGCCACCGCACACACACACACACCACACACACACACACACACACAGAGGGAGACAGAGCGTATGTGTGTGTTTGTGCGTGCGTGCGTGCGTGAGTCCGAACTTTCAGGGGTGCGTGCTTGCGTGACTCAGAGAGAGAGAGAGAGAGAAGAGAGGAGAGAGAGAGAGAGAGATGGTTGTGTGTGTTTATTGCACCAGACTACCATCTTCATAAACTGTTTGACTTTGTTCTAATTAACATGATTGTTAAATCCTTTCATCTGCAGCGAACGATTGGCTGAGTAACGACAACGTGACGTCAATTGTGGACATGACGTCAGACTGTCGGGTCACAGCAATGGCTGCCATCACTGGCATTCCTCTTTTCCGTACCTCTCTCGTCAGCTGCACTGACGTCACGAGTGACGTCATAAACGTCAGGCCTACTATGAGGGTTTACGTCAAAGCAGGCTTCAGTTTTCTGCGCGCTGTGGGCAGCTGCTTGGCACGCGTCGTTCTGTTGACGGAGCATTATACAGGTAAAAAAAAAAAAATCATCTCAGACACAGTCTGTTCTTTTCTTTGTTATTTGTTTAGAAGCCCGGGATTGACAGTAGGGGAGATTACTCATCTGTGACCGTTTTTCATCTCTTCGTCTTCTTCGTTGCTTGGGTAGAACGATGGGGTTTTCGATGATTTTTTTTTTTTCGTTTGTGGCTGTTTCCACCAGTTCATCTTCTTCATGTCCTTTTCT
>CM031595.1:101138485-101143485 GCA_018398815.1 Conus ventricosus | reverse complement strand
TTCGGCACATACTGAGTTTGGAAATTTAGTCCGAAGAATCTTAAAATTCTAGGAATAGTTGCTGAATTTTGTGCACATTTTTTTCGAGTGCTGAGGGGGAAAATGATGTGTATGTGTCAAGATAAGGAGTTCATGTAAGCACTCAGCTCGGGGCTCAGGAGAGGAGAGAGAAGAGAGAGAGAGAGAGAGAGAGAGAGAGAGATGGGGGGGGGACAACTTTTATATTGGCGGTCAGAAATATACAATTAAAAAAGAAAAGAAATATACAATGTAACATCATTCGTGGGTTGGTAAGGATGGTATTATACGTAGGCTGAGTAATGCAATGTTAAGATGTTTGTGTGCATAACACATGATGTAGATATGAGGATTTATTTAGGAATCTGTATTGCTTGACACCTACATAATACAGCTGGCCCTCCTCTCCTCCTCCTCCTTTTCCTCCTCCTCCAACCTATCCCTATTTCTGTGTCAATGATTACTCCCAGTAGAACAAGGGAGGGAATAACCTCTTTGACTCGCAGGCGATGCGCACAGGCAGCAGTAGGATGAAGGGCACGGGAGAGGGACGGAGGGAAAGGAGGGAGGGGGGGGGGGGGGGGGGGGGGCATATAAATACACTTCTAGAAACAGCACCTAACGACATACCTACGACGTATCAAAATTCTTACTGTTGAAAATGTGGTGACCAGTGATTTGCTCAGAGCTACATGGTTCTTTTCATCCCTACCGTTCTATTTTCCACTCCCTCTGATTTCTCGTTTACCCATTCGTCAGTCATTCCCTGCCTTGTCTCCTCCCTCTTCTTTCGCCTCATGTTTACGGAGCAGCCTGAAATGTGCTAACCTCCAGTAGCGCCGATCTCTCTCAGCCAGTTACACAATGGCAACCTGTACATTTCCGTTTGTGAACAGTTCTCACTAAAGATTTTTTCTCTCTCGTCATTTTGGTATCATTTCCATTTTTTCACCAACATATCGCGTATACATTCAAAATGCATATCATCAGCAAACTCGCGTACATGTAACATGAACACTTTGACGTAGTATGCACGAAACTGTCTTATATTTGAGGCACCAAAATCGGATTTTCCCATGAAAAGAGCATACTTGTTATCGTTTGAATAACAATGTCACATGTTCAATGCGTTCCTACAGTTTTGTGGAGATCTGTTGTTGCTAAAACATCAAAGATGCTTACTTCTCCAGGCGTTCCTACAGTTTTGTGGAGATCTGTTGTGCTAAAACATCAAAGACTCTACTTCCTCCAGGCTGCTTCACTTGCTCGATACACCGTAAACTAATACAGTCAGAATTAGAGATGCTTGGCAAAACATATCCAGATGTTGTCTATTATTTCTGTGTATGATAATACTATTAACTCCATCTCTGCTGGGTAGAAACGGCATAAGAGGGTCCGATCGTAACAGAATGTATTCGTTACAGTTTCTATACGATATTTGCACAAATGCTACTGACTGTGCTGATGTAGTGATCGAAATGTCTAAGAAAAAATCAGTATTGTCGTATTGTAAATATCATTGAGAATTTTGTTGCAGATTTACGGCTATTACACACACACACACACAACACACACCACACACACACACACACACACACGCCGCGCGCGCGCGCGCGCGCACCACACACACACACACCACACCACACACACACACACACACGCACACACGCACGCACGCACGCACGCGCGCGCGCGTACACAACACAACAACACACACACACACACACACACACACCACACACACAACACGGACAACTGAAACGGCGTGATTATACAGACCGCTTGTTCGCATATTAGAGTCAAAGTTACACTTGGTGCTCTATGGTTTATAGGCTTAGCGTATGCAAGTTTGACAGCAGATTGACTGCAAGCAGGATTTGAAACAAGATGTAAAATGTTTGTTTCGGTGATTTGTTTGCTTCGTTCGTTTGCCTGTGTAGTAACTTTAGTTTTCCTCTTTTAACTAACGCAGATCGCTTAGTTTCAAAGTGAGGTGACTGCATGCGGAAACTGAAACACATTTAAAAGTTTGTTTTTGTTTGTTTGTTTTTTTTTGCTGTCCCAACCTCTGCGCCACCTCAGAGGCAGTGCACCGACGCCGCTGATTTCGACACCCCGTTCACAGCCACAGCCCGGTCGGCCCCCTTTGGCGGCCCCGGCCCCGACAATCCACAGGGAGCAGTCAATGTCAAGTCGTCAAGAGGCAACCCACCGAGGAGACGCTGCACTGCTGCCGAGTCACCTCGGTGGTGTTCAGTGGCGCCTGTTCTGATCTAACATACGCAGGACACCACCTACTAAGCCCCTACTGACTACAATAATTGCTTAGTCGCGTTGCCGGCGTGAGTGAGCTCTCCCTCCGGAGGGCGCCACCACGTCCATCCAACGACAGCCCCCATGGACTCGCCGATACTGGCGACCCCGACGGAACCAAACCAAGGCCACAGACGTGGAGAGGACATCGAAATTGAGGTCACCATGAGAGCAGGTCATGAAGGGCCACAGAATTTGAGACATTTTTTTAATGCTGATCGATGAGAATGAGATGATTAAGATGATGCTACGGATTTCCATTTCGGTCTGAGACTACATGACAGAGCTGTACTCTACGCTTCCTTTCATAATATATCTCGGCGTCCACCAGGCCTGAGAGATACAGGCACCTGCAGTGTTGGTCAGGAAATTTGAGCAACCTCTCAGAAACGCATCCATTAAGTGTAGATGAAACTCGACTGTGTGGTCCCAGTCTTCCCAACTGAGTCCGCAGCAAACTCAGCTCTGGGTAGGAGCCGGTCGGGGCAGAAAAACCCACATGACTCTGATGGGATTCGAACCCACGACCTCCCAGCCGGGAGTCCGCGACGCTAACCACTTCGCCACGGCGGCTGGTTTAAAAGTAATCTTAAGTAACTCCACCGGTTAACAATGTCAAACAAATGACAAGACAAAACACGTTGATCTGGCCTGAAGGAGACGAACGAGGCCAAAACGCGTCGTGCTTTGTCTTGTAAATTTGTTTGTTCATGTTAACCGACGGAGTTACTTAAAAATACTTTAAAAGATTAAGCAAACCGGCACTGACGTACATGGCCCAAAGGAAAGAGATGTGTGCATGTAGGCTTAATTTGAATCTACAACAATACTCTACTTCGTAATAATGATGCAATGTCTTCGTTTCTGAACGTGCATGTCCATACATGCTGCCAAGTCCACTTTCTTCAGCTTCATGTCCATACATGCTCCCAAGTCCACTTTTTCAGCTTCATGTCCATACATGCTGCCAAGCCCACTTCTTTTCAGCTAGGGACGTGGACAGTGGACGAAGGATTACAGATGGACGACCCTGTCAAAAATTATCTACAGGACCCCTCCGTTATCAGAGTTGCTGTGAAGGAGGTAAATTAATGTCTGTCTGTCTGTCTGTCTGTATGCCGTCTATCTGTCTTCTGTCTGTCTGTATATATGTATGTATGCGTGTGCGTGTGTGTGCGTGCGTGCTTGCGTGCGTGCGTCCGTGCGTGCATGTGTGCGTGCGTGCGTGCTTGCGTGCGTGCGTGTGTGTGTGTGTGTGTGTGTGTGTGTGTGTGTGTGTGTGTGTGTTGCTTGTGTATCATAATGATAACTCGGAAAGGGTTTGGCACGGGTTATAATCAAAATTGACCAGTTATCTATATGGTCAAGAACTATCATTGAATAATGCTTGAAGTTTTCCATGTTAACTCCAAACCATTTGGATGCTGAAGCGCACCTGAAGCTGTGGGCAAAAAGAGCGATGAAAACAGAACCTCGAGGGGAGACAATTTCAGATTGTGGAGTGAATAGGTCAAGCGCTAATAGGGGTTTGCGTCCGTTTCCCGGACGATGTTCTCACTTGATATTGTGTCTTTTGATCCATGAAATTCGTCCCACCTAGTGCCATTGCAGCTGGGTCTACACACCCCACACCAGTGTTTTCTGTGCGTGGCAAGAAATGTCACTGTACCGCGAGACACACTGACTAACCCGAGGACGTCTCTGTCTATGGTGCACTTAGAAAGAAAGTAAGAACAGTGCATAGTAAGGACAGGTTAGTGATCTGATTTCTAGCCGACAGGGAACGGAACAGCTCAGTTAGTAGAGCGCCGGACTTGCTATCCTAATGATCCTGGGTTTGGAGTTCGAATCTCCGCGACACCGTTTCGATACAAGATTTCATTTTTCACTGCACCGAGTTTACCGTTGTTTCTGACTGCACTTCCTGAAAAGTCCTTCAAATGAGACTATATACATTGAGGTTCCGCGTGTGAACGCACGCATAAGACACGTAAAATCCCATCACCAGTTTGGAGTAAGAGTTACTCTACTTATACGCTATTTACTGTTTACTATTCACTGCATTTTAAAGCTTTTCTTCAAGCATTGAAAGTCTGTTGCATTGCGACGCACCTGCGTCCTTCCTTCGTTCCCTTTCCACGATTCCTTCTCCTTTCCTTTCCCCTTCATCTCCCTCCATATTGCATTTCGTGAGAGGCCCGCCGACGGAACTGGTATGCCTTCCCCTGTTTTTGCAGCAAAAGATCCCAAAGAGCTTTGATTTGGTGTGATTCGATTTCATCTGATTGGCCTTGCGTTGTCTCGACTCGAGTCATGTAGCTTGCATTTTATTTAGTACCATTCAATATGGCTTGATTCGGTTTGGTTTGATTCTATTTTCACAGCCATCGATTTCAACTGGACTTCAGTACGCTCGATCTTATTTTGCTTGATTTTATTGACCCCATTCAACTTGACTAGATACGATTCACCTTGACTTTGATGCGGATTTGATTGGGCCCTGTTTGGGCTGCAGTCTCCGCCCTTCGCCATGCGCGTGACGGACGAGAACGGGACGTACTTCGTGGGGTACGCCATCGACGTTGTGGAGGAGGTGGCCCGCCGCCTGCAGTTCAGCTACCGCTTCACCGAGCAGCGAGAAGACAAGTTCGGCGCTCGCCAGGCCA
>CM031595.1:101128485-101130985 GCA_018398815.1 Conus ventricosus | reverse complement strand
GCAACTACAGTAGTAGTAGTAGTAGTAGTAGTAGTAGTAGTAGTAGTAGTAGTAGTAGTAGTAGTAGTAGTAGTAGTAGCAGCAGCAGCAGCAGCAGCAGCAACAGCAGTAGTAGTAGTACCAGTAGCAGTAGTAGTAGCAGTAGTAGTAGTGGTGGTGGTGGTGGTGGTGGTGGTAGTGTTAGTATTAGCAGTAGCTCAGTCCACCTCGGAGCAGCCCTGAGCCGGAATAGCTCAGTTGGTAGAGCGCCGGACTCGTAATCTTGGTGATCCTGGGGTTGCGGGTTCGAACCTCCGCCGGGCCGTTTCGGTACAGGGGGATTTTTCCCTCGGAGTTAACATTGGTTCTGACTCCATTTCCCATACAGTCCTTCGAATGAGACTATAAACCGAGGTTCCGTGTGTGAACGCACGCATAACATGTTGCACACACATAAAATCCCATCACCAACTTTCGGAAGAGTAGGCCAGTTTGGCCGTTGGTATGGATGACACGTTACACATAGCATGCACCCTGCGTGAGAAATGGAAAGAATGAAGGAAGTAAGGAAAATGAATGATCGATATTGAATGATACTGACTGGATGACACGGGAAACGACTGAATGAAGCGCCAGCTGGCAGCTCTTCAGTCGGCACTACCCAGGTAGGCAGCCCGTTGTGTAAACGAGTGTGGATTGTAAAGCGCTTAGAGCTTGGTCTCTAGCCGAGAATAGGCGCTATAAGTATTCATTATTATTATTATTATTATTATTATTATTATTATTATTAGTAGTAGTAGTAGTAGTAGTGGTAGCAGCAGCAGTAGCAGCAGCAGTAGTAGTAGTGGTAGTGGTGGTGCTGGTGGTGGTGGTGGTGGTGGTAGACGTCGGAATAGGAGCAGTAGTAACATAAGAAGTAGCAGCTGCAGCAGAAAAAAACGCTTTAAAAACAACTGCAGCAGCAACAGCAACAGAAGCAGCAGCAGTATTAAAAAGTAGCAGCTGTTGTAGCAGGCCTAGAAGCAGTGGTAGCAGTAGCAGCAATAGTAGCAGAAGTAGCAACAACAGCAGTAGCAGGAGCAGTAGCAGTAGTTTCTATTGCAAAGGAAGATCATATCTGTTCTCATTTCTTCTTCTCCCCCCCCCCCCCCCTTCTCTCTCTCTCTCCGATTGTCTGTCTGTCTGTCTCTCTCTCACTCTCTCTCACTCTCTCTCTCTCTCTTTCTCTCTCTCTCTCTCTCTCTCTCTCTCTCTCTCTCTCACACACACACACACACACACACACACACACACACACACACACACACACACACACCATGAATTTAACACCCAGAGGCATCACCAGCATCATCATTATTGTTTTTGTTGTTGTTGCATGATTTATATTCAGGCTACTTTTCTGGCACTGATATATCGTTTTCAGAATTCTGGCACGATCCCCCCTATCAACAGCAGAACGGACCTGGTACAAGAGTTTAGCATGGCTAACAGCCTGGACAACGTCACGGCACTGGATGACAGACACACGGTCCACATGTCGTCATTCTGAATTTGACGTCACCGTAGATGACATCATCGTCATAGTATGATTTTTAGCATCCCCCCCCTGCCCCCTCCCTATCCAATGTATGCATTCTATATCTCTTTTTATCTCCTTATTTATTGATTGATTTATTTTGTCTCTATCTTGATCTTTGGAGCGGTGGTGTGGCGTTTAATAAGCAGTAATGCTACATTGCATTTGATATACATCAACATGCTTCATCCATTAGGTTTACAATTTTCGTTTCGTTTTGTTTTGTTTTCATTCAAGATAAATCAGCTGTGAGTCTAGTATATTAAACTGAATGGATTAGACTTGTCATATTAAATACGTTGATGAGGTTCGTGCATATAGAAATCCCACCGCACTGGATTTTGTGCATTTATAGGTACACATGGGATCTAGTTGAGCAGGCCCATCGTTCAAATGGATAAAAAAAAGTGTTTTTTTTACGCTTGAATATAATGAACAAAAACGAATACGACGCATTTCTTCTTCTTCTTCTTCTTCTTCTTCTTCTTCTTCTTCTTCTTCTTCTTCTTCTTCCTCTTCTTCTTCTCGCCCATAGAACTATGATGGCAAATGGGAACAATGAGAGGGAAATGTACACTCTGATGTGAAGCAAATAGAAATTCATTCTGTTCATGTTGACATGACGAAGGCAATGATAATCTGCTGTTTTTCATTACTATTATCATTATTATCATTATTATCATCATCATCATCATCATCATCATCATCATCATCATCATCATCATCATCATCATTATAGAGGGAGAATGTAAGGATTGAAGCCAGGAGGGGGAAATGATTACCCATTTGTCTCCGACTCATTAACAATTGAATGATCATCTGTGGACTATTCTTTTTTCACGGGCTTTCTCTATGCATATGTATATGTCTGTTTCTCTCTGTTTCAGTTTCTTTTGGGTATCTGAAAGTCTGTCTCATCTGTATATATCTATTTATTTCTCTCCG
>CM031595.1:101120985-101125985 GCA_018398815.1 Conus ventricosus | reverse complement strand
CTGTCTTGTCATGGTAACGAAGTCGGCCTGTCTTGTCATGGTAATGAAGTCAGCCTGTCTTGTCATGGTAACGAAGTCGGCCTGTCTGGTCATGGCAACGAAGTCGGCCTGTCTTGTCATGGTAACGAAATCGGCCTGTCTTGTCATGGTAACGAAGTCGGCCTGTCTTGTCATGGTATCGAAGTCGGCCTGTCTCGTCATGGTAACGAAGTCGGCCTGTCTTGTCATGGTAACGAAATCGGCCTGTCTTGTCATGGTAACTAAGTCAGCCTGTCTTGTCATGGTAACGAAATCGGCCTGTCTTGCCATGGTAACTAAGTCGGCCTGTCTGGTCATGGTAACGAAGTCAGCCTGTTTTGTCATGGTAACGAAGTCGGCCCGTCTTGTCATGGTAACTAAATCAGCCTGTCTTATCATGGTAACGAAATCGGCCTGTCTTGTCATGGTAGCTAAGTCGGCCTGTCTTGTCATGGTAGCTAAGTCTTTTACTGTTGTCTTGTCATGGCAACGAAGTGGGCCTGTCTTGTCATGGTAACGAAGTCGGCCTGTCTTGTCATGGTAACTAAGTCAGCCTGTCTTATCATGGTAACGAAATCGCCCTGTCTTGTCATGGTAACGAAGTCGGCATGTCTGGTCATGGTAACGAAGTCGGCCTCTCTGGTCATGGTAACGAAGTCGGCCTGTCTGGTCATGGTAACGAAGTCAGCCTGTCTGGTCATGGTAACGAAGTCAGCCTGTCTTGTCATGGTAACGAAGTCGGCCTGTCTCGTCATGGTAATGAAGTCGGCCTGTCTGGTCATGGCAACGAAGTCGGCCTGTCTGGTCATGGCAACGAAGTCGGCCTGTCTGGTCATGGTAACGAAGTCAGCCTGTCTGGTCATGGTAACGAAGTCAGCCTGTCTGGTCATGGTAACGAAGTCAGCCTGTCTTGTCATGGTAACGAAGTCGGCCTGTCTCGTCATGGTAACGAAGTCGGCTTGTCTGGTCATGGTAACGAAGTCGGCCTGTCTTGTCATGGTAACGAAGTCGGCCTGTCTCGTCATGGTAACGAAGTCGGCCTGTCTGGTCATGGTAACGAAGTCGGCCTGTCTGGTCATGGTAACGAAGTCGGCCTGTGTGGTCATGGTAACGAAATCGGCCTGTCTGGTCATGGTAACGAAGTCGGCCTGTCTTGTCATGGTAAGGAATCGGCCTGTCTGGTCATGGTAACGAAGTCGGCCTGTCTTGTCATGGTAACGAAGTCGGCCTGTCTGGTCATGGTAACTATTAATTTCACTCAAACTTTGCTAGTGTCGGAAGATATTCTGCATCGAGGGTGTAGCCTGTTTTGTCATGGTATTTATGTAGTTCTGCTTGTCAAGGTAACTAAGTTGGCCTCTCTTGTCATGGTAACTAAGTCGGCCTGTCTTGTCATGGTGTCTAATTTAACGACGTCGGCCTGTTTGTCATAGTAACGAAGTCGGCCTGTTTGTCATGGTAACGAAGTCGGCCTGTTTGTCATAGTAACGAAGTCGGCCTGTTTGTCATAGTAACGTAGTCGGTCTGTTTGTCATAGTAACGAAGTCGGCCTGTTTGTCATAGTAACGAAGTCGGCCTGTTTGTCATAGTAACGAAGTCGGCCTGTCTTGTCATGGTAACGAAGTCGGCCTGTTTGTCATAGTAACGAAGTCGGCCTGTTTGTCATAGTAACGAAGTCGGCCTGTCTTGTCATGGTAACGAAGTCAGCCTGTTTGTCATAGTAACGAAGTCGGCCTGTCTTGTCATAGTAACGAAGTCGGCCTGTCTGGTCATGGTAGCTAAGTCGGCCTGTCTTGTCATGGTAACGAAGTCGGCCTGTCTGGTCATGGTAGCTAAGTCGGCCTGTCTGGTCATGGTAACTAAGTCGGCCTGTCTTGTCATGGCAACGAACTCGGCCTGTCTTGCCATGGTAACTAAGTCGGCCTGTCTGGTCATGGTAACTAAGTCGGCCTGTCTTGTCATGGCAACGAAGTGGGCCTGTCTTGTCATGGTAACGAAATCGGCATGTCTTGTCATGGTATCTACGTCGGCCTGCCTTGTCATGGCAACAAAGTCGACCTGTCTTGTCATGCACCGGTAACGACGTCGGCCTGTCTTGTCATGGTAACAAAGTCGGCCTGTCTTGTCATGGTAGCTAAGTGGGCCTGTCTTGTCATGGTAGCTAAGTGGGCCTGTCTTGTCATGGTAGCTAAGTGGGTCTGTCTTGTCATGGTACCTAAGTGGGCCTTTTTTGTCATGGTAGCTAAGTGGGCCTGTTTTGTCATGGTAGCTAAGTGGGCCTGTCTTGTCATGGTAGCTAAGTGGGCCTGTCTTGTCATGGTAGCTAAGTGGGCCTGTCTTGTCATGGTAGCTAAGTGGGCGTGTCTTGTCATGGTAGCTAAGTGGGCCTGTTTTGTCATGGTAGTTAAGTGGGCCTGTCTTGTCATGGTAGCTAAGTGGTCCTGTCTTGTCATGGTAGCTAAGTGGGCCTGTCTTGTCATGGTAGCTAAGTGGGCCTGTTTTGTCATGGTAGCAAAGTCGGCATGTCTTGTCATGGTAGCAAAATCGGCATGTCTTGTCATGATATCTATGTCGAAGGCAAAAGGAGATGTACATCCTCAAGACGAAACTGAAAGTTGTTCTTCTCTTTACACGTAAACCGAAGGATGAGGAGAAAACGAAAATAAAAAAGGAGAGTAGGAGAAGGAAATGGGGGTGGGGGGGGGGGGGGGAACAGGAAGTGAAGGAGACTTGAGAAGAAGAGGAGAGGAAAAATAAGAGAGAGAAAACGAAAAAGACAATAAGGGAAAAAGAAGTAAGAGTTCTTGGCTCATCGTATGCGCTGGAGTGAATTGAAGGGTTGTCCATACTAGGTCTTTTTGTTGCAATTCTCACCTCCCTATAGCTTTAATCTTCAGTTTGTACATTAAGGGTGAATTTTTTTCCTTCTGTTTTTGACTTTGTCACTTGCCTGCTTGTATGTTCATTGATACTTGTTCCTTTCATTAAAATTTGGCGTTGAAAGTTGTGTGTTTGATGTGTATTCAGCAAATGGTGAATTTGGCTATGGCGTGATCCCCCACCCCCCACGCACCCCCCACCCAGCTCTCTCTCCCTCGATCTTTCTGATGGTAACACGTCACACACATTAATATAGTAAGACAATAATGTGCGTATAAATGCACGTGCACGTGTTCTTGTATGTGTGAGGGTGTATGTGTGTGTAGATTGTGTGCAAATTATCCCAAACGTAGATATATGTAAACGGTGCTTAACACTTGTTATTTCCGTATTAAACTCTCTATCTCTCTGTCTATCTATCTATCTATCTATGTATTTGGAACAAAATGTATATATGGAACTACACACACACAGACACACACACACACATACACACACACACACACGCAGACACGCACACACACACACAACAGACACAGACAGACAGACAGACAGACACACACACACACACACACACACACACACACACACACACACACACACACACACACACACACACACACACACACACAAACACACAGAGAGAGAGTTCACAACATGATTTGTTATATATATATATATATATATATATATATTATATATATATATATATATATATATATATATATAGAATGCTGAACAATAATATATATATATATATATTATACATTTAGTGTTAGGCATGGCAAATGCCATTTATCTCAAACGTGGGTATGAATTACGCAGTGCATAACACTTATTTGCTCTACATACGTGCATATGTAGCATTAGGTGTGGTCTAGACGTTATCCTACACGTGGTCCAGGTGACAAGTACGCATTTAATTGTTGATTTCAGTAACATATACCATCAAATCTCCACCAAAACGTCACCGCCAAAAACCGGGGAGGGGCGGGGGAGAGGGGGAGGGACGTCGGCCTGTTTGTCATAGTAACGAAGTCGTCCTGTTTGTCATAGTAACGAAGTCGGCCTGTTTGTCATAGTAACGAAGTCGGCCTGTTTGTCATAGTAACGAAGTCGGCCTGTTTGTCATAGTAACGAAGTCGGCCTGTCTAGTCATGGTAACGAAGTCGGCCTGTTTGTCATAGTAACGAAGTCGGCCTGTTTGTCATAGTAACGAAGTCGGCCTGTCTTGTCATGGTAACGAAGTCAGCCTGTTTGTCATAGTAACGAAGTCGGCCTGTCTTGTCATAGTAAGGAAGTCGGCCTTTCTTGTCATGGTAACTAAGTCGGCCTGTCTTGTCATGGTAACGAAGTCGGCCTGTCTTGTCGTGGTAACGAAGTCGGCCTGTCTTGTCATAGTAACGAAGTCGGCCTGTCTGGTCATGGTAGCTAAGTCGGCCTGTCTTGTCATGGTAACGAAGTCGGCCTGTCTGGTCATGGTAGCTAAGTCGGCCTGTCTGGTCATGGTAACTAAGTCGGCCTGTCTTGTCATGGCAACGAACTCGGCCTGTCTTGTCATGGTAACTAAGTCGGCCTGTCTTGTCATGGCAACGAAGTGGGCCTGTCTTGTCATGGTAACGAAATCGGCATGTCTTGTCATGGTATCTACGTCGGCCTGCCTTGTCATGGCAACAAAGTCGACCTGTCTTGTCATGGTAACGACGTCGGCCTGTCTTGTCATGGTAACAAAGTCGGCCTGTCTTGTCATGGTACCTAAGTGGGCCTGTCTTGTCATGGTAGCTAAGTGGGCCTGTCTTGTCATGGTAGCTAAGTGGGCCTGTCTTGTCATGGTAGCTAAGTGGGCCTGTTTTGTCATGGTAGCTAAGTGGGCCTGTTTTGTCATGGTAGCTAAGTGGGCTGTTTTGTCATGGTAGCTAAGTGGGCCTGTCTTGTCATGGTAGCTAAGTGGGCCTGTCTTGTCATGGTAGCTAAGTGGCCCTGTCTTGTCATGGTAGCTAAGTGGGCCTGTTTTGTCATGGTAGTTAAGTGGGCCTGTCTTGTCATGGTAGCTAAGTGGTCCTGTCTTGTCATGTTAGCTAAGTGGGCCTGTCTTGTCATGG
>CM031595.1:101085985-101100985 GCA_018398815.1 Conus ventricosus | reverse complement strand
ACGCACGCGCCCCCCCCCTACACACACACACACACACACACACACACACACACACACACACACACACACACACACAACTAAAAAACTAGAAACGCTGTTTTTAATAGCATATGTGCGTGCAATACGTCATTTCTACAGTGAATGTTTGTCTTACATGCTTACACCATAATCAGTGATGTTCAATGCATGGAACACAAGAACTTGTAAACGCTTGTACAGGTAAAGGGACAAAAGTCTGTCCCCTCTGATGGCGGACAGATTTGAAGTGGTTGTTTCCACTTGATTGTCTAGCCAATATTTCAGCGTTGGTGGCATGTTTGTGTACCGAAAATCACTGACGTCATTTTCACAAGTGTACTCTTTTGTGTGAAGTAAAGAAAATTGTTGAACTGTCGTTTGGTGCTTGCGGTTTGCCGTTAGATCTGGCATGGCATCGGCAAACAAACAGCTCAGAGAGGAGACGAAAAAATACATTGTGTTGTTGATAGACCAGGGGCTTCGGGTGTTTGAGGTGGCAAATGTGTTGAACTTGAAAGGTCAACCGTCGGGAAAGTTTACAAGCGCTATTGTAACAGAAAAACAGTAGAAAACAAACCTAGCAGTGGTTGGCCCAGAGTGTTCACAAACAGGTGCGTGTCTGCACTGTCAAAGATCGTAAAACGGGACAGATCTGCCACAGTGTCTGAAATTTCAGCCGATTTCCGTGCATCAACCTCCGTTGAAGTCAGCCAAAAGACAATCAAACGAAATCTGCATGGGCTTGGCTATTCAAAGCATCCCCCAGTGAAGAAACTAGTCATCAAGGGAGTGAACAGAAAGAAGCGGCTGCAGTAGGCCTACTGTAGGAGTGAACTTCACTGGACTGTGAATGATCAGTGGAAAAATGTTATTTTCAGTGATGAAATGACCATTGTGATCAAACCCAATGGACGTGTAAAACTATGGAGTGGTCAGTGCTTTCTCTGTGCAGCGTCCATCTTGGCCCGAAGACTACATTGAAATTAATGGTGTGGGGATGCATTTCGTATTACAGAGTTGGACCACTGGTGTTCGTGGATGGCAATATGAACAGTTAGAAGTACACTGATGTGCTGGGAAACAACGTTCTGCCGTTTGTTGCCGACCACTACCCAAACAAACGTTGGTACCTGCAAGAAGACAACGCCTCTGTTCACCGCTCGGCTCACACCGAGACCTGGAAGCGACAGCACAGAGTTCCCGTGTTTTTCTGTCCCCCTCAAAGTCCACATCTAAATCCAATCGAGAACGTGCGGCAAGTCCTCAAGACTCAAGTGAGGAAAAACATTTGCCGCATCAGTACTGTCGCAGATCTGCGTTGTGCACTCACCACTCGCTGGAATCAACTGACTGTTGCCTATCTCCACTCCCTCTACGACTCTCTACCGAGACGCTGTCAGCATGTTTGGAGTCAGAAGGGCCAGATTACCAAGTACTAGCAAGTTCTGTCCAGCCTTAAGGTAAGAATAATAAGTTTTCAGCAGCAGGTGCCTGTAGGTAGTGCCGAGAGGGAATAGACTTTTGTCCCATGAGTGTACAACTATGCCTCTAATTTACTAGAAAGATATTCACGAGACCACAGTTGGGTAAACACGTGACATAAATCAATTTGAAATGTATTGTAGGAAAATGGAAGATTGTTTTATCTGTTTCTAAGGACATCTTCCAATGACTTCCACAAACACACAAACCGATCTCATGATCAATGATCATGATCTCATGCCAATGTTTCTTTTCCATAATATTGCAAATTTCAGTTCACAGTAGCACACCAGGCAGTTCAACCTCGTTCAAAATAATTTCTTACTCCCTGTTTTGCAAGACAATCATCATGCCCATTATGAATGAGCCCACTCAGCAAATGAAAACCAATGGAAATCAATGTCTGTTCTCTTCACTTGAAAGCAATGGATTAAAATTCTCATTTAAAACATACCAGCAGTTTCATGAAATTTTGATAAAATAGATGGCAAAAAGGCTTTCAAGGGAACATTAAATACATTTTTCAGCAAAAACAATGTTAGATCAACCCAAATTGGCAATGCCACAACAGTCACTCTGAGATGTTGCCGTACAAATTGACAACCGCTCCAAAACAGATTTCTCAAATTTTAGGGACGGAATAATGATCCCAGAATCAGCACACCAAAATTCTAGGACAGAACTATCCGAAAGATAGTTCTGATATTCTTTGCTTCACATGTTTCCACGGATATGGCTAAATCATATGGACTCCCATCCGGTTTTCTTAACATAAGTATGATGTATATTGAAGCTACTCCTCGAGAGTACCCCTGGTGTTAGGAGCAGAACGTTCATAACTGGAGCAACCTTCTGAGGGTTCACATCACTTTCCGAAAAAAAAAACAAAAAAAAACAAATATATATATATATATATATATATATATATATTATATATATATATATATATATATATATATATCGGAAATATAGGTAGCAAGCATTCATATTTCCTTTTATTATTCTTTGCATTTTCTGAAAAGCCTTATCAGATTAGATTTCATATTCCATTTCGTTTTAACAGATTTTGTTTATATTTGTTGTTGTTTATTAACCGAGTTTGCCCTTAGAACGTGTTTTGATATGATAGGTTTCTTATAAGATCATGAGCTAAACTCCTGCTCATCTGTACGATTTCACTGCTTCTGTGAAATGAAATGCCTAAGGCTAACTTAATGGAATTACGACTCAAACTAAGTGATTTCTAGAAATCATGATGTTTTGAAATTTTGTATGGTGCGCCGCGAAATGAAATATTAAACAAAGATGACTGTATCCAAGATACTAGTCAATGTGGTCAGCAAATATATATGTAAAAAATATGATTACAAAAATTGATTAAAAATTTTAATGACGTCATTTTTGTACTTTAAGTAATGTCAAATCCAAGATGGAAAATGGATACTCCGTCTTCTTTTTTTAAAATCACTAGCTCCGGGGGGGAGGGAGAGAGAGAGAGAGAGAGAGAGAGGGGGGGGGGAGAGAGAGAGAGAGAGCGAGAGGGAAGAGAGAGAGAGGGGAGAGGGGTGAGAAGAGAGAGAGAGAAACAACGAACGAACGAACGAACGAATTTTATTTTCAGAGGGTAATGGAATAAGCATCACTGCTTTTTTACATCCAGCCCTCCGGGGCCAAAAGAAATTTAAAAAATGGAAAGGAAAACAAAAATAACAAAATATTGATTAATAAAAAATAATGGAAAAATCACTCTTAAATATGACATGAAAATACAAAAGGATACAAAATCTATGTACAGAGGGAACACCGACAGAAAGGTGTGGGAGAGGGGTGGGGGTGGGAGTGGGATGGGGGTGGGTGGGGGACAATTAAGAATGAGAGGGCGGGGGGGGGGAAAAGGAAGAACTGATAAAGAAAAGAAACATTTACACAGAACAGTTATTGGTAATCTTTGGGCAAAGTGGTGTAAGATCAGGCGGGATACATCAAGTACGTGAAAAGACTGGATTTAAACTTACTAGTGTTTGGTTCGTTTTTCAGTTTTTCTGGGATATTATTCCACAGCCACCCACCAAAAATAAGCAAGGCTTGATTTGCAAAAATAATTGATGGGAAAGGGAGATTTATTTATGCGAATGACGATGATCATTAGAAGTAAATATATTCCTAAATAGGAAGGAGCCCTGCCGTGTAGTTTTTATGCAAAAAAGAGTGCTTTGTTGTACAATAGTTTGGTCTTAAATGGAAGGATACCTGCTCGTTCATAATCAGGGTGCCCTAGCGAGGGTTCATCAAGTTATTTTGACAGCTCTCTTATATATACTAGTCAATGGTTTAAGCAAATTATTGCTCGCTAAACCCCAGAGTGTCGAGGCAAGTCAATATTTGGTTGAATATAAGATTGAAAAATAATTTTTTGGTGTGATAATCAAAAAGTTTTTTATTTTCCTGAGCTGATACAGTTTTACGGCAAGAGTTTTTGAAAGAGTTCTAAATGTTTCGCCCAAGATAGGTTGTTGTCGTTTGCTATGCCTAAGACTCTGTGATTAGAAACCTCTTTGATTTTCTCGTTACCAATTTACAGGATTGGCAAGTTTTCGGTTACATTTTGACGTTTTTGCCTTGTTGTAATCAACATGAATTTCTTTTTTTTGAGGATGCAGAGCATGTGATTGAGTTGTGTCCATTTAACGAGAAGGTTGTATTTTTTCTGAATATAAAGGGTTTAAACTTGCTGAGCATTAGAGTTATTAGTGTAATTTAGTGGTATCATCGGCAAACATTCACAATGAGAAGCCAAGGTTTAATGGAAAAAATCATTGATATAGAATAAGAAGAGCAGTGGACAAGCACCGGCCTTGTGGTACCCCAAAAAGTTATTGGAATCAAAGTAGAATAGCAATCATTTATAATATAATTGTTGCCTGCTGGAAGGAAGGATGAAATGAGTTTTAGAGTGTCGGAAGTTAGTCGATAAATAGTTAACTTTCTAAGCAAAAGTTCATGATTAATGACATCGAAAGCTTTAGCAAAATCAACGAAGAGTACTCGGAAAGTGTTTTTGTTTATTTTTTGAAAGCCATCGATCAACTATCTTGGTAAGAGCTGTTTGACAAGAATGATTTCTCTCTAAATCCGGATTGATTAGGGTGTAGGGATCGAATTTTTTACATGAAAAAGAGACACTTTTTTATGTGTTGTTCTAATGGTTTTGAAAGAAATGATAGAATAGATATAGGTCGATGTTAGAAGGATCAGCCATATTTCCTGATTTGTACAATGGTATGACTTTAGCTTGTTTAAAAAGGGCATCAGAAAGCAATGCTTATAAATGCAGAGATTATAAATATATGTGGAGTTTTTGCTAAACAGATGCGGATAGCTTAAGAATTTCCGTCAATTTCCATCAATTCACGAGTTGCTGTCTGTTTTAATTGTCAAAAGAAAAGATAAAACTTCGTGGACATCCATGGCACAAATTTATCAAAGCTGAATGGATGTTCTTCTGGCGGCAGTATTTCGTAATTCTTGTAGATCGTTACTTTTTGATTATCGTTTCGTATGATTTGATTTGCTATACTTGCAAAATGGGCGTTCGTTCACTTGCGTATGTCCTTTGTTAGTTTAATACAGGGTCAGATTTTTTTTGGGTTTAAAGCATGTATAAGTTTTCCCAAATAGATTTACTGTCATTCTTTCTATTAATTAGGTCCAAAAAATATTTCCTTTTCTCTGATCGTATTAGGGAGTCCCTTATTTCTGTACTTTTGAATTCTTCGCGAGAGCCATTTTTTAACAGAAAATTTCCCTTTGATATATAGTGTCCTGTATTTCTTTTGTAAGCCAAGGTGGTTTTATCCGATGTTTTACTCTTTTAGTTTGAGAGGAGCATGCTTATTGTATAACGTCATGGAAGATGTTATACCATACTTGCGAGCTTGTTTGGGGGTCAGTATGCTGATACCGTCATTTAAAGGGGAATTTAAAGATCTGAGAGAATTTGTCACGATCAAATTTTGAAAATTTCCCTGAATGTAATCATTTATGATTTAACTTGGGTATTTTGACCCCTTTTTAGTCCACGTAAAACAAATCGGAAATGGTCACTGCACCCATAAGCAAGAGCATGATTCTACTATTGTTTCTGAATTGGTAACATATATATGATCTATTAATGTTTCAGAGGAATTGGTTCACGGGTAGCTGATTTTATTATTGTATCAAACCAAATGATTCAAAAGTTTGGAGTCCAGTGATTATCAGTTTGAATTTAAATCAATATTAAAATCACCTAATATTATGACATCTTTGTAAATTATCATTGGCATTTTCCAAATTTGAAATGAAGCGGTCGATCCAGTCGACATGTTCGGCGGGGATTCCTGTATAGAAACATAGAGGTATAGGTTTGTTATACTTCAGCTGTATTTGACCCAAAAATAGTTTCTACGTGATGCAGTTCAAGGTAATCAATTCTTTCAACTTTAATTGACTGAGGACATACACTATTATGCCAGTTTTTTTTTTTTGAATGGGGTCTTTCAAATTATATTATAGCCTGGAATTGAAAGGTACTATTTAGATATGAAAGGGGGATAAATGGGATTCTGAAAAACCAAATAAATATGTGAAAATGTTTGCCAAAATTTGATAATTGGTGATTTTTTCAGTAATCGTATTCATACATGATTAATATTTAGATGCCCCACTCTAAGTCCGTCCTCGGTTAGCCAAGGGCTACCACGTTCTGACATTATACAGGCCAACAAGGAAATCCACAATCCACTATACAAGTGAGAAAAATACAAAGATCAGTGAATACTGTAACGCAAACAACAATACTATTTGAACGCAGCAATAAACAAAGCGCTGAAAGAAATCCAGCAGTAACAAAGGCAAAATATCAATGCAAAAGACCAAAGAAGTATTCTCCAAAAAACACAAGCGCAACTATCAGTCTGTTTCGCTCCTATCAATTCACAGACCACTGTCAAAACCCTCGGTAGAAAGTCAAACAAGTGAGAAAAAATACAAAGATCCGTGATACTGCAATGCAAAAACAATACAAATTTCAAAGCAGCAACAAACAAAGCGCTTGAAAGAAATCCCACCCAGTAACAAAGGCAAAATATAAATGCAAGAGACAAAACGAGACCACTGTCAAAACCTCGGTAGCGGGTCAAGCAATAAATCATGCCGGGCCCGGTGATGTCATTTACACACACACACACACACACACACACACGCACACACACACCCCACACACAACACACGCACACAAAATCACGCGCCGTGCGTGTAAGCACGTATGGGTTGAATACATTTCTAAGTTTTACACATTGGCACAGGCAATTTCTATTCTTAGACACAGGAGTGAGTAAAAATCATGTGGAACATAAACCCACACACCCTTTCCCCCCCTACCCCAACCATCGCACCCTCTCTCTCTCTTTCTCTCTCTCTCTCTCTCTCCCCTCTCCCCTTCTCCATATATACGCCATGGTAATGTTTTCTTTGATTTAAGGAGGAGATAAGTTTTGATGGGAAAGTAGCTGAGATGCCATCCTAAACAGTTCGAGAGCATATTGATTATTGGGGTGATTGGAACCCACTGAGGTGTTATAAATGGGTTGACTGGGAATGTTAGGGGGGATACTGCACGTTTGGGAAAGCAGGGGAAGGATTACCCTGGAAACTCCTTTCCTGTCTGAAATACGTGGATGGGGTGAATTACGGCTAATTTTTTTTCATATCATTAGGGAGAACGGTGTGTGAGGAGGTAATGATGTGGGGGTGGATTCCTGATAATTTATTCACATCTTTAATGGGAAAGGTGTTGGACGGGTAATGATTTGGGGGAGTTCTGTTAATTATATCAGCGTCTCAGGGGGGAAGGTGTGGGAAGGGTAATGATTTGCAGAGCGCAGGTCTGTCTGTCTGGGTCTTGGATTAGAGATGGGTAATGGAACAAGGAAAAAGGGTTGTGGGAAGTCTGTGGGGACTGGATCAGTATTTGGGGGGAATTTACGAGGAGAGAACGAGAATCGTGGGACCGCAGTATTATAAATCCAGTATCTGTACTGCGTTTTTGCTCCTACGCTGAGGACCATCAACAAAGACGTTGTTGCTGAAGGACGGCATTCGGATGAGCCCCCTTGGGCCGGCCTGTTGCACGTCACCTGATGGACCTCCACGCCACGTGACTTGAGGTTGGCAGCCAGTCTGCCAGTCCCTTTGGCGCTGGGGTGGATCGGTCCTGATAGAGGGCCAGACGAGGGGCCCCTGAAGGAGTGGTGAATGTGGAGTCGTGGTCAATGAACGACACTCCCAGCTGGTCACGACGCCTGTAGATGGCGGTTGGATGGGGGGATCGAGTTATTTAGGTGTTGTCGACCTCTGGCAGGAACGATGGAGCTGAAGGACAGTTTGGCGTTGGGGGAAAATCTCACAGCATCGGGATACAAGTCGCATCCAGACATCCTTCTGGACAGGACCAGCAGGACAGGAGTTCACCCCCACATGGACGATAAACATGACTGATGTCGGGAAAGATTTCAGGGACAGCGCCCGGAAAACAATTCATGTACCTGCATCCCCGGAACACAGATTTTGTACATTGATTCGTTCGGAGGGGCAAGTCTTTTTGGGTTGACAAAACGCCAGTACTGAATGCCTATTTTGAGCATTGTTGCTCTCTCTGGAACACGTTGTGTTTTTAAAACATCAACAGGAGATGGATTGGGGGATGACGGGGGTCGTTATGATCGGGGGGGATGGAGAATTTTTGGGGGATTCAAATTCTTTTCCTGTATCGGTTCTTCTTCAGAATTGTCCAGCGGGGAAGGTGTTGGCCGGGACACGGCTACTTGGGTTGGCTCCGGTGCCTTTCCTTCCTGACTTTGGTTCAGCCCCTCATCGGGGGGGCAGCATCCTGAAAATTTATTTTCCCCCCTTAACAACAAATGTTCGCGGTCTTTGTCGTCCCGGAGGTTTGTTCGCTTTTGGGGGTTCTGTGCCCAAGGCCAGGTTGACGTGTCTTGAAAGAAAGTTTAACGGATTGGGGGGGGATCGTGGAATACAGTCTGAAAACCCCCGTTTGGTTTCTCTTGAAGTGGGCTTTTTTATCTTCTTTATTTCTGATTGTAGATTTCCCGCTGTGTATTACGGAATGCAGCTCTTTGTGTAGAAGTCCATTTTCTTGTTGAAGACCAGAGATCTGCGCTATCATTTCTTTTGTATGACTGTTCATTTTATCTGCCTGGTCTCTGCAGAAAGTTCTTATTCATTCTTGGTGTAACGTTTTAGGTCTCGATGAGCGTGGTGATCCTGTGATCGGATTCGATCTGCAAAGCACGGAGGTCTTCAATGTCTTCTTTCACACGCTCCCCGCGAGTCCGACAAACATGGGGTACATGCTGAGGAGAAGAAGCTTTGTGTGTTGGGGTAAATAGAGGGCACGCCTTCGCATACTACTCTTCTTCTTTTTCCTGTTTGCATCAAGTCCAAGTGCTGGCTTTTGTTTCCTCATCACCAGGAGAATCAGGATGCTGAAGAATCTGCACTGAAGGTAATGGGGAGAGGAAATGCTCTTTGTTTTCTCCATCGTCTGTTTCCATTTTCAGTGACGGAGTTGGTGGGAAAATAAACACCCCGTGTGTTTTTTAGCGCTGTCTGAAGGGTCCTCCTCACACAGTAGTAGATGTAGAACAGGGACATGAAGGGGAGGCAGCTAGAACTGGGGTACCGTGGTAGAAGAAGAATGGTATCTCAAGGTCCGGAGTCTGAAGGTGGGCGTTCCTGGAAAGCCCGTGATAAATGTGATGGGCGTGTGGGAGTAAGGACTGGGTCAATTGATTTTATGTCCCTATTCTCCAGGGAAAATGGACACAAAAACGTTCAACACTTTACACTCACGGCGATCCAGTTGACACAGTCTTTGCCTTGACATACAGAGTGCCAAAGGGCATCTTGGGTAAAAAAACAGGGGAAAAGGTCACCCGACTTTTCTGAGTTAAAATCGAGACGGAGTTTGGTTTGTGCTAACTGCATGGAAAAGACTCAGGATAATATTGTCTATGGAAGATTGACCACACCTTTGGCAAACTTTTTTTTTATGTGAAAAGAAATACTTGGTTACATAGAGCACAGTATCTGTAAATGAGAAATGTTTCTCCACACGATCAGTTCGTCACTGGAACAAAAAAATCGCCCTTTGAATTTTTATCGTTTGGGACGCAATAATTTTCTTGATTGTTCGCTGTCTGAAGTATAATCAGCCATATTGAGTAGGCAGCAGCACACCACACACACAAATAAACATAAAAAGTTCAAACACTCGGTCACCGGGCTTCTCCGCATTTTGTTTACATGGGTCTACGAACCAATTGGAAACCATCAAAGAAATGTTTCAAGCGGCTCTGTTATGTATTGCAAGGACAGGCAATTATTTTGAGAACACTTGCACCGCAACAAACACACATTTCCAGTTTGTTAACGGCTGACAGTGGAGAGTCAAACCGGTTTTCACACATCCACGTCACAGAGGTCAGCTGGACGGCATACACTTGCACGTGTAGTCAGAAATAGAAATAGAGGTCAGGAACGATGCTTAGAGAAGGTCTCTGATTCTCTCCTTCATCAATCAATGTAAATCACTTTTTGTTAATAACGGACTGATCACTGACCTTTTTGACTATTTAACCACACGATACAATCCACACACACTTGATGTATCACTGTGCAAAAGCACTTTGGAATCTTGGGAGTCCAGCCGACATAAATCGGTAAGAAAGGGGGAGCTGAAAAATGACACGTCCAACTCATAGGCACACACAGAGAGAGAGAGAGAGAGAGAGAGAGAGAGAAATATCCGCATTTCTATTTTCTTAATGATATATTCACACATGGAGAGTAATTTAAACCTAATAAAATGTTACATCTAAAAATAATGATTATTTTTCTCTTTTTCATTGATATAAGGACATTCTGTTAAATATGCAAACTGAGTATTTGTGAACTCGTGGTCAGAGAATGCAGACTACCACAAGAAACAGGAAATTTGGGCTAATGGCAAAATCTTCGTAAATCGTTTTATTCTTTCAGCAATATCGAGCTAAGAAAGGGATAGAGATGTCAGTCCGGTTTCATTTTCCCATTTCGAAACATCCACAAACAATGCTGACGAAAACACCAACAACCAATGGTCGTGGCCCAAATTTCACCCAAAAGAAAGAGCAACACATCCAGCATCTATACCGAAACAAAGGCATTTGTTGTCCAGCAGAACGCATGTATTCACCCCCATATTCCATCACGTGATCCCAAACCCGTAGGCTGCCGACTCCCTGGGAACCCCGTACAACTCTTATGAACAGACGGGAACGTTTGTACAGCAGCCTGTTTGTACCTTGGTTCGTTGGCCACTGTCAGAATGGCGGGACTTCATCTGCTCAGCTGTGCATGTAAAAAAGATCAAGGACTTCTGCAAAACCCTTCACTCGGGCGCGTCCGCATTATATGGCTGGTCACCGACAAAAAGGAGTGGCAACGACAGGAACAGCGTGGTAAAAGGGCTTAATACTGGCCAAATCTTCCCAAAAGTGACTGACGAACACTTTGGTGTGTGGGTGACCCAGCAAGATCATTCTGAGGTATCCATGGTGCCGTCAGGATCTTTTGGGATTGGTGATTTTCAGGGTAGATCTGAAGACTGACTTCATGGGCAGCTGCTGCAGGACTTGCAGGATCTTGTCACTGATGTGCTTTGGAACGTCGAGCACATAGCTGCCAAAGGAGACAATCACTACACCTTCCTCGGCACTGTCCATGAAGGACTGAAACTCAAGAGGCAGAGATTTAGGGGGCCCTGATGTTAGTACCACCGATCAATTTGACGTTAGGGAGTGTAGGTTTGGGATAATCCAGTATGTCGTCTTGTTCAATTAAAAATATTTCACCTTGACTAATTAGAACATCTAAAGGTAAATAGGCCTTTTCTGGAGCATATTGGCTTACAGCATCACTAGGAAAAGAGGGATCATACACAGCTAAAGGATGCAATAAAGAAGGTTGTGTACTCTCTGGAAAATGTCATATTGTTGTTGTATGGAAAAATCAGTAATGGGGAATCCATGGTGAAAAGGGCACTCTCATTATTAACGGGTAAAAGCCAAACCTACGAAGGCATAAGGAACACCAGTCGGTAAGGAATGATAGTCATCACATAGAACAAAGAAATGTTATCAATGACAATCAAGTCCGGATGTTTCTGCCTGATGGTGGCTATGAAAGACTCGTTTTTTAACAAAGTGCCTGTCACATTTCCGACAATTCGCAAATACTCTAGGAAATTAGGTTGTTTCCCTGCAAAATACCGTTGAGCCATCTGGTATCGTGTTTTCTCCTGCAGATTAGGTATCGTTGCATAGGGTATGATATTCAGTTCAGGTATATCCAGGTAGCCCTTCTCCAACACGTGTGTGGGGATAGTGATCCACAACCTCATGACCTCTCCTTGCCAGGGCACGTGAAACATCGACGTGATATTTGATGTGGCTGGTGTATGGTAAAGGCATGATCACCACGATTTTGGTCTCCGACAAGTTTAAACTAAGCACGTCAGTGCCAGTATAGATGCCAGGATACTGCTGTTGCCAACATCTTTCAAGCAAGAGCCTCCCTGTTAGAAAAAAAAATTTACATTGAAACAACTTTCACGATTACTGCCCATCCGCTGGGTTAGCCAAATTTTTTTAAAAAAGGGAATAAACAGCAGAACCATAAAGAGCCATATTTAAGCTCCATACTGAGCGATAGACTGTATCTGAGAGTCAAACAATTTTACAAACATTTTTCAAAGATTGGTTTCCTAATTTTGACAGGTATTGCATAATACTTTGCAGTGCACGCTTAACTGTCCTGGTAAGATCCTTGCATGCAAAAATGAGCTTAATTTCGTGACATTACATTATATATTATATATACAACAAACTTGCGGATTCATTCCAAGAACTGGCCCTCAGCACTTGTGTCTTAGAGGATATCTTTTTATATTTTTTACTTTTCACAAGAAAATGTAGCTTGTTTTGTTCTTTTATGATTTTCTTTTCCTTCTTAGATGGCACCTTTGGTTGGTTTTTTGAAAACTCAACAAACATACTACGGTATTGCACACCAACTTTTCTGGGATTGCATTCTTCTTAAAACTGAAAAGGCAGAGGAGTCAAATCACCACTTTCCGCGGTCACTGAGGAGAAACCACCAAGTTTCGAAATATCGGTATATGACCAGGAGTTATATGTTAGTGATTTTCCCCTCCCTATTGGAGGATTTTCCCCCTTGGAGAATATAAGCTTGCTGAAGGCTCATTTTGAGAAGCATTTATTTTATTTTTCCCATTCACCCACTCAAGCACATACTGTTAGTTAGGCAGAATCATCTACCACTGCAGATATGAATGCGTATCTCCCCCTATTTCTTCAATCTAAGACATAAAGCGAGCTTTGTTTATAATTCAATATATATATATATAATATATATATATATATATATATATATATTATATATATATATGTGTGTGTGTGTGTGTGTGTGTGTGTGTGTAACGTTTATCATAGGCATCAAACACTCCACTATAAGTCCACCTTTCTCTAATTCCTAAAACACCACCATTTCTAAATACAATTATATCGCTTTTTGACATGTTCACTGTTAACTATGGTGAAGTTGCAGATCGCAAAATCAGTTATTTAGTTGAGTTTGCAAGCCGATAATAGTTTCAGACATCAAACAACATGGTCAGCCAAGAGAAGAATAATAACTCTAGAACATCACACACACAAAAATCGTGCACCATGCTCACCATTTCTTACAATCTCTGATGTGAGCTCATTAATGAAAAGAGAGAATACGACAGGACTGCACACATCCCCTTGTTTTACACCAGAGGTACACTGAATGCAGCCAGTTATATTACCTCTAAACCCAACCTTAGCTTTCACACAGATATACATGCTCACTATACATCTGAACAGTTTCCATTAACACCAGCTCGTAGAAGAATAGGGCCCGAGAATGGTTCTATTAAAAGAATCAAATGCTTTTTCAAAGTCTATAAAAGCGACATACAACTTACGATTAGAAAAGAACTGCTTTTGCACCAAAGCCATCAAAGTAAACATACGATCCACAGTTGAATAACTGCGCTTTCAACCTGCCTGATATTCGCTAGTGCTATTATTGTCTTCAACCCATTCCTGCGGTCGGCGATTGATGATAATACTGTACAATTTACAACAAAAGTAACTTAAACAAATTCCTCTATAATTATTAGGATCATTCACGCCCCTTTTTGTACAGTGGTAGAATAGTACATCCAGTCCAATGTTTGGGATCCATTCCCTTATCAAATAAAGAAATGAAAAAGGTTACAAAAGTGTTCATTATTAGATCAGTTTTACAAGCATACATCAGCAGCTCACTAATTATGCCACCTGGTCCAGGAGCTTTCCATTTCTTAATTTTTCCAAAAGCAATTATCATTTTACTCTTTTGAAATCGGACGACTTAAATAATCATCCTCTCCTTCATTGGTTCTAGGTCTTTAGTTAGCAATGATTTTAAAAGTTTGTACCAAGCTTCGATACTTATGCTGTTCACTGGTTGTCTTCTTTGTAATGAAATTCGATTACATTATTCCAGAATTCTTTCCAATTTCCTATAGATTGCAATCAGTTCTGTCATCATTCCTTTTAATCCTTTGCCAGTGTTTGCATTCCCGTCTTGTCCTACAATAAGAATCACGATTTTTGGCGTCAATGTGTATGTTTAAAATTTTCTGAATAAATTTCGGACTTTCTTCTTATTGTCATGACATTCAGCATCAAACCAGTCTTTGGATTTCAAATCAATGGTATTTCTTTCTTTCTTCATGCACTGTGCAGCATCTTTAATTCAAGTGTTGAAAACATTTCAACGCTTCGTTTATATGACTTTGAAAATACTAATTGCATACTTGGTTTTTCTTGAACCTGTTGCGTAAAAAATTCACTCATAAACACATCAGTGTGATCTTCGTTCCATATTAACCTTTCGAATATAAACTGTAGTCAGTACTTAACTCCGTGGTGATGTTATCCCTACCGTAGCTCAAATGAAGTTCTACAGGCATATGATCGGTATCAAATCTCTCGGACACTCGTGACTCGCATGAATACAATACAAACAATTCACACGACATACCGAAGTAATCGTTTACACTGCGTACATGGCCTGATACGTACGTGTAGCAACCTTGCCGGTCGCCATGACACACCGTTGATACACAAATCCAGTGCAGTACACATATTCAGCATCAGTCTGCCGTAATTATTCAATACAAAATCCTCAGATAATCGATCAGCATTGACCCGATGGCTTGCATGTTAACAATGAAAACATACCTGAAACTTCTTGACAATCCTGTGAAATACTACCTGTTCTACTTTTCAAATCCCCGCACAACAA
>CM031595.1:101045985-101080985 GCA_018398815.1 Conus ventricosus | reverse complement strand
AGAGAGAGAGAGAGAGAGAGAGAGAGAGAGAGAGAGATCAGTATATTTAAAATGCCTAAAACAATTTTTTAAGTGCTCAACCCCTTAGGAGCAACATTAGTTAAAACAAGTTAAAAGAGGAATCTTAAAACTATCTACAAATTTGTTTCAAGCGTGTTGCGATGACAGCGCAACACGCTTGAAACAAATTTGTAGATAGTTTTAAGATTCCTCTTTTAACTTGTTTTAACTATATATATATATATATATATATATATATATATATATATATTAATTATAAATATATATAAATATATATATATACAAGGTAAAAACAAGTTCTTCATTTTCTCCACACAAGGGTAAAATGAAGAACTTGTTTTTACCTTGTATATTTTTAATCTGCCTGTTCTCATTGTTTGGTTGTGTGCGGTGCGGGCAACGGAAAATTCTACCTGTGAAAATATATATATATATATATATATATTATATATATATATATAATATATTATATAATATAACAAACTATAAATTCCAAGGATAAGTACCGCACCGTTCCAGCAACTTACAGAGCAGCTTGGTGTTGCAATGACTACAAAAAATATAAAATTATAAACAAAGCTTGCTCTTATGTCTTAGATTGAAGAAATAGGGGGAGATACGCATTCATATCTGCAGTGGTAGATGATTCTGCCTAACTAACAGTATGTGCTTGAGTGGGTGAATGGGGAAAAATAAAATAAATGCTTCTCAAAATGAGCCTTCAGCAAGCTTATATTCTCCAAGGGGGAGAGAGACATCCTCCAATAGGGAGGGAAACTCACTAACATATAACTCCTGGTCATATACCGATATTTCGAAACTTGGTGGTTTCTCCTCAGTGACCGCGGAAAGTGGTAATTTGACTCCTCTGCCTTTTCAGTTTTAAGAAGAATGCAATCCCAGAAAAGGTTGGTGTGCAATACCGTAGTATGTTTGTTGATTTTCAAAAAACCAACCAAAGGTGCCATCTAAGAAGCAAAAGAAAATCATAAAAGAGCAAAACAAGCTACATTTTCTTGTGAAAAGTAGAAAATATAAAAATATATATATGTGTTGTGTGTGTGTGTGTGTGTGTGTGTGTGTGCGTGTGTGTGTGCGCGTGTGTGTGCATGCGCGCGCGCGTGCGTGTTTGTGCGCGCGCGCGTGCGTGTGCGGTCATGCATGCGTGAGTGTATGTGTGCATGTATATGCATGAGTGTGCAGTACTTGCATGTGCTTGTGTGCGCACGCGCATGCGCGTGCGTGCGTGCGTGTGTGTGTATGTGTGTGTGTGTGTGTGTGTGTGTGTGTGTGTGTGTGTGTGTGTGTGTGTTTGAGCACGCACGCGCGCGTGTCTTTGTGTGTGTATGTTTGTGCGCGCGCGCTCTGTGTGTGTGTGTGTGTGTGTGTGTGTGTGTGTGTTTGTGTGTGTGTACGAGTATGCCTGAGTGAGTTAGATTGTAGGAAAAGATGTTTTCAATTAAAACACGCTTTGATTGTTTTACACACACACACACACACACACACACACACACACACACACACACACACACGATCCAAATGCAAGAAAAAAAATTATTTAGAGACATTCCTTCGTCTCTTCAAATGCCTGAAGCGTGACGATATAACTGAAAATGGGTTTTTTGAACCATTGTAAAAAAAAAAGAAAAAAAGATAAAAACAAAAGAAAACACTGAACTCAATCTCTGGAAAAACACATATGAAGTCATGCAATGGTTCAAAAAACTCAATAAACAAGAAAATATAGTTTTTATAACATTTGACATAGTAGATTTCTATCCATCTAAGATGAAAAGCTACTAACTAAAGCTATAAAATTTGCCAACAAGTACACAGATATATCAGTGTCAGAATGGAAAAACATTCTCCATACAAAGAAAACTTTACTGCACAGTAAAAATGAAACCTGGATTAAGAACACAAGCAGAAATTCAACTTTTGATGTTACAATGGGATCATATGATGGTGCCGAAACTTGCGAACTTGTCGGACTATTCATGTTATCCAATATTTTAAAAAAACTTGGAAAACAAACTGGACTGTACAGGGATGACGGCCTTGCCGCTCTAAATGACAACCCTAGGAATATTGAAAATAAGAAAAAAGAACTGTAAAAATTTTCCACAACCAAAACTTAAAAATCACCATAGAAGCAAACAAAAAGATAGTGAACTATTTAGACATAACGTTAGACCTCAACCAACATACATATAAACCATACAAGAAACCAAATGATACGCCTGTTTATGTAAACATCAAAGGCAATCACCCACCCTCCATACTGAAAACAATACCCAAAAGCATAAATAAAAGACTATCCAATTTGTCATGTAACGAAACAGTATTCAACAATGCTACAGCTGAATACCAAGAGGCGTTACATAAAAGTGGCTATAATTATGAACTACGATACGATCCAGACAATGACACAAAAAGATGCAGAAAGAACAGGAAAAGGAATATCATATGGTACAATCCCCCATATGATGCAAGAGTGAAAACAAACGTAAGGAAACAATTCTTTAAAATCTTGACATCATCTTTCCCAAAAGACCATAAATTATTTAAAATATTCAACAAAAACAACATCAAATTATCTTATTCATGTATGCCGAATCTTAAAAATGCCATTGATTCAGCAAATAAAATGAAAAGCAGCACAGAGAAAAATGAGGGTGACGAAAGGAAATCTTGTAACTGTGCCAAAAAAGAACAGTGTCCCCTAAGCAACAAATGCCTTTACAACAACATTGTGTACCAAGCCACTGTAACATTAGAAAACGCAAAATAAACATATGTAGGTATCACGGAAAACCAATTCAAAACTAGATATGCAAACCATAAACAATCATTCAACAAAGAAAGATATAAAAACCAAACAGAACTGAGTAAATACATTTGGAAACTTTAAGATAAAAACACAGACTACAACATATCTTGGAAAATCTTAAAAAGAGCAGCACCATACAATAACATACCAAAAAGATGTAATCTATGCCTTACAGAGAAATACATTATACTATGTAAACCACAATTAGCAACTTTAAATATTAGAACAGAAATGGTTAATTGCAGACACAGATGGAAGTTTTTATCAGTGAATAAAATCAAAAACACCTGAGAAACACATGTAGCACGGGGAAAAAAACAACAGCAAGCTATATATATATATATATATATATTGAATTATAAACAAAGCTTGCTCTTATGTCTTAGATTGAAGAAATAGGGGGGGGGGGGGGGGGGGGGGGGGGGGGATACGCATTCATACCTGCAGTGGCAGATGATTCTGCCTAACTAACAGTATGTGCTTGAGTGGGTGGATGGGGAAAAAAATAAAATAAATGCTTCTCAAAATGAGCCTTCAGCAAGCTTATATATTTTTTTTCCCCATCCACCCACTCAAGCACATACTGTTAGTTAGGCAGAATCATCTGCCACTGCAGGTATGAATGCGTATTCCCCCCTATTTCTTCAATCTAAGACATAAGAGCAAGCTTTGTTTATAATTCAATGTTTCTTGCAGTCATTGCAACACTAGGCTGCTCTGTAAGTTGCTGGAACGGTGCTCGGTACTTATCCTTGGAATTTATTAGTTTGTTATATATATATATATATATATATATATATATATATATATATATATATATATATATATATATATATATATAGCACTGGCAGCACAAGCCCATCACACCCTGACGACCGCACAGCGCGAAACAGGCTTGTAGGTGTTTTAAGCTTGGTTTTAACTTGTTTTTAATGCAACAAGTGTCGCTCCCATTGTGGTTGAGCACTATTTTTAAAATAACGCTGATCCTCAGTACTGTTCTCTGTATATATATATATATATATATATATATATATATATATATATATATATATATATATATGTACACACACACACACACACCACACACACACACACACACACACACACACACACATCTATATAACCTACTTTGCCCAGAACTGACCTTCATTATCTTTTCTTCTAACTAAAGAGAGATTTCAAATCTCTCTTGCTTAGGTCCATCGACTTATTCTCATGATATCTGATTTCATAAAATTAAATGAAACAAGCAAGTAATCCCCCCAGTTTCATTGAAGATTGAAAACAAAATCGTAACCAAAAAAAAAAGTCAATGTCGAACAGAACGATAACACAACTGAGCTAGCGTTATCAATGCAAAGAATTCGTTAGCCTTTATTCCAATTCCACTCTTACAATCCTCTACTTCTGGATCCGCGTGAGTAACCTGTCATTCACAATACATTACTTTTGCTGCGGTTGAGCACGTGTTTTCTGTAGATTGGCCTAAACTCCAAAGTTCACCGGATTTGTATTGGGTTATCCATGGTGAATGTTGTCACGTGATAGAACTTCGCATTTAGAACTTGAATCTATAACAAAAGTCAATTTAAAAAAAAACAATCAAAAAACAATGACAACATCAATAACAAAGAATAACATGTCATAGCAGCTTCTACAAGCAAAAGTCAGGTTGCTTTACCTTTGAAAATTCGAATTGCAGAAAACATCTGTTGGTCTGGTCTTCCACAGTAAGCCAACAGAATGATGACTGTGACAGTACAGCAGTGAAGTTAGCAGCGAGATATATCGACGAGCTCAACGGCAAAGAATATATAGGCGGCATGACACCAGCTGGATAGGTAACAGAATTAGGAAAAATAGTCAAGCCATCTAAAATGCTTCCACTGTTCAGGGATGTTTTTTTTTTTCAATGTGCGCGCGCGCGTGTGTGTGTGTGTGTGTGTGTGGGGGGGGGGATGCAGGGTGAAGTGGGTGATTTGAGCACGGGGGGGGAGGGGAGGGGGAGAGCTCTGGAAAAGGATGTTAGACAAGGCTTGCTGATGAACAATTTCCTTTTCTTATATCATTTCTCAGTATCATTACTTCGCTGCCTTGTTGTCGCTTTGTCAACTTTTTTCAGTGAGTGGGTTTGTTTTTCGGTTGTTGTCGTGTCAACGTAAAATCCTCTCCTTCCAGCCCCCCCCCCCCCCCCCCCCACACACACACACACACATACACACTCACACACACACACACACACACACACACACACACACACACACACACACACATACACACACGCACGCACCACGCACGCACGCACGCACGCACGCACGCACGCACGCACACACACACACACACACACACACACACACACACACACACACACATCTATATCTATCTATCTATATATATATATATATATATTATATATATATATAATATATATATATCTTAGGAGATCCAAGTAAAGGTTGTTCTGTACAATTCTTAGCCACTCACAATGCTTGGGTTATTGAACAGCAGAGCTGACCACTCAGACGGTTCCATATCTTTTTATCTCCCTTGCATCCTTGAATGGACTTCAAGCAAGGCTCAAAGATTGTCCCCTATATTTTATATTGTTTGAATAATGCTTTTAGTTTTTCAGCAACTTTTTTCATCCCCACACTTGTGTTTTGTTCCATTTACTACCCTTCACTGGCTGCTTTGAGGGTGCTGTTGGATTCTTTTTGAACCCTTGGTGGTGAGAACACCACAGAATTATGGACTGTGGTGTGTCTCTATTTGACACCAAGAGCACTGACACAATCAGCCGTGTCTCCCTGATGAGTCCGATCCAGCGGACGAAAGGCCTAGGAGCAGGCAATACAAATAAATGTGCTTTCAAGAGGGATTACGATGATTCCCTCAGGCAGCTAGTGAAGGGCTTCTCATATTTATAATATATTCCACCCATTTTCTTCATCTTGAAACTTTTTTTTTTTTTAAAGTTCAAATCTTTGCCAAGTCATTACTATAACAACTGAAGAATTGTTAACCTGCGCTTGTTTTCCCCCACTACTTAATTGTTCAGCATTCTATTGTTTGGTAAATCAGTGGGAGATTCCATCTCTTAGGAGATCCAAGTAAAGGTTGTTCTGTACAATTCTTAGCCACTCACAATGCTTGGGTTATTGAACAGCAGAGCTGACCACTCAGACGGTTCCATATCTTTTTATCTCCCTTGCATCCTTGAATGGATCCTCAAGCATAGGCTCAAAGATTGTCCCCTATATTTTACATTGTTTGAATAATGCTTTTAGTTTTTCAGCAACTTTTTTCATCTCCACACTTGTGTTTTGTTCCATTTACTACCCTTCGCTGGGTGCCGTTGGATTCTTTTTTTGAACCCTTGGTGGTGAGAACACCACAGAATTATGGACTGTGATGTGTCTCTATTTGACTCCAAGAGCACGGACACAATCAGTTGTGTCTCCCTGATGAGTCCGATCCAGCGGACGAAAGGCCTAGGACCAGGCAATACAAATACATGTGCTTTCAAGAGGGATTACGATGATTCCCTCAGGCAAGGGCTTCTCATATTTATAATATATTCCACCCATTTTCTTCATCTTGAAAAAATTTTTAAATTTTTTTTTAAAGTTCAAATCGTTGCCAAGTCATCACTATAACGACTGAAGAATTGTTAACCTGCGCTTGTTTTCCCCCACTACTTAATTGTTCGGCATTCTATATATATATATAATATAAAATCAAGAAGTCGTCCACTCAATGTCTTCCCTTCTTTTATTTTCAAATTTTCGCCTTTTTCAAGGCTTCATCAGGAATATTATTTACTTTTCTTCAGCTGCTGGCATTCTTGACCAAAGGCAGAAGTGTACAGCGTTGGGTTTTCTTTTTCACATATATATATATATATTTATATTGATATCATTGTTGTACTGTAAATGCCAAATCTAAGATGGAAGAATGGATGCTCTCCGTCGTCTTCTTTTTTTAATTCACTAACTTTGCGGGGAGAGAGAGAGAGAGAGAGTTGTTGATCTCGTACGTGGAAATATCTGCATTTTTGTTATCTCAAGGGTATTTTCACACGAGAGAGAGTAATTAACACACACTAATAAAATGGACATCTAAAAGTAATGATTGTTTTGCTCTCTATAATGAATTAAAGACTTTCTGTTAAATATGCATACTGAGTAATTCCGACTCATGCTTCTGTGCATGTGGTACTGTGAAGAGAATACTGATTACCACAAGAAACGGATTGGTCTGATGGCAAAAGCTTCGTAAATCGTTTTACTTCTTTCAGCAAATCGTCGAGATAAGCAAGGCATAGAGAATGTCAGTCCGGTTTCATTTTCCCATTTCGAAGACATCTACAAACAATGCTGACGAATACACCAACAAACCCAATGGTCGTGGCAATTACACCCAAAAGAAAGAGCAACACATCCAGCATCATATACCGAAACAACGGCATTTGTTGTCCAGCAGAACGCATGTATCCACCGCCATATTCCATCACGTGATCCAACCAGTAGGCTGCCGACTCCATGGGAACCCCGTACAACTCTTTGAACAGACGGGAACGTTGTACAGCAGCCTGTTTGTACCTTGGTTCGTTGGCCACTGTCAGAATGGCGGACTTCATCTGCTCAGCTGTGCATGTAACAAGATCAAGGACTTCTGCAAAACCCTTCACTCGGGCGCGTTCCGCATTATATGGCTGGTCACCCGACAAAAGGAGTGGCAACGACAGGAACAGCGGGGTAAAGGGGCTTCATACGGCCACTCTTCCCACAGTGACTGACGAACATTTTGGTGTGTGGGTGACCCAGCAGATCATTCTGAGTATCCATGGTGCCGTCAGGATCTTCTTGGGATCTGGTGATGTCAGGGTTGATCTGAAGACTGACTTCATGGGCAGCTGCTGCAGGACTTGCAGATCTTGTCACTGATGTGCTTTGGAACGTCGAGCACGTAGCTGCCAAAGGAGACAATCACTACACCTTCCTCGGCACTGTCCATGAAGGACTGGAACTCAAGAGGCAGAGATTTAGGGGGCCTTGATGAAGTACCACCGATCAATTGACGTTAGGGAGTGTAGGTTGGGATAATCCAGTATTGGTCTTGTTCAATTAAAAATATCTCACCTTGACTTATGAGAACATCTAAAGGTAAATAGGCCTTTTCTGGAGCATATTGGCTTACAGCATCACTAGGAAAAGAGGGATCATACACAGCTAAAAGGATGCAATAAGAAGGATGTGTACTCTCTGGAAGAATGTCCTATTGTTGTTGTATGGAAAAATCAGTATTGGGGAATCCACTGGTGATAAGGGCACTCTCATTATTACGGTTAAAAGCCAGAACCTACGAAGGCATAAGGAACACCCAGTCGGTAAGGAATGATAGTCATCACATAGAACATAGAAACGTTGTCAATGACAATCAAGTCCGGATGTTTCTGCCTAATGGTGGCTATAAAAGACTTGTTTTTTAACAAAGTGCCTGTCACATTTCCGACAATTCGCAATACTCTTGGAAATTAGGTCGTTTCCCTGCAAAATACCGTTGAGTCATCTGGTGTCGTTTTTTTCTCCTGCAGATTAGGTATCGTTGCATAGGGTAATGATATTCAGATCAGGTATATCCAGGTAGCCCTTCTCCAACACTGTGTGGGATGGTGATCCACACCTAATGACCTCTCCCTTTCCAGGGCACGTGAAACATCGACGTGATATTTGACATGGCTGGTGTATGTAAAGGCATGATCACGACGATTTTGGTCTCCGATAGGTGAACTAAGCACGTCAGTGCCAGTATAGATGCCAGGGATACTGCTGTAGCCAACATCTTTCAACGCAAGACTCACCTGTTGGAGAAAAGAAAGATTACTTTAAAATATCCTCCGCGATTACTACCTGCCCGCTTGGTTAACCAAATAAAAAAATAAAAATAAAAATAATAATAAAAGGGGCAAGACTAAAGTGGCTTCCAGTTTGATAAATCACTGAATCTTAGAAAGTAATAAAATGTTACTGAATATCATTTAAACGATTCAATTTTTTTCCCCCCACAAAAATGACAAAAAAATGTATGAACACAACTTTTTCTTGTAGTATTCACTAAATCTGTCTGAAGGAAAGAAATGACTAGTAATTAGTTTTCTCGCAAAAAAAGGACAAATAAATGTATCAACATATATTTTGTCATTTCCCAGTTTGTTCAGTCTTTACGATGGACTTTTATTTGTTTGTTACTCAGAATATAAGTTGACTGATGACTGATTACATTGGTTGCGAAAAAAAAAAACCCTTGGAGAGGATAAAGTCGTTCATTTCTACGTTTTGTTAGGTATTATATATTTACAACTGCTGATTGGAAAAAAAAAACCCAAAAAAAAACAGACGAAATAATTGCCTTCATTCGGAGAAATCACTTCTATTAAAAAAAACAACAAAAACTGAAATAAAAACTACGGTCATGAAAAAAAATCAAACTTCGAAATCTAGTATAGTTTAAAAAGTCTTCTTCATCGTTTTAATGTAACTCCTTCAAATTACTGCAATGTGATCAAAAATCATTGATATGAATTTTTATTTACTGCCACACTAATACATGTATCTCTGTGCATCCATAATACATGTATATCTGTGCATATAGATGCACACATACACACTTAAAGACAATGCCACGAGTTGGTGATGATATTACTCTATAATCCTTCTTCGAAAATGACCCTTGTAAAAGACAAAGGAACTGATATGAGTACAACAACCATCACTCTTTCTTTTATTATTAGCTCAAATGTGGTATTTCCTCAACATCGTTGTATTCCACCAGTACACTGTCATGATATGGAGCACATCCGCTTCAAGAAAAAAAGCGTTAAAAAAGGTCACCTGAGACAGGTGCAAATGGGTCACGAAAATTAAGGAGGAAGTTGGACTGTCTAGAAGTCAGTGATGGTGAACGACCATTTCGGAAGGTCTGCACTACGCAGATCATGACGAACAGACGTATTGAACCGGTCATTTGCCATCACCGATTTCTAGATAGACAGTGCACACACTTTGCAAAGATTTAAAAGAAAATATCGTAAAGCATTCCAATGAGTGAACTGAGTAAGAGGAGAACGAGGGACAAAAAGAAGTAGAAGCGAGAAGCGGTGGGGGGAAGGGGGGGAGCAGCTCAAGTAGAAGTAGGGAAAGAGGGGGGAGGAGAAGATGGGTATTGAGAGATTAGGGGGGGGGCGGGGGGGGGGGGGGGAGGGGGGGAGGGGGTGGGGGGGGGGGGGGGGGGGGGGGGGGGGGGGGGGGGGGGGGGGGGGGGGGGGGGGGGGGGGGGGGGGGGGGGGAGAGAGAGAGCAACGAGCAACGAGCTCTTGAAGATCTGCTCGTAAAAACTTCCAAGAGGAAATCGCGTTGATGCTTTTGTTGTAATAAAAAAAACAAAAACAAAAAAAAAACCCCCAAAAAACAGCATGACACTGTCGCTGTAAAACAGATTTACCCTGATGAATGATTTTGATTTTAAAAAGGAAACGTATCACTAAGCAGCACACAGAACGGTATCTTTTCCTCTGTTCATAAGTCTTTGCCACGTACTTGCAGTTCAGGAATACTGCTTGTTCATGCTGAGAATTATGAGTCCATGCCACGTGTAAGGGAAGAGGGACATAGTAAATCTAAGAGACAAAAGAATCATATAATGAGATGCTCAATAAATCAAGACAATAAAGACTATGATGTCAAAGCTTATGATGCAAAGGAATCAAAGGAAACACAAAATCGTTTGTTGACAGTGGCAATTTTCACACAGCCGTGTTCCGGCCGTTTGCTGCGTCAGTAGCTTATGACACATGAAACCACTGTTTACTTCTATCACTACTTTTGTCATCTTTTGCTGATTATTGCGGAGGTGACCACACGAGGCCATAAAGAAACTAGAAATAGTTTCACACATACACACACACACGCACGCACGCACGCACGCACGCACGCACGCACGCACGCACGCACACACACACACACACACACACACACACACACACACACACACACACACACACACACATCTCTATCTCTCTCTATATATGTACATGTATATATATACACATACATATCCATATACATATCTACACACACACACACACACACACACACACACACACACACACACACACACACACACATATATATATATATATATATATATATATATATATAATATATATATATATATATATATATATATATATTGACAAAAAGAAAAACACAAAAACACAAGCTGGATTCTGTTTCCAAATATTTCGAGGCCTTGCGACCTCTTCCTCATTGGGACCTTTAATGACGAAATTTATCCTCCCATGCAGATCAATACGTCACAGGTAAAACTACGTCATGACGAAAGTTATCCTCCCAAGCAGATCAATACGTCACAGGTAAAACTACGTCATAGGTTAAGAGATCAAAAATAGTCACAGGCCGTGTTCCACAAGGAAAACATTTCAAATGAGCAAAAAAACTAGAGAAAACAAGATTACGACAGAACTTGGATCCAATTGATCACTCTCCCTCTCCCTCACCCCACTCACCCCCCGCCCCACCCCCCACCCCACCCACCCACCTCCACCCCCGACAACCCCCACCTCCACCTCTCTCCGCCCCCCCCCCCCCCCACACACACACACATACCCACACCCACACCCACCCCACACACCCACAACACCCCCCATCCCACCTACACACCTGACATCGCCCTCCCCCCACCTCCAACCCCATCCCCCGTCCCCTTTCCCCCCCACCCACCCCCACTTCCACACCCCTAAACTAAACAGCAGACTGTCCATCGCTGTCTCAGTAGTTGACGTCCTCGATGGTGTTGAGTCCATGTGGGGTCAGGGTTTTTAATTTCCTGATCCGAATGTCTCTCTTGTCAGTCTTAACCTGAGGGTGTGGCCATAGACCTTTTCCAACACAACGACCTTCATGTGTTTGAGTGTGTGGTTGGGTTGGTTGAAATGTGTTGGGATCAGTGAACTGTTAGGACGGATGTTGATGTCTGACCGATACTGGTAGAAACGTGTTCGGAGGGTATCACCTGTTTGTCCAACATACTGTGCGGATCTGCAAACATCACAGTAGAGCATGTAGATCACCCCACTGGAGTCACAGGACAGTTTGTTGCGAATGGGGAAAGACTCCCCGGTCACCGCACTCGAGTAGTTGGTCGCCTTCACAAGATGCTCCTTGCAAATTACACATCTGAGGCGATGGCAAGGCTCGCATCCACCCTCCTTGTCAGGTCCAAACGGCAGAAGTGAGGGCATCAGCAAATGTCGTAGAGATTTTGCAGCACCTTTCCCCAACAACCGGCAGATCTGGCATGGCCTGCTTCATGCGTGTGCTGAATTGAAGCATGGGCTGTAAATCTTCCAGCCAGGTCCTCAAAGGGGGTTTGAGGGGTGGTGGGTTTATGACAAACGGCACCCTGGTGTTGGGCTCCTTCTCTCGGTACTCAGGGTTGTGTTGCGTGCCTTCATCCGAGCACGCTCCTTGGCTTTACTCACGTCAGCAAGCTGGTAGCCGCGTCTGAGGAACCGTGCCGTCATTTTTTCAGCCTGGGCATCGAAATCATTGATATTGGTGCACAATCGACGTAGCCGCAAGAACTGGCTCTAAGGAATGTTCTTTCTCACATGCTTGGGGTGGCAGGATCTGTGGTGTAGATACGCGTGGCTATCAGTCGGCTTTGTGTAAATGTCAGACACTAGGAAGCCCTCCTCCAGTTTAACGAGTACATCAAGGAAGGGAATCTGCACTGTGGAAGAGGATGGATGATGAAAAGAGTTGATGTATAGTTCAAACTCTCGAAGTTCATTCTCTGTTCCCAACCACAGCAGCAAATGTCATCTATAAAGCGCTTCCAAAACTCCTTCAGAACAGGACAGGGCTCTCAGACAGTAGTTGTGACTCCAGCGCACCCATGAATAAATTTGCGGCAGAGGGCGCCATGGGCGTGCCCATTGCAGTGCCTACTACCTGGTTGTAAATCTGGTTCTCGAAGTGAATATAATTGCTAGTAAGAACATGCTTTGCAGCTTCCAAGATGAGGTCAATTGGTGGTCTGTAGACCGTGAAATTGGAAGCGTTCAAGTGAAGGCGAATGGTGGTGAGAAGATCTTCTTGGGGATGTTGGTGTATAGGGCTGTTACATCTATTGTCACTAACCGGGAGCTTCGTGAAGGGAGCATGGAGGTCGTTCCATGTGTTGAGGAGCCGTAGGAAATGTGTGCTGTCCTTGATGTAGCTTGGAAGGGTCTTACTGTGTCTTGAAGCCATGGTCTACTAACCTGCTGAGGGTCTCGTGGGGCCACCCACCCCCGACACAATAGGACGTTCTGGTGGCTTGTCAACAGACTTGTGAATCTTTGCAGGGTGTAAAATTGGTGGCAGCTGACCTTCCTTGGTTCCACCAAGGCCCAGCGTCGGGTGTCATCGTTGATGGCGTCAACAGCGTAAAGCTTCTCTACAATAGCGTTGGAAGCTCTGGCAACACTAAAAGTATATTTATATATATGTATTTATATATTGATGTCATTGTTGTACTGTAAAATGCCAAATCTAAGATGGAAGAATGGATGCTCCGTCGTCTTCTTTTTTAATTCACTAACTTCGCGGAGGGGGAGTGGAGAGAGAGAGAGAGAGAGAGAGAGAGAGAGAGAGAGAGAGAGAGAGAGAGAGAGAGAGAGAGGGAGTTGTTTATCACGTACGTGGAAATATCTGCATTTTTGTTATCTCAAGGGTATTTTCACACAAGAGAGAGTAATTAAAACACTAATAAAATGGACATCTAAAAGTAATGATTGTTTGCTCTCTATAATGAATTAAAGACATTCTGTTAAATATGCATACTGAGTAATTCCGACTCATGCTTCTGTGCATGTGGTACTGTGAAGAGAATACTGATTACCACAAGAAACGGATTGGTCTGATGGCAAAAGCTTCGTAAATCGTTATATTTCTTTCAGCAAATCGTCGAGATAAGAAAGGCATAGAGAATGTCAGTCCGGGTTCATTTCCCATTTCGAAGACATCTACAAACAATGCTGACGAACACACCAACAAACCCAATGGTCGTGGCAATTACACCCAAAAGAAAGAGCAACACATCCAGCATCATATACCGAAACAACGGCATTTGTAGTCCAGCAGAACGCATGTATCCACCGCCATATTCCATCACGTGATCCAACCAGTAGGCTGCCGACTCCATGGGAACCCCGTACAACTCTTTGAACAGACGGGAACGTTGTACAGCAGCCTGTTTGTACCTTGGTTTGTTGGCCACTGTCAGAATGGTGGACTTCATCTGCTCAGCTGTGCATGTAACAAGATCAAGGACTTCTGCAAAACCCTTCACTCGGGCGCGTTCCGCATTATATGGCTGGTCACCGACAACAGGAGTGGCAACGACAGGAACAGCGTGGTAAAGGGCTTCATACTGGCCACTCTTCCCACAGTGACTGACGAACACTTTGTGTGTGGGTGACCCAGCAGATCATTCTGAGGTATCCATGGTGCCGTCAGGATCTCTTGGATCTGGTGATGTCAGGGTTGATCTGAAGACTGACTTCATGGGCAGCTGCTGCAGGACTTGCAGGATCTTGTCACTGATGTGCTTTGGAACGTCGAGCACGTAGCTGCCAAAGGAGACAATCACTACACCTTCCTCGGCACTGTCCATGAAGGACTGGAACTCAGGAGGCAGAGATTTAGGGGGCCCTGATGTAGTACCACCGATCAATTTGACGTTAGGGAGTGTAGGTTTGGGATAATCTAGTATGGGTCTTGTTCAATTAAAAATATCTCACCTTGACTTATTAGAACATCTAAAGGTAAATAGGCCTTTTCTGGAGCATATTGGCTTACAGCATCACTAGGAAAAGAGGGATCATACACAGCTAAAAGGATGCAATAAAGAAGGTTGTGTACTCTCTGGAAGAATGTCATATTGTTGTTGTATGGAAAAATCAGTATTGGGGAATCCACTGGTCAAAGGGCACTCTCAGTATTAACGGGTAAAAGCCAGAACCTACGAAGGCATAAGGAACACCCAGTCGGTAAGGAATGATAGTCATCACATAGAACATAGAAACGTTGTCAATGACAATCAAGTCCGGATGTTTCTGCCTGATGGTGGCTATGAAAGACTCGTTTTTTAACAAAGTGCCTGTCACATTTCCGACAATTCGCAAATACTCTAGGAGATTAGGTCGTTTCCCTGCAAAATACCGTTGAGTCATCTGGTGTCGTGTTTTCTCCTGCAGATTAGGTATCGTTGCATAGGGTATGATATTCAGATCAGGTATATCCAGGTAGCCCTTCTCCAACACGTGTGTGGGGATGGTGATCCACACCTCATGACCTCTCCTTACCAGAGCACGTGAAACATCGACGTGATATTTGACATGGCTGGTGTATGGTAAAGGCATGATCACGACGATTTTGGTCTCCGATAGGTGAACTAAGCACGTCAGTGCCAGTATAGATGCCAGGGATACTGCTGTAGCCAACATCTTTCAACGCAAGAGCCTCACCTGTTGGAGAAAAGAAAGATTACTTTAAAATATCCTCCGCGATTACTACCTGCCCGCTTGGTTAACCAAATAAAAAAAAATAATAAAAGGGGCAAGACTAAAGTGGCTTCCAGTTTGATAAATCACTGAATCTTAGTAAGTAATAAAATGTTACTGAATATCATATAAACGATTCAAATTTTTTTCCCCGCAAAAATGACAAAAAAATGTAATGAACCCAACTTTTTCTTGTAGTATTCACTAATCTGTATAGAAGGAAAGAAATGATTAGTAATTAGTTTGTCTCGCAAAAACAAGGACAAATTAAATGTATCAACATTATTTTTGTATTTCCCCGTTTGTTCAGTCTTATACGATGGAATTTATTTTGTTTGTTACTGAGAATATAGTTGACTGTGACTGATTACTATTGGGTTGCGAAAAAAAAACCTTGGAGAGGATAAAGTCGTTATTTCTACGTTTTGTTAGCTTTTTATATTTACAACTGCTGACTGAAAAAAAAAAAAAAAACCAGACAAAATAATTGCCTTCACTCGGAGAGGAAATCATTTATTAAAATAATCACAACAACAAAATGAAAGAAAATACGCTCATAATAAAAAATCAAAACTTTCGAAAATCTAGTTATAGTTTAAAAAGTCTTCTTCATCTTTTTAATGTAACTCCTTCCAAATTACTGCAATGGATCCAAATAATCAATGATATGAATTTTTATTTTTACTTGCCACATAATACATGTATCTCTAGTGCATCCATTATACAGTATATATGTGCATATAGATGCCACACATACACTTAATGATACAATGCAACGACGTTGGTGATGATATTACTCTCATAATCTTCTTCGAAAATGGACCCTTGTAAAAGACAAAGGAACTGATATGAGTACAAAAACTTCACTCTTTCTTTTATATTTAGCTCATAATCATGATATGAGACATGATATGGTGTTAGTGCACATCCGCTTCAAGGAAAAAAAGCGTTAAAAAAAGTTCACCTGAGGCCAGGTGCAAATGGTGTCACGAAAATTAAGGAGGGAAGTTGGACTGTCTAGAAGTCAGTAGTGATTGGTTGAACGACCTTTCGGAAGGTCGGCACTACGCAGTCATGAGAAACAGACGTTTTGAACGGTCCATTTGCCATCACGATTTCTAGATAGACAAGTGCTTCAGAGCACACTCTTTGCAAAGATTTAAAATAAAATATCGTAAAGCATCCAATGAGTGAACTGAGGTAAGAGGAGAACGAGGGACAAAACGGAAAAGAATGAAGACAGCTCAAGTAAAGTTTCAGTGAAAGAAGGGTGTGGAAGGAGAAAGATTGGGTATTGAGAATTACAGAGAGAGAGAGAGATGAGCGGAGAGAGAAAGAGGAGAGAGGATGAGGAGAGAATAACGGAGAAGAGGAGGGTTAACGTAATAGAGGATCCTGGAAGAAGCATGCATGACACTGCCGGTTTCGCAGAGATAGAATCAAGAGGGATTACAATCAGTAGAGAAATGATAAAGTTGTAACAAGCAAGAGTGAGTTGATTGATGAGAGAGAGAGAGAGAGAGAGAGCCTTCGGTGAGGAGAGAGAGAGAGGAGAAGAGAGGAGGAGAGAGAGATAGAGAGAGAGGGGGGGGGGGGGGGGGGGAGCAACGAGCAACGAGTCTTGAAAGTCGCTCGTAAAAACTTCCAGAGGAAATCGCGTTGATGCTTTGTTTGTATAAAAAACAAAAACAAAAAAAACAAACCAAAAAAACAGATGACACTGTCGCTGTAAAACAGATGTACCCTGATGATTGATTATGATTTTTAAAAAGGAAACGTGTTCATAAGCAGCACACAGAACGGTATCTTTTCCTCTGTTCATAAGTCTTTGCCACGTATTGCAGTTCAGGAATTACTGCTTGTTCATGCTGAGAAATTATGAGTCATGCACGTGTAAGGGAAAGAGGGGAATAGTAAATCTAAGAGACAAAAGAATCAGATAATGAGATGCTCAATAAATCAAAGACAATAAAGGACTATGATGTCAATTCCTATGATGCAAAGGTAGCAAAGAAAACACATTAAATCGGTTTGTTGACAGTGGCAATTTCACACAGCCGTGTTCGGCCGTTTGCTGCGTCAGTAACTTATGAACATGAAACATGTTTACTTCTAGCCACTAATATTGTCATCTTTTGTGATTATTGCCGGAGCTGACACACTGAGGCCATATAAAGAAAACTAGAATTATTTTACAATACACGGCCCGCACGCACGCACGCACGCACGCACGACGCACACAAAACCACACACACAACACACACACACACACACACCCATCTCTATCTCTCTATATATTATACATTATATATATACACATCATATCCCATATACATATCTTCACCACACACACACACCACACACACACACCCACACCACACACACACACACAACATTATATATATATATATATATATATATATATATATATATATATCTATATATTGACAAAAAAGAAAACACAAAAAAACACAAGCTGGATTTCTGTTTCCTAAATTTCGAGGCTTGCGACCCTCTTCTCAGTGGGACCCTTTAATGACGAAAGTGTATCCTCCATGCAGATCAATACGTCACATGCGTAAACCTACGTCATGACGAAATTTATCCTCCCATGCAGATCAATAAGTCACAAGGTTAAAACTTTAACGTCAATGTTAAGAGATCAAAAATAGTCACAGGCCGTGTTCCACAAGGAAAAAACATTTCAAATGTGACAAAAAACTAGAGAAACAAGATTACGGACGAACTTGGATCCATTGATCACTCTCTCTCCTCCAACCCCACCCACCCCCCGCCCCCACCCCCCCACCCACCCACCACATCCATCCGACAACCCCCTCCTCACCTCTCTCCGCCCCCCCCCCCCACTCACACACACATACACACATCCGCACCCAACCACAATCCCCACCACCCCATTCCCACCCACACACCTGACATTGTACCTCCTCTCCACCTCACCCATCCCCCGCCACCTTTCCCCCCCACCCCCCCCCCAACTTCACCCCCCCCCCCCCCCCCCCCCAAACTAAACAGCAGACTGTTCCAATCCCCCCCACTGTCTCCGTAGATGACGTCTCCTCGATGGGGTGGAGTCCATGTCCGGGAGTCAGGGTTTTTAATTCCTGATCCAGAATGTCTTCTTGTCAGTCTTAACCTGTGGGTGTGGCTTAGACCTTTTCCAACACAACGACCTTTTATGCTGTTTGAGTGTGTGGTTGGGTTGGTTGAAATGTTTTGCGATAGTGAACTGTTAGGACGAATGTGATGTCTGACCGATACTGGTAGAATCGTGTTCGGAGGGTATCACCTGTTTGTCCAACATACTGTGGGATCTGGCAAATCACAGTAGAGCATGTAGATCAACCCCACTAGGTCACAGGTAGTTTTAGTTTGCGAATGGGGAAAGATCCCCGGTCACCGCACTCGAGTAGTTGGTTCGCCATCAAAAGATGCTCCTTGCAAATTACCATCTGAGGCGATGGCAAGGCTGCATCCACCTCTTGTAAGGTTTCCAAACGGGCTGGAAGTGGGGCATCAGCAAATGTCGTAGGGGAGGATTTGCAGCACCTTTCCCCAACAACCGGCAGATCTGGCATGGCTGCTTCATGCATGTGCTGGAATTCGAAGCATGGGTGTATTACTTCCCAAGCCAGGTCTCAAAGGGGGGTTTGAGGGGTGGTGGGTTAGGACAAACGGGCACCTGTGTTGGGCCTCCTTCTCTCGGTACTCAAGGGTTTGTGTTTGCGTGCCTTCATCGAGCACACTCCTTGGCTTTACTACGTCAGCAAGCTTGGTAGCCGCGTCTGAGGAAAACCGTGCGTCATCTTTTTCAGCCTGGGCATCGAAATCATTGATATTGGTGCACAATCGACGTAGCCGCATGAACTGGCTAAGGAATGTTCTTTCTAATGGCTTGGGGTGGCAGGATCTGTTGGTGTAGATACGCGTGGCTGTCAGTCGGCGTTGTGTAGATGTCAGACACTAGGAAGCCCTCCTCCCAGTTGACGAGTACATCAAGGAAGGGAAGGCTTGCACTGTGGGAAGAGGACACTCGTGAATTTATGGATGGATGAAGAGTTGATGTATAGTTCAAACTCTCGAAGTTCATTCTCTGTTCCCAACATAGCAGAAAATGTCATCTATAAAGCGCTTCCAAAACTCCTTCAGAACAGGGACAGGGCTCTCGACATTAGTTGTGACTCCAGCGCACCATGAATAAATTTGCGGCATGAGGGGCGCATGGCGTTGCCCATTGCAGTTGCTACTACCTGGTTGTAAATCTGGTTCTCGAAGTGAATTAATTGCTAGGATGAAGAACATGGCTTTTGCAGCTTCCAGATGAGGTCATATTGTGGTCTGTAGACCGTGGATTGGAAGGCGTTCAATGAAGGCGAATGGTGGTGAGAAGATCTTCTTGGGGGATGTGGGTGTTTTAGGGCTGTTACATCTATTGACCACTAAACCGGGAGCTTCGGTTGAAGGGAGCATGGATGGTCGTTCCATGTGTTGAGGAGCAGTAGGGAAGTGTTGTGCTGTCTTGATGTAGCTTGGAAGGGTCTTTACTGTGTTTGAAGCCAGTGGTCTACTAAACCTGCTGAGGTTCTCAGGTGGGGCCCCACCCCGACACAACGGGACGTCATGGTGATTGTCAAACAAGACTTGTGAATCTTTGGCCAGGGTGGTTGTAAAATTGGTGGCAGCTGACCTTCCTTGGTTCCACCAGGCCAGCGTCGGGTGTCATCTTTGAGGGCGTCACAGCGTAAAGCTGTCTACAATAGCGTAGGAAGCTCTGGCAACACTAAAGTAGGGTCCTTGGGTATGGGTGTGTAGTGATCACTGCTGAGGAAGTCTTTCTGCTTCGGCGAAGGACTACAAAAACAGAGAAATACAGTGGTTTATCACATTCTGACATAGTAGATTTTACCCATCCATAGATGAAGGACTACTCTCCAAAGCTTCTACTGAAATTTATTCCAACAAAATACACAAATTAACAGAGTCAGAAATGGAGATTATTTTCCACACCAAGAAAACCCCTACTCCACGCAGACTGAAACATGGATAAAAAAAAAAACGAGCAAAATCTCCACATTTGATGTAACCATGGATCGTATGATGGAGCCGATACAGGTGAACTAGTCGGACTTTTCATGCTATCCAACATCCAAAAAACACTTGAAAAACAGGTCGGTTTTACAGAGATGACGGCCTATGCTGCACAATAATCAAGAACTATTGAAAACAAGGAAAAAAGAATTATGTAAAAATCTTCAAAAACCACAATTTAAAAATCACAATAGAAAGCAATTAAAAGAGTAGTGAATTACTAGACATATCATAGACCTCAATGTCAATGTGTATAAACCATACAAAAAAACCAATGACACACCAATCTATGTAAACGTCAAAAAGAAACCACCCACCATCTACACTAAAACAATTACCCAACGGTATAACAAGCAGACTATCCAACATATCATGCAATTGAAAATTGCATTCAATATGCAGCCAACAGAATACATGAAAAGCATTACAAAAAAAAAGTGGTTACAATTACAAAAACTACAATATTGACCAGACAATAAACACGAACAGAAATAAGAAAGCAGAAAAAAGGAAGAATCATATGGTACAACCCACCATATGATGGACAAGTAAAAAAAACAAATGTAGGAAAAGAATTTCTTTAAAATCTTGGCAACATCATTTCCAAAAGAACACAAACTGTCCAAAATATTCAACAAAAACTCCATTAAACTATTTACTCATGTATGCCAACCTCAAAACAATAATTGACTCATCTAAAAAATGAAAAGCAACACAAAAGAGAAGGGTGCAGAAAGGACATCTTGCAACTGCACAAAAAAGACAGTGCCCTAAGCAACCAAATGTCTTCACAGCAATATTGTATACCAAGCTACGGTATACATCAGGAAATGTAAAAAGGAAACATACAAGGGTATTACTGAAAAACACTTTCAAAAACCAGATGCGAAACCTTTAAACAGTCATTTAAAATATGAACAAATACAAAAATCATCAGACTGAGTTAAATACATTTGGAAACTCAAAGATAAAAAATAGACTAACAGCATATCATGGAAAAATCATAAAAAGAGCAACACCATACAACATATTTCCAAACAATGCTTACCTATGTTCCACAGAAAAAAATGGTTAATTATTTTATGCAAACAATACTTCGCCAACTCTGAACACAAAAGTAGAAAATAGGGAATTATTTCGGCACAAGTGGAAATCTTTTGTAGCACTTCCACTGAACAGGCCCTAACAAAAAAAAAAAAAAAAAAAAAAAAAAAAACCAACACACCACACACATGGCCCACGTGCAGCAAACAAACCCCGCACACACAGATGACATAAGATCGGTCCCGCACGCCATTAAAAGACGTTGGCGTGCAACAAAAAAGTCATCCTGAGGAGAGACAATAGTCTTGAAAACAAGCTTGTAGATGAATTTTAGCTCTTCATGTAAATTATATTTTTAACAAATATATATATATATATATATTATATATTTAGATATATATATAGATATATATATAATATATATAGTTTTTATATAGATATTATAGATATAAAATCAAGAAGTCGTCCATCAATGTCTTCCTTCTTTTATTTTCAAAATTTTCGCCTTTGTCAAGGCTTCTTCAGTAATATATTTACTTTTCTTCAGCTGCTGACATTTCTTGACCAAAGGCAGAAGTTGTACTTATGTACCAAAGGCAGAAGTGTTACAGCGTTGGGTTTTCTTTTTTTACATATTAATATATATATATATTTATATATATATATATATATATATATATATATAAAATTATAAACAAAGCTTGCTCTTATGTCTTAGATTGAAGTATGTCTTAGTTGTTGTTTATATATTATATATATATATATATATATATATATATATATATATATATATTTTTTTTTTTTATTTTTATTTTTTTTATTTTTAAATTATATTTATATATATGTATTTTATATTGATGTATTGTTGTACTGTAAAATTGCCAAATTAAGATGGAAGAATGGATATCCGTTGTCTTCTTTTGTTTAATTCACTAATTCGGGGAGAGAGAGAGAGAGAGAGGGAGGAGGAGAGAGTGAGAGAGAGAGGAGAGAGTGAGAGAGAGAAGAGAGAGAGAGAGAGAGAGAGGCGTTGATCACGTACGTGTAAATATCTGCATTTTTGTTATCTCAAGGGTATTTTCACACGAGGAGAGAGTAATTACACACACTAATAAAAGGCATTAAAAGTAATGTTTGTTTATGCTCTCTATAATGAATTAAAGAGATTTGATTCTGTTAATTATGCATTACTGGAGTAATTCCCGACTCATGCTTCTGTGCAGTGGCACTGTAAGAGAAGATGATTACTCAAGAACGGATTGGTGTGATGGCAAACGCATCGTAAATCGTTTTTATTTCTTTCAGCAAAATCGTGAGATTAGAAAGGCTTTGAGAATGTCTAGTCCGGTTTCATTTTCCCATTTCGAAGACATCTAAAACAATGCTGACGAAACCCAACAAACCCAATGGTCGTGGCAATTACACCAAAAGGAAAGAGCAATCACATCAGCATATATTCCGTAACAACGGCATTGTTGATCAGCAGAAACGCATGTATCCACCGCCATATTCCATCACGTGATCCAACCAGTAGGCTGCCGACTCCATGGGAACCCCGTTCAACTCTTTGAAAGACGGAACGTTGTACAGCAGCCTGTTTGTACCTTGGTTCGTTGGCCACTGTCAGAAGTTGGACTTCATCTGCTCAGTGTGCATGTAACAAGATCAAGGACCTTCTGCAAAACCCTTCACTCGGGGGCGCGTTCCGCAGTATTTGGCTGGTCACCGGAACAAAAGAGTGGCACAACGACAGGAACAGGTGGTAAAGGGCTTTTACTGGCCATCTTTCCACAGTTGACTGACGAACAACTTTGGTATTCTGTGTGGGTGGACAGCAGATCATTATGAGGTATCCATGGTGCCTTCACGATCTTTTGGGTCTGGTGATGTCAGGGTTGATCTGAAGACTGGACTATGGCAGCTGCTGCAGGATTGCAGGATTTGTTCACTGATGTGCTTTGGAACGTCGAGCACGTAGCTGCCCAATGGATTGACATTCACTACACCTTCCTCGGCCATGTCCATGAAGGGACTGGAACTCAAGAGGCAGGAGATTTAGGGGGCATGATGAAAGTTCCAGATCAATTTGACGTTGGAAGTGTTAGGTTTGGGTAATCCAGTATGGGGTCTTGACCCCTTTCATTTAAAAATATCTCACCGTGACTTATATAGAACATCTAAGGTAATATAGGCCTTTTCTGGAGCATATTGGCTTACGCGCTATCACTAGAAAGAGGGATCATGCACAGTAACAAGATGCATAAAGAAGGATGTGTACTCTCTGGAAGAATGTCCTATTGTTGTTGTCTGAAAAATCAGTATGGGGAATCCATTGGTGATAAGGGCAGTCTCATTATTAAGGGTAAAAGCCACAACCTACGATGCATAAGGAAACCCAGACGGTAAGAATGATAGTCATCACATAGAACATAGGAAACGTTGTCATGGACATCAAGTCCGGATGTTTCTGCCTGGATGGGGCTATGAAAAGACTCGTTTTTTAACAATAGTGCCTGTCACATTCCGACAATTCGAATTACTCTGCGAAATTTGTCGTTTTCCTGCATAAATACCGTTGACTCATCTGGTGTGTGTTTTCTCTGCAGATTAGGTATCGTTGCATATAGGTATGATATTCAGGTTCAGGTATATCCGGTAGCCCTTCTCCACAGTGTGTGGGGATGGTGTTCCACACCTATGACCTCTCCTTGCCAGGGCCACGTGAACAGCGACGTGATATTTGACATGGTTGTGTGTATGGGTAAAGCATGATTCACGACCGATTTTGGTCTCCGATAGGTGAACTAAGCACGTCAGAATGCCTGTATAGATGCAGGGGGATTACTTGCAGTAGCCAACATCTTTCATAACAAGAGCCTCACCTGTTGGAGAAAAGATAGATTACTTTAAAATATCTCCTGCGATTACTACTGCCGCTTGGTTACCAAATAAAAAAAAAAATAATAAAAGGGGCAAGACTAAAGTGGTTGCAGTTAGTTTGATAAATTCACTGATTCTTAGAAAGTAATAAAATGTGACTGAATTTCATTTTAAACGATTAAATTTTTTCCCCCGCAAAAAATAATGACAAAAAAAAGTATGAACACAACTTTTTCTTGTATAGTATTCACTATATCTGTCTGACGGATAGAATGACTAGTAATTTAGTTTTCTCTCAAGTGCAAAAAAGGGACAATAAATGTATCAACAATATATTTTTCATTTGCCCAGTTTGTTCAGTCTTATTACGATGGACTTTTTTTTGTTTGTTACTCAGAATTATAAGTTGACTGATGACTGATTACATTGGTTGCGAAAAAAAAAAAAAAAACCCTTGGAGAGGATAAAGTCGTTTCATTTTTACGTTTTGTTAAGCTATTATATATTTACAACTGCTGGACTGTGAAAAAAAAAAAAAACCGACGAAATAAATTGCCTTCATTCGGAGAAATCACATCTATTAAAAAATTAAAAAAAAAAAAACTGAAATAGAAAACTACGCTCATAAATAAAAATCAAACTTCGAAATCTAGTATAGTTTAAAAAGTCTTCTTCATCTTTTTAATGTAACTCCTTCCAAATTACTGCAATGTGATCAAATATCATTGATATGAATTTTTATTTACTGCCACACTAATACATGTATCTCTGTGCATCCATAATACATGTATATATGTGCATATAGATGCACACATACACACTTAAAGACAATGCCACGAGTTGGTGATGATATTACTCTATAATCCTTCTTCGAAAATGACCCTTGTAAAAGACAAAGGAACTGATATGAGTACCACAACCATCACTCTTTCTTTTATTATTTAGCTCAAATGTGGGTATTTCCTCAACATCGTTGTATTCCACAGTACACTGTCATGATATGGAGCACATCCGCTTCAAGAAAAAAAGCGTTAAAAAGGTCACCTGAGACAGGTGCAAATGGGTCACGAAAATTAAGGAGGGAAGTTGGACTGTCTAGAAGTCAGTGATGGTGAACGACCATTTCGGAAGGTCTGCACTACGCAGTCATGACGAACAGACGTATTGAACCGGTCATTTGCCATCACCGATTTCTAGATAGAGAGTGCTTCAGAGCACACACTTCGCAAAGATTTAAAAGAAAATATCGTAAAGCATCCAACGAGTGAACTGAGGTAAGAGGAGAACGAGGGACAAAAAGAAACAGAACTAGAAGACAGCTCAAGTAAAGTTCAGTGAAAGATGGGTGTGGAAGGAAGAAAGATTGGGATATTGAGAATTACAGAGAGAGAGAGAGAAGAGAGAGAGAGAGAGAGAGAGAGAGAGAGAGAGAGAGAGAGGGGGGGGGAGAGAGAGAGAGAGAGAGAGAGAGAGAGAGAGAGAGAGAGAGGGGAAGAGGAGGGTTAACGTAAATAGAGGATCCATGGAAGAAGCCAGCATGACACTGCCGGTCGCAGAGATAGACTCAAGAGGGATTACAATTAGTAGATAAATGAATAAAGTGTACAAGCAAGAGTGAGTTGATTGATTGAGAGAGAGAGAGAGAGAGAGAGAGAGAAGAGAGAGAGAGAGAGAGAGAGAGAGAGAGCAACGAGCAACGAGCTCTTGAAGATCTGCTCGTAAAAACTTCCAAGAGGAAATCGCGTTGATGCTTTTGTTGTAATTAAAAAAACAAAAAAAAACAACAACAACAAAACAGCATGACACTGTCGCTGTAAAACAGATTTACCCTGATGATTGATTTTGATTTTAAAAAGGAAACGTATCACTAAGCAGCACACAGAACGGTATCTTTTCCTCTGTTCATAAGTCTGCCACGTACTTGCAGTTCAGGAATACTGCTTGTTCATGCTGAGAATTATGAGTCCATGCCACGTGTAAGTGAAGAGGGACATAGTAAATCTAAGAGACAAAAGAATCATATAATGAGATGCTCAATAAATCAAGACAATAAAGACTATGATGTCAAAGCTTATGATGCAAAGGAATCAAAGGAAACACATAAATCGTTTGTTGACAGTGGCAATTTTCACACAGCCGTGTTCCGGCCGTTTGCTGCGTCAGTAGCTTATGACACATGAAACCACTGTTTACTTCTATCACTACTTTTGTCATCTTTTGCTGATTATTGCGGAGCTGACCACACGAGGCCATAAAGAAACTAGAAATATTTTCACACATACACACACACACACGCACGCACGCACGCACACACACACACACACACACACACACACACACACACACTGACTGAACTGACTGAAACCATTTACTGTCAGATTAACATAGTGTTGTACTGACATTTTAAAAAGAAAAACCTTAATAAATTATTGAGATAACGAAAATAATACAAAATAACATCTGAAAGACATAAAAGTTATAAAGGAAAATTAACAGGGAAACATTTAACATTTGTAAGTAACATAATAAATATAAAAAAATTCTAACAATAAAGCAAATTACATCTTAACTGTACTGAAAATCAAATCTCTCTCTCTCTCTCTCTCTCTCTCTCTCTCTCTCTCTCTCTCTCTCTCTCTCTCTCTCATAAACACCATAAAAAAATAAAAAATAAAAAAAGAACACCATAACAGCACACACAAAAAACACACCATCCAATCAACACACACACACACACACACACACACACACACACACACACACACACACACACACACACACACACACACACACACACACACACACACACACACACACACACACACACCACACACACACCACACACACACACACACACACACACACACACACACACACACACACACACACACACACACACACACACACACACACACACACACACACACACACACACACACACACAAAACCACGCTTCCCCTTCCCCCTACTCACGTGTGTGCGAGCACGCACATATATTCACTCACAGACAAATAAATAAAAACCAAAAACTCTCTCTCTCTCGCACGCACGCGCGCGCACACACACACACACACACACACACACACACACACACACACACACACACACACACACACACACACACACACAAAGCCCCCCCCCCTACACTCATTCAAAACATATACACACAAAAAACGTATAGACGTACGCACAACATGCACTAACATATAAACAAAACCAAGTTCTCTCTCTCTCTCTCTCTCTCTCTCTCTCTCTCTCTCTCTCTCTCTCTCTCTCTCTCTCTCTCTCTCTCTCTCTCTCTCTCTCTCTCTCTTCTCTCTAACGCGCGCACAACCTATGCAAAAATTTCGTAAATGGAATAATGCGACCTAGTACACGTGAGAGTCGGACAGCTATGTCATGTAACAAATTCTTTGCTCTACGTGTACATCAGACCACTAAACCAAGAAACAAACATTTAAAAAACAAAAAACACAAAAAAAAACCGTTAGAAAAATCTGCCAAGTGGATGAGACTTGATCAGATTTACAGCCAAATTGGCTAGACTCCACCCATTTTCTGGGTTGGGACAAAAAACACTATGCAATGTTAAAGGTAGATTTTTAGACAAAATTTTATCATGAAGACAATGAAAATACGCTTTTGTGAACATTCAAGTAAAAAATGAGATACATTAAGGTTTTGACCACAGACACACAAAGGAGATGGTTTTAAAAACCTGCCTAACCAGCCGTCACCCGTATTCTGTGCAATAAATTTCGGTTCGGAATAGAACCTGGCGGACTTATACAATGACTGCTGGGGCAGAAAAATCCCATCTGTTCTTCTGAATGGCAGCTTCAAGGTACTGTGTTCTTCTCTGCTCCCAGAGTGCTTTTGTCAGAATACTGTTTATTTCAAGAACCGAATAAGGAATATCACATACAACTGTATTCGATTTGCACATTGAAGCCTCTTTTGCACAGGTATCAGCCAGTTCGTTCCCTCGAAGATTGCAGTGACCGGGTACCCATAATAATGTTATTTTAGAATCTCGCATCATTACCTGGTGAATTGAAAATAAAATTTCACTGACGAGATCAGGACGACTTGATGTATTTTGAAGGTGTAAAGCCGTTAAAGCAGACTTGGAATCTGACAAAATCAGTATTCTTTCTGGTAATACTTGCATATCAAGAATGAAATTAATAGCTTTCATAAGAGCAAATAACTCAGCGGTGAAAATGGAACAACCTTTGGTAATATGAAATCTTTATTCAATGTTAAGGGAAGGTATCAGGAAAGCAGCTCCAACCTCAGAAGTACACGAAACTGAACCATCAGTGAAAATATGCAGATAAGATTCATATTCAGTGTAAATCAATTCTTTAACAAGAGAAGCAAGCAAAAGTGGATTCTCATTTTTAGTAATATTACCATAGGAATAGAAAAAATCTGCTTGCTTCATCAACCAAAGGGGGAAAGGGTATTTGGTCATTTTAACAATGTTGTCAAGCGAAAAGTCGCATGCATGTAAAAGAGGAGATACATAATCAGACAATGAAGTATATGCTTTTTTATTCCGTATCTCTCTAGTAAGTGCAATTTTGTATATTTGGAAAATTTTTTGCAGAAGCGTTCTTTTGACGTAGTTGTGCTTCAGTCATTGAATTGCCACAAAAATGACTTACCCAAGTTAAACGGATTTTTCTACCCACCTGTTATAGATGAGGTAAAACCCAACGTTAAAATAAAAGTTGCTACATATGTAGCTTGCAATCTTATGTATCAACCGTGCAAAACACCGTGTTCTTCAATAGATAAACGTTTATATTCTTGCTGTATAGAAATTAAGGTTGATGGTAAATACTTCAAAATTTTGAACTGTTATTATCCAGATGGAGTGTCTAAAGGTGAAGCTGACTGGATAATGGATTTAGACTGCTCTAGACAATGGGTTATTCTTGGCGATTTTAATTCCCATCACGCTTTGTGGTCCGAAAATCCCAATAATATTGTTAACAACAACGAATACCTTGCCAGTACAATAATCAACGCAAATTTAACCATTTTAAATGACGGCTCTATAACAAGAATTGCTGATCGATCAGATCAACGTTGCTCATCGATAGATTTGTCTTTAGTTTCCCCAGACATAAACCCTTTGTGTACTTGGCAGGTTCATCAAATACCGTTAGGCAGTGATCATCTCCCCATTGAAATCCAACTTCTAGTGAACCCTGAAAAAACAATCTACAATTCTGAATGCACTAAATATAATGAAGATATGGCTAATTGGGCGCTTTTCAATCAAATTTTGACAGCAGGTTCGTCTTTTCTAAATTTCAATCAAAATACAGTGTTAGAGGAAGGTTTGGAAAATTGTTATTTTGAACTAAGAAAACTTATCCTTAAGGCTGCAGATTCTGCAATCCCAAAAGTCAAATTAAAGAATCATCCAAAGAAAGCATCAAACCCATGGTGGAATATTGCGTGTGAAGTCGCCGTGGGTGCGAAAACTAAGCCCTTCAAAAGCTGGATGATAAGCCGTCATACGCAGCCTAAAAGTAGAGTGGAACAGTTACACGCTGAATACAAAAAAGCTAACACCAATAGTAACAAAGTTGTTGCTTTGCAAAGCAGCAATATTACACACACACACACACACACACACACACACACACACACACACACACACACACACACACACACATCTCTATCTCTCTATATATATACATGTATATATATACACATACATATCCATATACATATCTACACACACACACACACACACACACACACACACACACACACACACACACACACACATATATATATATATATATATATATATATATATATATATATATATATAAATATTATATATATATATATATATATTGACAAAAAGAAAAACACAAAAACACAACAAGCTGGATTCTGTTTCCAAATATTTCGAGGCCTTGCGACCTCTTCCTCAGTGGGACCTTTAATGACGAAATTTATCCTCCCATGCAGATCAATACGTCACAGGTAAATCTACGTCATGACGAAATTTATCCTCCCATGCAGATCAATACGTCACAGGTAAAACTACGTCATAGGTTAAGAGATCAAAAATAGTCACAGGCCGTGTTCCACAAGGAAACCATTTCAAATGAGCAAAAAACTAGAGAAAACAAGATTACGACAGAACTTGGATCCAATTGATCACTCTCCCTCTCCCTCACCCCACCCACCCCCCGCCCACACCCCACCCACCCACCCACCTCCACCCCCGACAACCCCCACCTCCACCTCTCTCCGCCCCCCCCCCCCCCCCACACACACACACATACACCCCATCCCACACCCATCCCACACACGCCCACACACACACCCCATCCCACCCACACACCTGACATCGCCCTCCCCCCACCTCCAACCCCATCCCCCGCCCCCTTCTCCCCCCACCCACCCCCACTTCCACACCCCCAAACTAAACAGCAGACTGTCCATCGCTGTCTCAGTAGTTGACGTCCTCGATGGTGTTGAGTCCATGTGGGGTCAGGGTTTTTAATTTCCTGATCCAGAATGTCTCTCTTGTCAGTCTTAACCTGAGGGTGTGGCCATAGACCTTTTCCAACACAACGACCTTCATGTGTTTGAGTGTGTGGTTGGGTTGGTTGAAATGTTTTGCGATCAGTGAACTGTTAGGACGGATGTTGATGTCTGAGCGATACTGGTAGAAACGTGTTCGGAGGGTATCACCTGTTTGTCCAACATACTGTGCGGATCTGCAAACATCACAGTAGAGCATGTAGATCACCCCACTGGAGTCACATGTCAGTTTGTTGCGAATGGGGAAAGACTCCCCGGTCACCGCACTCGAGTAGTTGGTCGCCTTCACAAGATGCTCCTTGCAAATTACACATCTGAGGCGATGGCAAGGCTCGCATCCACCCTCCTTGTCAGGTCCAAACGGCAGAAGTGAGGGCATCAGCAAATGTCGTAGAGATTTGCAGCACCTTTCCCAACAACCGGCAGATCTGGCATGGCCTGCTTCATGCGTGTGCTGGATTGAAGCATGGGCTGTAAATCTTCCAGCCAGGTCCTCAAAGGGGGGTTTGAGGGGTGGTGGGTTATGACAAACGGCACCCTGGTGTTGGGCTCCTTCTCTCGGTACTCAAGGGTTGTGTTGCGTGCCTTCATCCGAGCACGCTCCTTGGCTTTACTCACGTCAGCAAGCTGGTAGCCGCGTCTGAGGAACCGTGCCGTCATCTTTTCAGCCTGGGCATCGAAATCATTGATATTGGTGCACAATCGACGTAGCCGCAAGAACTGGCTGTAAGGAATGTTCTTTCTCACATGCTTGGGGTGGCAGGATCTGTGGTGTAGATACGCGTGGCTGTCAGTCGCTTTGTGTAGATGTCAGACACTAGGAAGCCCTCCTCCAGTCTGACGAGTACATCAAGGAAGGGGATCTGCACTGTGGAAGAGGACACTGTGAACTTTATGGATGGATGAAAGGAGTTGATGTATAGTTCAAACTCTCGAAGTTCATTCTCTGTTCCCAACCACAGCAGAAAAATGTCATCTATAAAGCGCTTCCAAAACTCCTTCAGAACAGGGACAGGGCTCTCAGACAGTAGTTGTGACTCCAGCGCACCCATGAATAAATTTGCGGCAGAGGGCGCCATGGGCGTGCCCATTGCAGTGCCTACTACCTGGTTGTAAATCTGGTTCTCGAAGTGAATATAATTGCTAGTAAGAAAGAACATGCTTTGCAGCTTCCAAGATGAGGTCAATTGGTGGTCTGTAGACCGTGGAATTGGAAGCCTTCAAGTGAAGGCGAATGGTGGTGAGAAGATCTCTTGGGGAATGTTGGTGTATAGGGCTGTTACATCTATTGTCACTAACCGGGGAGCTTCGGTGAAGGAGCATGGAGGTCGTTCCATGTGTTGAGGAGCCGTAGGAAGTGTGTGCTGTCCTTGATGTAGCTTGGTAGGGTCTTTACTGTGTCTTGAAGCCAGTGGTCTACTAACCTGCTGAGGTTCTCGGTGGGGCCACCCACCCCCCGACACAATGGGACGTCCTGGTGGCTTGTCAACAGACTTGTGAATCTTTGGCAGGGTGTAAATTGGTGGCAGCTGACCTTCCTTGGTTCCACCAAGGCCCAGCGTCGGGTGTCATCGTTGATGGCGTCAACAGCGTAAAGTTTCTCTACAATAGCGTTGGAAGCTCTGGCAACACTAAAAGTAGGGTCCTTGGGTATGGGTGTGTAGTGATCACTGCTGAGAAGTCTTTCTGCTTCGGCGAAGGAACTCAAAAAACAGAGAAATACAGTGTTTATCACATTCGACATAGTAGATTTCTACCCATCCATAGATGAAGGACTACTCACCAAAGCTTTGAAATTTCCAACAAATACACAAATATAACAGAGTCAGAAATGGAGATTATTTTCCACACCAAGAAAACCCTACTCCACAGCAGAAATGAAACTTGGATAAAAAAAAAAAACGAGCAAAAACTCCACATTTGATGTAACCATGGGATCGTATGATGGTGCCGAAACATGTGAACTAGTCGGACTTTTCATGCTATCCAACATCCAAAAACAACTTGGAAAACAGGTCGGTTTGTACAGAGATGACGGCCTTGCTGCATTAAACAATAATCCAAGAACTATTGAAAACAAGAAAAAAGAATTATGTAAAATCTTCAAAAACCACAATTTAAAAATCACAATAGAAGCAAATAAAAAGTAGTGAATTACCTAGACATAACATTAGACCTCAATGACAATGTGTACAAACCATACAAAAAACCAATGACACACCAATCTATGTAAACGTCAAAAGCAACCACCCACCATCTATACTAAAAACAATACCCAACGGTATAAACAAGAGACTATCCAACCTATCATGCAATGAAAATGCATTCAATAATGCAGCAACAGAATACAAGAAGAATTACAAAAAAAGTGGTTACAATTACAAACTACAATATAGCCCAGACAATAACACGAACAGAAATAAGAAAAGCAGAAAAAGGAAGATCATATGGTACAACCCACCATATGATGGACAAGTAAAAACAAATGTAGGAAAAGAATTCTTTAAAATCTTGGCAACATCATTTCCAAAAGAACACAAACTGTCCAAAATATTCAACAAAAAACACCATTAAACTATCATACTCATGTATGCCCAACCTCAAAAACATAATTGACTCATCTAACAAAATTAAAAGCAACACAAAAGAGAAGGGTGCTGAAAGGACATCTTGCAACTGCACCAAAAAGAACAGTGCCCCCTAAGCAACAAACGTCTTCACAGCAATATTGTATACCAAGCTACGGTAACATCAGAAAATGAAAAAGAAACATACATAGGGATTACTGAAAACACTTTCAAAACCAGATGCGCAAACCATAAACAGTCATTTAAAAATGAAAAATACAAAAATCAAACAGAACTGAGTAAATACATTTGGAAACTCAAAGATAAAAAATAGACTACAGCATATCATGGAAAATCATAAAAAGAGCAACACCATACAACAATATTTCCAAAAAATGCAACCTATGTTCCACAGAAAAATGGTTAATATTATGCAAACCATACTTAGCAACTCTGAACCAAAAGTAGAAATAGTGAATAATTGCAGGCACAAGTGGAAATCTTTGCTAGCACATTCCACCTGAACAGGCCCTAACAAAAAAAAAAAAAAAAAAAAAAAACCAACCACACACACACACAGGCCCCACGTGCAGCAAACAAACCCCGCACACACAGAGACAAGATCAGGTCCCGCACGCCATAAAAGACCGTTGGCGTGCCACAAAAAAGTCATCCTGAGGAGAGACACATATCTTGAAACAAGCTTGTAGATGAATTTTAGCACTTCATTTTAATAATATTTTTAACAAATATATATATATATATATATATATATATATATAATATATATATATATATATATTAATATATATTATATATATATATATATTTATATATATATAGATAGATAGATAGATAGATAGATAGATAGATAGATAGATAGATAGATATAAATCAAGAAGTCGTCCACTCAATGTCTTCCCTTATATATATATATGAAGAAAAAGAAAAAAGAAAAAAGAAACACCCGAAGGTGCTGGGGAGGACCCAGAGAAGCACTGTCTTCACCTGCCCTTAGAGCAGTCCTTTACCACCCCTGGAGGCCTGCGCTGTGTTGACGATGGGTACAGGCACGCGCAGGACACTCCATTAAGATATCAAGGGACATAACTGCTCCTGAACAGAGGTAAATTAGACTACAGGATGCAGCTCATAACAGCCCCAAAGTAGCATCCCCCATGGGTGTACCAGCCCGTATTTCATGACTGCAGAGCCCACCGGCGAAAAACACCACCCCCAGCTGCCGAGCACACCCCACAGACCCAACCACCCCTGCCCACGGACAGATGAAGACAGTGCCACTCCAGACACAGCCAAGCTTTCGCCATACGGTCTTATG
>CM031595.1:101035985-101043485 GCA_018398815.1 Conus ventricosus | reverse complement strand
AATTACACCCAAAAGAAAGAGCAACACATCCAGCATCATATACCGAAACAACGGCATTTGTTGTCCAGCAGAACGCATGTATCCACCGCCATATTCCATCACGTGATCCAACCAGTAGGCTGCCGACTCCATGGGAACCCCGTACAACTCTTTGAACAGACGGGAACGTTGTACAGCAGCCTGTTTGTACCTTGGTTCGTTGGCCACTGTCAGAATGGCGGACTTCATCTGCTCAGCTGTGCATGTAACAAGATCAAGGACTTCTGCAAAACCCTTCACTCGGGCGCGTTCCGCATTATATGGCTGGTCACCAACAAAAGGAGTGGCAACGACAGGAACAGCGTGGTAAAGGGCTTCATACTGGCCACTCTTCCCACAGTGACTGACGAACACTTTGGTGTGTGGGTGACCCAGCAGATCATTCTGAGGTATCCATGGTGCCGTCACGATCTTCTTGGGATCTGGTGATGTCAGGGTAGATCTGAAGACTGACTTCATGGGCAGCTGCTGCAGGACTTGCAGGATCTTGTCACTGATGTGCTTTGGAACGTCGAGCACGTAGCTGCCAAAGGAGACAATCACTACACCTTCCTCGGCACTGTCCATGAAGGACTGGAACTCAGGAGGCAGAGATTTAGGGGGCCCTGATGTAGTACCACCGATCAATTTGACGTTAGGGAGCGTAGGTTTGGGATAATCCAGTATGTGGTCTTGTTCAATTAAAAATATCTCACCTTGACTTATTAGAACATCTAAAGGTAAATAGGCCTTTTCTGGAGCATATTGGCTTACAGCATCACTAGGAAAAGAGGGATCATACACAGCTAAAAGGATGCAATAAAGAAGGTTGTGTACTCTCTGGAAGAATGTCATATTGTTGTTGTATGGAAAAATCAGTATTGGGGAATCCACTGGTGAAAAGGGCACTCTCATTATTAACGGGTAAAAGCCACAACCTACGAAGGCATAAGGAACACCCAGTCGGTAAGGAATGATAGTCATCACATAGAACATAGAAACGTTGTCGATGACAATCAAGTCCGGATGTTTCTGCCTGATGGTGGCTATGAAAGACTCGTTTTTTAACAAAGTGCCTGTCACATTTCCGACAATTCGCAAATACTCTAGGAAATTAGGTCGTTTCCCTGCAAAATACCGTTGAGCCATCTGGTATCGTGTTTTCTCCTGCAGATTAGGTATCGTTGCATAGGGTATGATATTCAGATCAGGTATATCCAGGTAGCCCTTCTCCAACACGTGTGTGGGGATGGTGATCCACACCTCATGACCTCTCCTTGCCAGGGCACGTGAAACATCGACGTGATATTTGACATGGCTGGTGTATGGTAAAGGCATGATCACGACGATTTTGGTCTCCGATAGGTGAACTAAGCACGTCAGTGCCAGTATAGATGCCAGGGATACTGCTGTAGCCAACATCTTCCAACGCAAGAGCCTCACCTGTTGGAGAAAAGAAAGATTACTTTAAAATATCTTCCGCGATTACTACCTGCCCGCTTGGTTAACCAAATAAAAAAAATAATAAAAGGGACAAGACTAAAGTGGCTTCCAGTTTGATAAATCACTGAATCTTAGAAAGTAATAAAATGTTACTGAATATCATTTAAACGATTCAAATTTTTTTCCCCGCAAAAATGACAAAAAAATGTATGAACACAACTTTTTCTTGTAGTATTCACTAAATCTGTCTGAAGGAAAGAAATGACTAGTAATTAGTTTTCTCGCAAACAAAATGACAAATAAATGTATCAACATATATTTTTCATTTGCCAGTTTGTTCAGTCTTTACGATGGACTTTTATTTGTTTGTTACTCAGAATATAAGTTGACTGATGACTGATTACATTGGTTTCGAAAAAAAAAACCCTTGGAGAGGATAAAGTCGTTCATTTCTACGTTTTGTTAGCTATTATATATTTACAACTGCTGACTGAAAAAAAAAACAACAAAAAACCAGACGAAATAATTGCCTTCATTCGGAGAAATCACTTCTATTAAAACAACAACAACAAAAACTGAAATAGAAAACTACGCTCATAAAAAAAAATCAAACTTCGAAATCTAGTATAGTTTAAAAAGTCTTCTTCATCTTTTTAATGTAACTCCTTCCAAATTACTGCAATGTGATCAAATATCATTGATATGAATTTTTATTTACTGCCACACTAATACATGTATCTCTGTGCATCCATAATACATGTATATCTGTGCATATAGATGCACACATACACACTTAAAGACAATGCCACGAGTTGGTGATGATATTACTCTATAATCCCTCTTCGAAAATGACCGTTGTAAATGACAAAGGAACTGATATGAGTACAACAACCATCACTCTTTCTTTTTTTTTTTTATAGCTCAAATGTGGGTATTTTCTCAACATCGTTGTATTCCACAGTACACTGTCATGATATGGGGCACATCCGCTTCAAGAAAAAAAGCGTTAAAAAAGGTCACCTGAGACAGGTGCAAATGGGTCACGAAAATTAAGGAGGGAAGCTGGACTGTCTAGAAGTCAGTGATGGTGAACGACCATTTCGGAAGGTCTGCACTACGCAGTCATGACGAACAGACGTATTGAACCGGTCATTTGCCATCACCGATTTATAGATAGACAGTGCTTCAGAGCACACACTTTGCAAAGATTTAAAAGAAAATATTGTAAAGCATCCAATGAGTGAACTGAGGTAAGAGGAGAACGAGGGACAAAATGAAAATATCGTAAAGCATCCAATGAGTGAACTGAGGTAAGAGGAGAACGAGGGACAAAAAGAAAATATGGTAAAGCATCCAATGAGTGAACTGAGGTAAGAGGAGAACGAGGAACAAAAAGAAAATATGGTAAAGCATCCAATGAGTGAACTGAGGTAAGAGGAGAACGAGGGACAAAAAGAAAGAGAACTAGAAGACAGCTCAAGTAAAGTTCAGTGAAAGATGGGTGTGGAAGGAAGAAAGATTGGGATATTGAGAATTACAGAGAGAGAGAGAGAGAGAGAGAGAGAGAGAAGAGAGAGAGAGAGAGAGAGAGAGAGGAGGGTTAACGAAAACAGAGGATCCATGGAAGAAGCAAGCGTGACATTGCCGGTCGCAGAGATAGACTCAAGAGGGATTACAATCAGTAGATAAATGAATAAAGTGTACAAGCAAGAGTGAGTTGATTGATTGAGAGAGAGAGAGAGAGAGAGAGAGGAGAGAGAGAGAGAGAGAGAGAATGAGAAAACATTAGGGAAGTTTTAAAAGCAGTAGGAACAAAAGCCACTTCAGGCGTTGAAGCAAGCCCAGTGTAACACGCTATGAATACTATCGTGCCATAAACGCTGCTGTAGAGCTATATCGTACGCTGTCACAACTACATGTGGTAAGAACTCCAGCAAGCACACCTCATCAATTCCCCAAACAAAATACAACACGCCTCAGACAGCAGACTTTATTTTTTATGGTTTTATTTCAAATTTTACACTGCTTCGTCTAATGAGTTATAACGTCGGTAACATCTGTACATACAGAAATTCTTCACGCGCTTAACAAGTTCCGTTAGATTTCCTCTTTTCCTTGAGAGGGGGGGAGGGGAAGGGGGGGGGGGGGGGGGGGGGGGGGGGGGGGGGAGGGGGGAAAGTATGCGATTCAAGGGACACTACTTCAAAAATTTCTCTAAGACGTAGACGTCTATTCAAATTACCCCCCTTTCCGTATTCAATCATAATTTTCTGTGATGGTGTTTTCAGCGTGAAAAACTAGTGTATGCGGTGGAATATAATCTGCAAGGGCTTAAAGGGGTTCTCACCCATTTTTACAAATCTATTTTGACCAAATACACAGTTTTGGTATGTGGTCGTATTGCGAAACCCAGCCCCGAATCAGCCGCCTGTGTTCTCATCTTGCAGTGAGAGCAGCGAGAGGCTGAAACAGGAACGAGAGCCTCGATTTCGATAAAAGGGGGGTTTCCCGATTGATGACGTCGAAAAGCCAAGTCGCTCTTCGTGTTCGGCTGAAGTGAGATGGGGCGAATGTGTGCTTTATCTGGTTGCGGAATTTCATCAGGAAATAAGCAAAGAGTAAGCGTTCATGCTTTTCCAGGTGCTTCCAGCCAGTTTAGGCGATTGTGGATAAATTTTGTCACCACAACGAGGAAAGATTTTGTTCTTCGGGACAGTTATCATGCCATTTGCGGTCGTCACTTCGGAAAGCACAGTGTGTGCATTTTAAGATATATGCAGGTGTGGTATGTCTGTATGCTATAAACTGCCCTGGTGAGTAAGAGAATAATGAGCTTAGATATGCAGCTTAGATCTGATGTACGGCACGTCACGCATCAGTTTTTACAATAACAGCCAGAATCTTTGACTGCAATATATTGTAAAAGACCCCTCAGATTCTAATTGTCATTGTGGAACTTCAGAATTTAAGTGGAGAGGGTGAGATCGAAAATGAGGAATGTTAAAAAAAAAAAGGGGGGGGGGGGGGGGGGGGGGGGGAGGACTGAAAGTGAACAGCTATTGAAAAGATTTCTATAGCAGGGAAGAGAATTAGTGTGATGATGCAGTAGCTGACAAACTCCTGTTCAAAGGAAAAGGCATTATCTGATAGATCTAAACAACTGAAGGAAAATGTGGTTTATCACATAATCATTTTAATGTTATTTACATACTACGGTAGTGTGTGTGTGTGTGTGTGTGTGTGTGTGTGTGTGTGTGTGTGTGTGTGAACAGATGTATGTGCATGTGTATATCATGTACTATCTGTGTCGTGCGTATGTGTGTACATGTACATAATATGGTCAACCTGTAAAATGTCGAACTGCCTGGAAAGAAACACAAGCGTCTGATGGCGAGGGAGGTGGTACTGTACAAGGAGCTGTAGGTTCAAACTGGTACGGTTGAACTCAATACAGTTCAGTTAAAATTTCACGTTCGATGTCCTCTTCGTTGGAAGTTGACTCGTAGCTGGGAGCATCTGCCATTATCGCCGGAAAATAGTTGACTTTTACGTCCTCATAGCGAAAGCTTTAAGGGACATGTCTTTCATTCACGGTAGTCTTGGTATTTATACGTCACTTGCGGAATCCCAGACTCTCGTCTCTTTCCGTACTGTGCTCGGCAATCTCCGTGGCGAGTCACGATTTGGCTACTTGCACGACCCGAAACACGGATAGAAGTGAGTTCCAGAAGAAAAGTAACACGTACATCGAAACACGCTCGATCATACTTTTGAACAATCCAAACATGCTATTTATGGGGGGAGGACCCCTTTAAACAGTGGTATTTGCGAGCGTTGTAAAGACAGCGTGTTTATGTCAAATGCCACAAGCCACCACGGCAGTTTTCAAAGCGTATTCTGCTGACCGTGATAGTGACTGTGGTAGTTGTTCCTGTGTAGAGTGATTCGTTTACCACAAATATTCAAAGGCGCGCGCGCGTGTATGCACATATACATAAGCATACTTACAAACATACCTATATGTACACGCATGGACAGATGCGTGCGTGCAGGAACATTCTCACACAAGCCCACAGATCACACACGCGAATACACATGCACGCGCACATGATACACACCTACACAAACACATACTCAAGGGCGTGCCCGCACACTCGCTCCCACGCACACGCACGCACATGCACGCAAGTACAGACATGCACACAGGGACCGCATACACTGGCTCACACACATGAATCCGTGCCCACACACTCATGCACACACCTATACCACACGTGTACACTCACCACACACACATACAATGATGATAATGGTACAGCCAATGTTAGGTAGGTACCCACGGTCTGACCAGCACGTTGGGCTAATGACACTCACCACACACATATACAAAGGCAATAATATCGCAGCTAATGTGAGGTAGGAACCCAAGGTCTGACCAGTACGTGGGGCTAATTCGCAGATCAGATATCTGCAAGGTCGTAGCCACGAGATCCTCTTAGTCATTAATTTATTCATCCATCAGCTTTAAATCGTGCGCAGTGTGCTCTCAAAACTTAGCAGATCTGGTGTTGCGTGTATGGACTAGTCCGCACGCAGTGACACCTGCTTGATGAAACTGAAACTGAGACAGATTGTTTTATGCTGGAACGGGACGCACGTGCCAAGGAACAAAGACGAACGCTGAGGGCCGACTCCATCTATTTTCCATAAAATATTGAAGAATGGCTATACAAAACTGCAGCTGCTTTTAGAATGGGAACATTTTGACTATGGCGGTTAAAATGTTGATCTATTGGAAAACGTTCACGGGTGTGACCTGTTCTTTGAAACAGTCAATGGGAAGTCTTTAAATCTCTCCCACACATTTTCATACACAGAGTACCCTTCAGGTCAGAAAGTAAACGATGTTTACAGATGGGCGAACGACTAAAAAGAAATTTGCATGTGAGGCAGTGGGACGGTGTGAAATTGCCAGTAAATAGACCTCTCTTGCGGTTGTGGCAACCAAAAGGGCTAGTACCGGGAGAAAAGGTTTTGATTTATAATAAGGTGAGTTATGGTTTCACCTCCAACAAGGAGGCGTCATTTCGCATGCACTAATCCATATAAGTGACGCCACATTTGCCGAACCATGAGGCCTTAGTGCATGGACTACATATAGATAAGTATACAACCGATTACAAATGACAATTAATTTTTGGAAGAGGCTTTTGGTGAGACGGGTTTGTGCTCTTGCCAAGTGGTGCAAAAAGCTAGCAGCCCGTTTACAATGACCACAGGACGCTTTTGAAACATTTTACCCGATTAAGGGTTCTGCCGCGATGAATGGAATTGTGTGTGTGTGTGTGTGTGTGTGTGTGTGTGTGTGTGTGTGTGGTGTGTGTGTGTGTGTGTGCGTGGTGTTTCCTTTTGCTTTTGAATGGTGGTGATTCTGTTCTTCTTGCCATCTCATAAAATGGTTTGCAAAAAGCTATAGATCACTCAGTGAACATCGTTCTGAATGGAAACTTCATGATCAGAAAACTAAAGTGGTGCTGCTGAATGGGTGGAAAACCCAGGACATATGTTCATGTTTGGTCACCAAAACATTTAAACGGTAGATACCTTCAAATACTTATTCTGTTTTGTCAGAGCTGGCAAGTATTACGAATGTTAAAAAGCACAGATATGACAGGCGCGAGTGCATTGTTTTTTACTACATCAATATTGTTTTAGACTTACAACAGTCCATGGTGTCATTAGTTCTTTTCATAGACCTTCGTGGGTGCGCCAAATAGTGTCACAGACATTTGAAAATATTTGAAACGTCCCAAGTTAAGTTCTCAGAGAGTCGAAGCTTAATTTCTCAAAGCATCTCTTTTATTGAAATCGTAGCACTATGACAGAAAATGTTTTTTGAGTGCTTTTGATTTATCCCCTGTCTCGAGTCTGTACAAACAAAAGCTGAATTTATCCTGTTCTTGTGCAAATTAAACGTCGGATGACTAGATTTAGGACAGCGTTGCATTATCTCGAAGCAACAAATATTCAAGTTATAGT
>CM031595.1:101025985-101030985 GCA_018398815.1 Conus ventricosus | reverse complement strand
GGGAAATATATTATAAATATGTAAAACCCTTCACTATCTGCCTGAGGGAACCATCGTGATCCCTTCTGGAGGCAGATCTATTTGTATTACCTGCTCCTAGGCCTTTCGTCCGCTGGATCGGGCTCATCAGGAGACACGGCTGATTGTGTCTGAGCTCCTGGTGTCAAATAGAGACACACCACAGTTCATAATTCTGTGGTGTTCTCACCACCAAGGGTTCAAAAAAGAATCCAACAGCACCCCCAAAGCAGCCAGTGAAGGATAGTAAATGGAATAAAACGAAAGTGTGGAGAGGAAAAAAGTTGCTAAAAAACTAAAAGCATTATACAAACAGTATAAAATGTAGGGGACAATCTTTGAGCCTATGCCTGAGGATCCATTCAAGGATACAAGGGAGATCAAAAGATATGGAACAGTTTGAGTGGTCAGCTCTGCTGTTCTATAACTCAAGCATTGTCAGTGGGTAAGAATTGTGCAGGACAACCTTTACTTGGATCTCCTAAGAGATGCAATCTCCCACTGATTGACCAAACATATGATGCTGAACAATTAAGTAGTGGGGGAAAACAAGTGCAGGCTAACAATTCTTCCGTCATTATATATATATATATATATATATATATATATATATATACATGTATGTATGTATGTATGTATGTATGCATATGTAACCTACTTTGCCCAGAACTGGCCTTCATTATCTTTCCTTCTAACTGAACAGAGATTCCAAATCTGTGTCGCTTAGGTCCGTAGATTTATTCTCATGAATCTACTTCTATAAAATGAAATGAAACAAGCTGTCGTGCACCCCATGGCAAAAAACAACAACAAACAAACAAAAAACAACAACAAAAAAGCGAAAAAAGCGCTTCTTGGTTGAAAGCTCATTGTCGTGCGCCCCGTGAAGAAAAGAATTTTCTTTAAACTGAAAGTTCGTCTTTACAGTGTCCTTGCCCCTGATTGGGCAGCTGGTGATTTCTGCTCTTGGGAAAAAAAGAATGTTGCTTGGCACATTTGGCGGAGGCGGCAGAAAAGAAGGACAGAAAAGAAAAAGTTATAAAAAAAGAAAAAGAAAAGTATTGTTGATTCTAGGGTGAGTATGAGATGTGAGAACAAATGTCGATAACTTTCAGTGCAAACTTTTTTGCGCGATTTTAACATTCTAAATAATTTTTTGCTCGTAATCGGTATCATTCCCAAATTCTACCCTGTTCACACACTCGGTAGGTAAGATGTAGCTCCTGTGATCGACTGTAAAGTAAGTGTGTATTTATTTGACTAGTCTAGGTGTCTTGTCTTTCTAGGACAAGCGCCCTGTACTTGACGCCCGGTTTTATGGTATCTTGGCATCCCCTTCTCGGCGCTTGATGCCCGGCTTTGATACCGCGACGACCCATTCTCGGCGCTTGATGCCCGGCTTTGATACCGCGACGACCCATTCTCGGCCCTTGATGCCCGGCTTTGATACCGCGACGACCCATTCTCGGCGCTTGATGCCCGGCTTTGATACCCCGACGACCCATTCTCGGCGCTTGGTGTGGTGTCCGCCACCAGAAATACTTTTGATTTTTTCTTTAAAGAAAAGAGAAGAAAAAGACGTTTTGACCATTGAGATTTGGCATCTGTGTGCCCACAGTGATTTGTGAGTGTGGGACAGGTCGTTGACGTAAACGTCTTATGAAACACCCTTCTTATGAAATGTTTTGATACAGATTTGTCATATTGTGAAGTGGAAGAAATTGCTGATGTGAACAATTTGAAGATATTAAAGAGGTTGATACACATCTAATATATAAATGGCAAATTCTGTCTGCGTGTGTGTGTGTGTCCTGTGTACGCTATAGACACAACGGCTCTTCCGATTGTAAGAAATTGGCAGGTACGTCCTGTTGTGACCCGAGGATGGTTCTTTGGCTAATCTCTAAAACAATAAAACCGTTAAAAACCGTTAAAAAAACTGTTATAACGTTTCAAAGACATCTTTTTCCTCTGCTTTTCATCAATGGCCGTTTGGACCATTGCACAGGTACTGGACTACCTTACTCTAAAATTAAACCTTATTTGGCATTTAAAATACTTATATAAACAGTTAAAAACCGTTAAAACACCAACCCTATAAAAGAAACAGTTTTAGAACGCCGTCTTCTTGTAATTATCAGGTACGTCTGTTTGTGACCCAAGGATGGTTTGGACTAATCTCTAAAAAAGAAAACCGTACAAACCGTTACAAAACTGTTTATAACGGTTTCAAAGACATCTTTTCCTCTGCTTTTCATCAAATGGCCGTGTGACATTGCCACAGGTACATCGAACCTAGAGGGACATCTCCCGAGTAACATAGGGTCATTGGACAGTTTCTACTACTTCGTATATATGACCGTTAAAAACCGGTAACAACACTTACACCCCTAAAAACGAACAAAAATAAGCAATCTTTTCTGTGTGTCGGCAAAGTGATCGTCGGATCGCCACGAACCTTGGCAGGATCTAGAGGGACATACTGTGGATAACACTGGTTCATCGATAGCTTTTATGACCCGTTATTTATCACCGTTAAAAAGCGTTATTTTCTAAATTTAGACCTTTCTTGATGAAAATAGGTATACATGGAAGTTTAAATGCTGAATAATGATATACAACTTACACGAACCAAAAATTTAAAAATTTTGACCGTTAAAACCGTTATTATATAAATTTAGACCATTCTTGATGAATTCGTATACAGATCAGTTTTACACTCTGAACAATGATATACAACTTACACGAACGAAACTTAAAAATTGACCGTTAAAAACCGTTATTATTTTAAATTTAGACCGTTTCCTGATGAAATTCGGTATACAGATGCAGTTTTTACACGCTGAACAATCGATATACAATTTCCACGAACAGAAACTTAAAATTGACGTTAAAAACCGTTAAGGTTCGTTATTTCTAAATTTAGACCATTTCTTGATGAAATTTGGTATACAAGTGATTTAAATGCCTGAATAATGATATACAACTTACACGAACCGAAACTTAAAATTGACTGTTAAACCGTTATATATAAATTTAGACCGTCCTGATGAAATTCGTATACAGATGCAGTTTTACACGCTGAACAATGATATACAATTTACACAACAGAAACTTAAAATTGAGCGTTAAAAAACCGTTAAGATCCGTTATTTTCTAAATTTAGACCTTTCTTGATGAAATTTGGTATACAGGTGAAGTTTTAAATGCTGAAATAATGATATACAACTTACACGAACCGAAACTTAAAATTGACCGTTAAAAACCGTTATTATATAAATTAGACCATTCTTGATGGAAATTCGGTATACAGATCCAGTTTTACACTCTGAACAATGATATACAACTTACACGAACGGAAACTTAAAAATTGACCGTTAAAAACCGTATTATATAAATTTAGACCGTTCCTGATGAAATTCGGTATACAGATGCAGTTTACACGCTGAACATGATATACAATTTACACGAACAGAAACTTAAAATTGAGCGTTAAAAACCGTTAAGAGTTCGTTATTTTCTAAATTTAGACCTTTCTTGATGAAATTTGGTATACAAGTGAAGTTTTAAATGCTGAATAATGATATACAACTTACACGAACCGAAACTTAAAATTGACTTTAAAGACCGTTATTATATAAATTTAGACCTTTCCCTGATGAAATTCGGTATACAGATGCAGTTTAAAACCCTAAACAATGATATACAATTTTTAAAACAACAGAAACTTAAAATTGAGCGTTAAAAACCGTTAAGATCCGTTATTTTCTAAATTTAGACTTCTTGATGAAATTTTTATACAGTGTAGTTTTAAAGCTGAACAATGAATACAACTACACGAACCGAAACTGGAAGATGACCGCCTTCTACAACTTGCCTGGGGAAGCCTCCATCTCTCGAGACCCCGACTGCTGGCGGACTTCTGTATTACCCTGGTGGCTTGCAACCCCAGTAACCCAGGCAACCTGTGGAACCTCTTCAGAGACCATCTTGCTGAAGATTTCCTCTTCCAAGTCCGAAGAGATGTCTTTTTATGAAGCGCAGTACACAGATGCCATCTACAACCAAGCTCTTACTGTGATTCAGCACAAACTCTTCCTTCTTGGAAAGGGAAGTCTACAGAGGAGTTGGGATGCCAACAGCACACAACGACAAACTGTGCCTCGAGAATAAATACCGCGAGACCAATTACGACACTACTGCACTCCGGGCAGCCGTCCCCTAAGAAATTGACAGCTGCCCGAGAGACGTGTCGACAGCTTTTAAAGACCATGTTGAGCAAGGCAGATCCCACAGCAAGCAGCAACATAATGTTCCTTGATGCTCCATGAGGGACAGGAAAGACCATCCTGAATCTTTTCCTAACAGGATCTGCTCCACAGGGAAAAATAGTGCCCAGCCACTGCTTCCAGTGGCATTACCGCTACTCTTTTGCCGGGTGGGCGGACAGTACATAGCACTTTCAAGGTCCCTCTGGATGCCGACAAGCAAGAACGCCAACCTGCCCGTCAAGCGTGGGTCCCAAAGTTGGCCAAAGTCATCAAAGAGGGTGCAACCGTCATAATTGATGAAGCTCCCATGACCCCAAAGCTGTCTACGAGGCCATGGACTCTACGCTGCAGGACATCACCCAAGTGAAAAGGCCCCAAAGGGAGGCATCCCAACCTGTTCTGTGGGACTTCTGGCGATCCCCTGTCCCATGCACCCCAAACCAACATTTCAACGCCTGTCGAAGAAGGCGGGGCATGTGTTAAATCCCCCTGTCTAAATCCCAGAAACCATGCCAACCTTTTGAAGAATGTGCCGAGCTGTTTCCGATAATTGGGCCCCAACCCGCCCCTTGCCAGTTTAATGGCAAGGGGATTGATAGACAGATCTACCCATCTTATCCTCACGTGCAGATCAAAACTGGTCACGGGAAAAGGCGCCCGGAAAAAACTCCTTCCTAAAATGTAAAAAGGCCCCAGGAAATCCGTAGCTGA
>CM031595.1:101010631-101024985 GCA_018398815.1 Conus ventricosus | reverse complement strand
CACGTCTGCACATTGTTCTTTTATTTGCATGTGAGGCGTGCATGTGTGTGTGTGTGTGTGTGTGTGTGTGTGGTGTGTGTGTGTGTGTGTGTGTGTGTGCGTGCGTGTGTGCGTGCGTGCGTGCGTGCGGTGTGTGGTGTGTGTGCGTGCGTGCGTACGCACGCGTTCGCCTTTGATTATTTGTGGTAAACGAATTACTCTTACAGGAACAACTACCACAGTCACTATCACGGTCAGCAGATCTTGCTTTGAAAACTGCCGTAGTGCCTTGTGGCATGTGTGTGGCATGCATAAACACGCTGTCATTACAATGCTCGCACATACAACTATTTGAGTCCTTGCAGATAAACTTTCGCTGCATACACTAGTCTTTTACGCTAAAACACCGTCACAGAAGACTATGATTGCATACGGGAAGGAAGATGATTTGAAGAGACGTCGGCGTTTTGGAGAGATTTTTGAAGTAATGTCCCTTGAATCGCACATCGCCCTCCCCCCTCGACCCCCCGTCCACTCCGCCCCCCCCCCCCCCCCCCCCCCCCCTCCCACCACCTCCCCACTTCCCCCCCAAAGAGTGAATTTACGGAATTTGTTGAAGGGCAAATGAAACAAACTGCGGCGTTACTGAAACACGACAAAAAGGCAGAAGAGCACACAAAACAAAGTGTGAAGTAACGACGATTTAATGCACGACAACAAAACAGGACAAGAATTTGTTGAATTCTTGAAGAATTTCTGTATGTACAGATATTATTGATGCTATAATTCATAAGACGAAAACTGTACATTTTGAAATAAAGTCTATAGAAATAAAGTCTGAACGCGAGGGGTAGTGTATTTTGTTTAGGTGATTGATTAGGCGCGCTTGCTGGAGTTCTTACCACATGTAATTGTCACATGTATGATGATTCAAGCAAGACGGTGGTGCTTTTGGCGCGACAGTATTGATAGCGTGTTACGCCGGCTTGCTTCAACACCTGGAAGTGGCTTCTGTTCCTACTACTTTAAAAACTTCCCTAATGTTTCCTGTCCATTTCTCTCTCTCTCTCTCTCTTCTCTCTCTCTCTCTCGACGGTAATCAGTACTCTGTAGACGCTCGTGACAGACTCGTGGATTTTAAACAGGAAGCCGGCTAGCCCTATTTTGATGTACATAAGATTGATTTTTGTGAAGGAACTTTTCTAAACGGATACCGGTATTACCGTCCAGTGCAGCCCCGAATGACACTCAGCGTGCACGTGATTTAATTGTTGATGACAGTGAGTGTGTTTATCTGGATGACGATGACTCTGTGTGTGTTTCAACTTCTGTGTGTGCTTCTGTGAGTGATTTTTGAGAACACAGGAGCTTGGAAGATGTTACTAGTCACAAACATGTCAAACCAGATCATTATATTTCCGCATTGCCACCAATGGATTACCATCAAAATTACGAAACAATGACTTTGTAACGTTTCTTCAGTCTTTCGATTGTATTTGTTCAGTGCAAAAGTTTGTGATGAGTTTAAATCTAGTGAATTCTCTGGACACAAAATGTTTCGTTTACCTGCATAAACTGACGGTTAAAGGGAGACGATTGGTGAAATTTTGTGTCTAGTTTAAAATATCCATGTCTTATATGTCAAAGAAGTTGAAATGAAATCTAATACTTTGGTACACAATTATCAATAAAACATTGTTTGGTGTGGACAAAGATATATTGTATGTATATTCGTACGTGCCTCCAGGGGGTTCTCCGTATTATGCATATGTTGATTCTGAAATGGAATTGCATTCTTGGAAGATTATTTGTCCAGTTATTAGTTTACAAAAATGTATATGTATTGTTGTGCGGGGGATTTGAAAAGTAGAACAGGTAGTATTTCACAGGATTGTCAAGAAGTTTCAGGTATGTTTTTCATTGTTAACATGCAAGCCATCGGGTCAATGCTGATCGATTATCTGAGGATTTTGTATTGAATAATTACGGCAGACTGATGCTGAATATGTGTACTGCACTGGATTTGTGTATCAACGGTGTTCATGGCGCCCGGCAAGGTTGCTACACGTACGTATCAGGCCATGTACGCAGTGTAAACGATTACTTCGGTATGTCGTGTGAATTGTTTGTATTGTATTCATGCGAGTCACGAGTGTCCGAGAGATTTGATACCGATCATATGCCTGTAGAACTTCATTTGAGCTACGGTAGGGATAAACATCACCACGGAGTTAAGTACTGACTACAGTTTTATATTCGAAAGGTTAATATGGAACGAAGATCACACTGATGTGTTTATGAGTGATATTTTTACGCAACAGGTTCAAGAAAAACCAAGTATGCAATTAGTATTTTCAAAGTCAGTATAAAACGAAGCGTTGAATGTTTTCAACACTTGAATTAAAGATGCTGCACAGTGCATGAAGAAAGAAAGAAATACCATTGATTTGAAATCCAAGACTGGTTTGATGCTGAATGTCATGACAATAAGAAGAAAGTCCGAATTTATTCAGAAAATTTTTAAACATACACATGACGCCAAAAATCGTGATTCTTATTGTAGGACAAGACGGAATGCAAACACTGGCAAAGGATTAAAAGGAATGATGACAGAACTGATTGCATCTATAGGAAATTGGAAAGAATTCTGGAATAATGTACATCGAATTTCATTACAAAGAAGACAACCAGTGAACAGCATAAGTATCGAAGCTTGGTACAAACTTTTAAAATCATTTCTAACTAAAGACTAGAACCAATGAAGGAGAGGATGATTATTTAAGTCGTCCGATTTCAAAAGAGTAAATGATAATTGCTTTTGGGAAAAATTAAGAAATGGAAAGCTCTGGACCAGGTGGCATAATTAGTGAGCTGCTGATGTATGCTTGTAAAACTGATCTAATAATGAACACTTTTGTAACCTTTTTCATTTCTTTATTTGATAAGGGAATGGATCCCAAACATTGGACTGGATGTACTATTCTACCACTGTACAAAAAAGGGGCGTGAATGATCCTAATAATTATAGAGGAATTTGTTAAGTTACGTTTTTGTAAATTGTACAGTATTATCATCAATCGCCGACCGCAGGAATGGGTTGAAGACAATAATAGCACTAGCGAATATCAGGCAGGTTGAAAGCGCAGTTATTCAACTGTGGATCGTATGTTTACTTTGATGGCTTTGGTGCAAAAGCAGTTCTTTTCTAATCGTAAGTTGTATGTCGCTTTTATAGACTTTGAAAAAGCATTTGATTCTTTTAATAGAACCATTCTCTGGCCTATTCTTCTACGAGCTGGTGTTAATGGAAACTGTTCAGATGTATAGTGAGCATGTATATCTGTGTGAAAGCTAAGGTTCGGTTTAGAGGTAATATACTGGCTGCATTCAGTGTACCTCTGGTGTAAAACAAGGGGATGTGTGCAGTCCTGTCGTATTCTCTCTTTTCATTAATGAGCTCACATCAGAGATTGTAAGAAATGGTGAGCATGGTGCACGATTTTTGTGTGTGTGATGTTCTAGAGTTATTTATTCTTCTCTTGGCTGACCATGTTGTTTTGATGTCTGAAACTATTATCGGCTTGCAAACTCACTAAATAACTGATTTTGCGATCTGCAACTTCACCCTAGTTAACAGTGACATGTCAAAAAGCGATATAATTGTATTTAGAAATGGTGGTGTTTAGGAATTAGAGAAAGGTGGACTTATAGTGGAGTGTTGATGCCCATGATAAAAGTATACACACACACACACACACACACACACACACACATATATATATATATATATATATATATTATATATATATTATAAATATATATATTGAATTATAAACAAGCTCGCTCTTATGTCTTAATTGAAGAAATAGGGGGAGATACGCATCATATCTGCAGTGGTAGATGATTCTGCCTAACTAACAGTATGTGCTTGAGTGGGTGAATGGGGAAAAATAAAATAAATGCTTCTCAAAATGAGCCTTCAGCAAGCTTATATTCTCCAAGGGGGAGACATCCTCCAATAGGGAGGGAAACTCACTAACATATAACTCCTGGTCATATACCGATATTTCGAAACTTGGTGGTTTCTCCTCAGTGACCGCGGAAAGTGGTGATTTGACTCCTCTGCCTTTTCAGTTTTAAGAAGAATGCAATCCCAGAAAAGGTTGGTGTGCAATACCGTAGTATGTTTGTTGAGTTTTCAAAAAAACCAACCAAAGGTGCCATCTAAGAAGGAAAAGAAAATCATAAAAGAACAAAACAAGCTACATTTTCTTGTGAAAAGTAAAAAATATAAAAAGATATCCTCTAAGACACAAGTGCTGAGGGCCAGTTCTTGGAATGAATCCGCAAGTTTGTTGTATAATATATATATAATGTAATTGTCAACGAAATTAAGCTTCATTTTTGCATGCAAGGATCTTACCAGGACAGTTAAGCGTGCACTGCAAAGTATTATGCAATACCTGTCAAAATTAGGAAACCAATCTTTGAAACTGTTTGTAAAATTGTTTGACTCTCAGATACAGTCTATCGCTCAGTATGGAGCTTAATATGGGCTCTTTATGGTTCTGCTGTTTATTCCCTTTTTTAAAAAATTTGGCTAACCGAGCGGATGGGCAGTAATCGTGAAAGTTGTTTCAATGTACTTTTTTTTTCCTAACAGGTGAGGCTCTTGCTTGAAAGATGTTGGCAACAGCAGTATCCCTGGCATCTATACTGGCACTGACGTGCTTAGTAAACTTGTCGGAGACCAAAATCGTGGTGATCATGCCTTTACCATACACCAGCCCATCAAATATCACGTCGATGTTTCACGTGCCCTGGCAAGGAGAGGTCATGAGGTGTGGATCACTATCCCCACACACGTGTTGGAGAAGGGCTACCTGGATATACCTGAACTGAATATCATACCTATGCAACGATACCTAATCTGCAGGAGAAAACACGATACCAGATGGCTCAACGGTATTTTGCAGGGAAAAAAACCTAATTTCCTAGAGTATTGCGAATTGTCGGAAATGTGACAGGCACTTTTTTAAAAACGAGTCTTTCATAGCCACCATCAGGCAGAAACATCCGGACTTGATTGTCATTGATAACATTTCTTTGTTCTATGTGATGACTATCATTCCTTACCGACTGGGTGTTCCTTATGCCTTCGTAGGTTTTGGCTTTTACCCGTTAATAATGAGAGTGCCCTTTCACCAGTGGATTCCCCATTACTGATTTTTCCATACAACAACAATATGACATTCTTCCAGAGAGTACACAACCTTCTTTATTGCATCCTTTTAGCTGTGTATGATCCCTCTTTTCCTAGTGATGCTGTAAGCCAATATGCTCCAGAAAAGGCCTATTACCTTTAGATGTTCTAATTAGTCAAGGTGAAATATTTTTAATTGAACACGACGACATACTGGATTATCCCAAACCTACACTCCCTAACGTCAAATTGATCGGTGGTACTACATCAGGGCCCCCTAAATCTCTGCCTCTGAGTTTCAGTCCTTCATGGACAGTGCCGAGGAAGGTGTAGTGATTGTCTCCTTTGGCAGCTATGTGCTCGACGTTCCAAAGCACATCAGTGACAAGATCCTGCAAGTCCTGCAGCAGCTGCCCATGAGTCAGTTTCAGATCTACCCTGACATCACCAGATCCCAAGAAGATCCTGACGGCACATGGATACCTCAGAATGATCTGCTGGGTCACCCACACACCAAAGTGTTCGTCAGTCACTGTGGGAAGAGTGGCCAGTATGAAGCCCTTTACCACGCTGTTCCTGTCGTTGCCACTCCTTTTGTCGGTGACCAGCCATATAATGCGGAAAAAGCGCCCGAGTGAAGGTTTTGCAGAAGTCCTTGATCTTGTTACATGCACAGCTGAGCAGATGAAGTCCGCCATTCTGACAGTGGCCAACGAACCAAGGTACAAACAGGCTGCTGTAACAACGTTCCCGTCTGTTCAAAGAGTTGTACGGGGTTCCCATGGAGTCGGCAGCCTACTGGGTTGGATCACGTGATGGAATATGGGGGTGAATACATGCGTTCTGCTGGACAACAAATGCCGTTGTTTCGGTATATGATGCTGGATGTGTTGCTCTTTCTTTTGGGTGTAATTGCCACGACCATTGGGTTTGTTGGTGTGTTCGTCAGCATTGTTTGTGGATGTCTTCGAAATGGGAAAATGAAACCGGACTGACATTCTCTATCCTTTCTTAGCTCGATGATTTGCTGAAAGAAATAAAACGATTTACGAAGATTTTGCCATTAGACCAATTCCTTTTCTTGTGGTAGTCTGCATTCTCTGACCACGAGTCACAAATACTCAGTTTGCATATTTAACAGAATGTCCTTATATCAATGAATAGAGCAAAATAATCATTATTTTTAGATGTACATTTTATTAGTGTTTAAATTACTCTCTCATGTGTGAATATATCATTAAGAAAATAGAAATGCGGATATTTTCTCTCTCTCTCTCTCTCTCTCTCTCTCTCTGTGTGTGCCTATGAGTTGGACGTGTCATTTTCAGCTCTCCATTTCTTACCGATTTATGTCGGCTGGACTCCCAAGATTCCAAAGTGCTTTTGCACAGTGATACATCAAGTGTGTGTGGATTGTATCGTGTGGTTAAATAGTCAAAAAGGTCAGTGATCAGTCCGTTATTAACAAAAGTGATTTACATTGATTGATGAAGGAGAGAATCAGAGACCTTCTCTAAGCATCGTTCACTGACCTCTATTTCTATTTCTGACTACACGTGCAAGTGTATGCCGTCCAGCTGACCTCTGTGACAGAGTGATGTGTGAAAACCGGTTTGACTCTCCACTGTCAGCCGTTAACAAACTGGAAATGTGTGTTGTTGCGGTGCAAGTGTTCTCAAAATAATTGCCTTGTCCTTGCAATACATAACAGAGCCGCTTGAAACATTTCTTTTGATGGTTTCCAATGTGGTTCTGTAGACCCATGTAGAAACAATATGCGGAGAAGCCCGGTGACCGAGTGTTTGAACTTTTTATGAGTATTTGTGTGTGTGTGTGTGCTGCTGCCTACTCAATATGGCTGATTATACTTCAGACAGCGAACAATCAAGAAAATTATTGCGTACCAACGATATAATTCAAAGGCGATTTTTTGTTCCAGTGACGAACTGATCGTGTGGAGAAACAGTCTCATTTACAGATACTGTGCTCTATGTGAACCAAGTATTTCTTTTCACATAAAAAATTATGATGCCAAAGGTGTGGTCATATCTTCCATAGACAATATTATCCATGAGTCTCTTCCATGCAGTTTAGCACAAACCAAACTCCGTCTCGATTTTAACTCAGAAAAGTCTGTGACCATTTCCCTGTTTTTTACCCAAGATGCCCGTGGCACTCTGTTATGTCAAGGCAAAGACTGTGTCAACTGGGATCGCCGTGAGTGTGAAGTGTTGAACGTTTTTGTGTCCACTTTCCTGGAGAATAGGGACATCAATCAATTGACCCAGTCCTTACTCCACACGCCCATCACATTTATCACAGGCTTTCCAGGAACGCCCAGCCTTCAGACTCCGGACCTTGAGATACCATCTTCTTCTACCACGGTACCCCAGTTCTAGCTGCCTCCCCTTCATGTCCCTGTTCTACATCTCTACTGTGTGAGGAGGACCCTTCAGACAGCGCTACAACACACGGGTGATTATTTTCCCACCAACTCCGTCACTGAAAATGGAAACAGACGATGGAGAAAACAAAGAGCAGTCCTCTCCCTCATTACCTTCAGTGCAGATTCTTCAGCATCCTGATTCTCCTGGTGATGAGGAAACAAAAGCCAGCACTGGACTTGATGCAAACAGGAAAAAGAAGAAGAGTAGTATGCGAAGGCGTGCCCTCTATTTACCCCAACACACAAAGCTTCTTCTCCTCAGCATGTACCCCATGTTTTGTCGGACTCGCTGGGAGCGTGTGAAAGAAGACATTGAAGACCTCCGTGCTTTGCAGATCGAATCCGATCACAGGATCACCACGCTCATCGAGGACGCTAAAACGTACACCAAGAATGAAATAAGAACTTTCTGCAGAGACCAGGCAGATAAAATGAACAGTCATACAAAAGAAATGATAGCGCAGATCTCTGGTCTTCAACAAGAAAATGGACTTCTACACAAAGAGCTGCATTCCTGTAAGACTCAGCTGGGAAATCTACAATCAGAAATAAAGAAGATAAAAAAGCCCACTTCAAGAGAAACCACAGGGGTTCAGACTGTTTCCACAGGATCGCCCCCATCCTGTTCAACATTCTTTCAAGAAGCACGTCAACCTGGCCTTGGCACAGAACCCCCACAGCGGAACAACCTCCAGGACGACAAAGACAGCGAACATTTGTTGTTAAGGAGGGAAAATGATTTTCAGGATGCTGCCCCCTCCGATGAGGGGCTGACCAAAGTCAGGAAGGAAAGGCACGGAGCCAACCTCAGTATGCCGTGTCCACGGCCAACACCTTCTCCCTGCTGGACAATTCTGAAGAAGAACCGATACAGGAAAAGAATTTGAATCCACCAAAATTCTCCATACCCCCCGATCATAACGACCCCCGTCATCACCCAATCCATCTCCTGTTGATGTTTTAAAAACACAACGTGTTCCAGAGAGAGCAACAATGCTCATAATAGGCGATTCAGTACTGCGTTTTGTCAACCCTAAAAGACTTGCCCCTCCGAACGAATCTATGTACAAAATCTGTGTTCCGGGGATGCAGGTACATGAATTGTTTTCCTGGCTGCTGTCCCTGAAATCTTTCCCTGACATCAGTCATGTTATCGTCCATGTCGGGGTGAACTCCTGTCCTGCTGGTCCTGTCCAGAAGGATGTCTGGATGCGACTTGTATCCCGATGCTGTGAGATCTTCCCCAACGCCAAACTGTCCTTCAGCTCCATCGTTCCTGCCAGAGGTCGACATCACCTAAATAACTCGATCCGCCCATCCAACCGCCATCTACAGGCTGTCTGTGACCAGCTGGGAGTGTCGTTCATTGACCACGACTCCACATTCACCACTCCTTCAGGGGCCCCTCGTCTGGCCCTCTATCAGGACCTGATCCACCCCAGCGCCAAAGGGACTGGCAGACTGGCTGCCAACCTCAAGTCACTGTGGCGTGGAGGTCCATCAGGTGACGTGCATCAGCCGGCCCAAGGGGGCTCATCCAGAATGCCGTCCTTCAGCAACAACGTCTTTGTTGATGGTCCTCAGCGTAGGAGGCATCAACGCAGTACAGATACTGGACTTTATAATACTGCTGGTGCCTACGATTCTCGTTCTCTCCATCGTGAATTCCCACCAAATACTGATCCAGTCCCCACAGACTTCCACACCCTTTTTCCTTGTTCCATTACCCATCTCTAAATCCAAGACCCAGACAGACAGACCTGCGCTCTGCAAATCATTACCCTTCCCACCACCTTCCCCCCTGATGACGCTGATATAATTAACAGAACTCCCCCAAATCATTACCCGTCCAACACCTTTCCCATTGATGATGTGAATAAAATTATCAGGAATCCACCCCCACATCATTACCTCCTCACACCGTTCTCCCTAATGATATGAATAAAATTAGCCGTAATTCACCCCCATCCACGTATTTCAGACAGGAAAGGAGTTACCATGGTAATCCTTCCCCTGCTTTCCCAAACGTGCAGTATCCCTCTAACATTCCCAGTCAACCCATTTATAACACCTCAGTGGGTTCCAATCACACCAATAATCAATATGCTCTCGAACTGTTCAGGATGGCATCTCAGCTACTTTCCCATCAACACTTATCTCCTCCTTAAATCAAAGAAAACATTACCATGGGCGTATATATGGAGAGAGAGAGAGAGAGAGAGAGAGAGAGAGAGAAAGAGAGAGAGAGAGGTGCGATGGTTGGGGTAGGGGTGGAAAGGGTGTGTGGGTTTATGTTTCCACATGATTTATACTCACTCCTGTGTCTAAGAATAGAAATGCCTGTGCCAATGTGTAATCTTAGAAATGTATTCAACCCATACGTGCTTACACGCACGGCGCGTGATGTGTGTGCGTGTGTGTGTGTGTGTGTGTGTGTGTGCGTGTGTGGTGTGTGTGTGTGTGTGTGTAAATGACATCACCGGGCTCGGCATGATTTATTGCTTGACTTGCTACCGAGGTTTTGACAGTGGTCTCGTTTTGTCTCTTGCATTGATATTTTGCCTTTGTTACTGGCTGGATTTCTTTCAGCGCTTTGTTTGTTGCTGCTTTGAAATTTGTATTGTTGTTTGCATTGCAGTATTCACGGATCTTTGTATTTTTTCTCACTTGTTTGACTTGCTACCGAGGTTTTGACAGTGGTCTGTGAATTGATAGGAGCGAAACAGACTGATAGTTGCGCTTGTGTTTATTTGGAGAATACTTCTTTGGTCTTTTGCATTGATATTTTGCCTTTGTTACTGCTGGGATTTCTTTCAGCGCTTTGTTTATTGCTGCGTTCAAATAGTATTGTTGTTTGCGTTACAGTATTCACTGATCTTTGTATTTTTTCTCACTTGTATAGTGGATTGTGGATTTCCTTGTTGGCCTGTATAATGTCAGAACGTGGTAGCCCTTGGCTAACCGAGGACGGACTTAGAGTGGGGCATCTAAATATTAATCATGTTATGAATACGATTACTGAAAATATCATCCATATTATCAAATTTTGGCAAACATTTTCACATAATTTATTTGGTTTTTCAGAATCCCATTTATCTCCTTTCATATCTAATAGTGACCTTTCAATTCCAGGCTATAATATAATTCGTAAAGACCCCATTCAAAAAAAAGAAACTGGCATAATAGTGTATGTCCATCAGTCAATTAAAGTTGAAAGAATTGATTACCTTGAACTGCATCACGTAGAAACTATTTGGATCGAAATACAGCTGAAGTATAACAAGCCTATACCTCTATGTTTTCTATACAGGAATCCAGCCGAACATGTCGACTGGATCGACCGCTTCATTTCAATGTTGGAAAATGCCAATGATAATTACAAAGATGTCATAATATTAGGTGATTTTAATATTGATTTATTCAAAACTGATAATCACTGGACTCAAACTTTTGAATCATTTGGTTTGATACAATTAATAAAATCAGCTACCCGTGTAACCAATTCCTCTGAAACATTAATAGATCATATATATGTTACCAATTCAGAAACAATAGTAGAATCAGTTGCTCTTGCTTATGGCTGCAGTGACCATTTTCCGATTTGTTTTACGTGGACTAAAAAGGGTGTCAAAATACCCAAGTTAAATCATAAAACGATTACATTCAGGAACTTTTCAAAATTTGATCGTGACAAATTTCTCTCAGATCTTTTAAATTCCCCTTTAAATGACGTGTATCAGCATACTGACCCCAATCAAGCTCTGCAAGTATGGTATAACATCTTCCATGACGTAACAATAAGCATGCTCCTCTTCAAACTAAAAGAGTAAAACATCGGATAAAACCACCTTGGCTTACAAAAGAAATACAGGACACTATATATCAAAGGGATTATCTGTTAAAAAATGGCTCTCGCGAAGAATTCAAAAAGTACAGAAATAAGGTGACCTCCCTAATACGATCAGAGAAAAGGAAATATTTCTTGGACCTAATTAATAGAAAGAATGACAGTAAATCTATTTGGAAAGCTATACATGGCTTAACCAAGAAAAATTCTGACCCTGTATTAAACTTAAACAAAGGACATATCTGCAAGTGAACTGAACGCCCATTTTGCAAGTATAGCAAATCAAATCATACGAAACGATGAATCAAAAAGTAACGATCTACAAGAATTACTGAAATACTGCCGCCAGAAGAACATCCATTCAGCTTTGGATATTAGTGCCATGGATGTCCACGAAGTTTTATCTTCTCTTAGACAATTAAAACAGACAGCAACTCGTGGAATTGATGGAATTGACGGGAAAATTCTTAAGCTATCCGCATCTGTTATAGCAAAAACTCTCACATATATTTATAATCTCTGCATTGATAAGCATTGCTTTCCTGATGCTTTTAAACAAGCTAAAGTCATACCATTGTACAAATCAGGAAATATGGCTGATCCTTCTAACTATCGACCTATATCTATTCTATCAGTTCTTTCAAAACCATTAGAACAACACATAAAAAAGTGTCTTCTTTTTCATGTAAAAAAATTCGATCTCCTACACCCTAATCAATCCGGATTTAGAGAATCATTCTTGTCAAACAGCTCTTACCAAGATAGTTGATCGATGGCTTTCAAACATAAACAACAAACACTTTTCCGGAGTACTCTTCGTTGATTTTGCTAAAGCTTTCGATGTCATTAATCATGAACTTTTGCTTAGAAAGTTAACTATTTATCGACTAACTTCCGACACTCTAAAACTCATTTCATCCTTCCTTTCCAGCAGGCAACAATTAGTATTATTAAATGATTGCTATTCTACTTTGATTCCCAATAACTTTGGTGTACCACAAGGCTCGGTGCTTGGTCCACTGCTCTTCTTATTCTATATCAATGATTTACCATTAACCTTGGCTTCTCATTGTGAAATGTTTGCCGATGATACCACTATGACACTAATAACTCTAATGCTCAGCAAGTCTACCTTGATATTCAGAAAAATATCAACCTTCTCGTTAAATGGACACAACTCAATCACATGTCTCTGCATCCTCAAAAAACGAAATTCATGTTGATTACAACAAGGCAAAAACGTCAAAATGTAACCGAAAACTTGCCAATCCTGTATATGGTAACGAGAAAATCAAAGAGGTTTCTAATCACAGAGTCTTAGGCATAGCAAACGACAACAACCTATCTTGGTCGAAACATTTAGAACTTCTTTCAAAAACTCTTGCCGTAAAACTGTATCAGCTCAGGAAAATAAAAAACTTTTTAGATTATCACACCAGAAAATTATTTTTTCAATCTTATATTCAACCAAATATTGACTATGCCTCGACACTCTGGGATTTAGCGAGCAATAAGTTGCTTAAACCATTGACTAGTATATATAAGAGAGCTGTCAAAATAACTATTGATGAACCCTCGCTAGGGCACCCTGATTATGAACGAGCAGGTATCCTTCCATTTAAGACCAAACTATTGTACAACAAAGCACTCTTTATGCATAAAATACTACACGGCAGTGCTCCTTCCTATTTAAGAATATATTTACTTCTAATGATCATCGTCATTCGCATAAAATAAATCTCCCTTTCCCATCAATTAATTTATGCAAATCAAGCCTTGCTTATTCTGGTGGGTGGCTGTGGAATAATATCCCAGAAAAACTGAAAACGAACCAAACACTAGTAAGTTTAAATCCAGTCTTTTCACGTACTTGATGTATCTGCCTGATCTTACACCACTTTGCCCAAAGATGTACCAATAACTGTTCTGTGTAAATGTTTCATTTTCTTTATCAGTTCTTCCTTTTCTCCCCCCGCCCTCTCATTCTTAATGTCCCCCATCCCACCCCATCCCACTCCCACCCCCACCGTCTCCCACACCTTCTGTCGGTGTTCCCTCTGTACATAGATTTTGTATCCTTTTGTATTTTCATGTCATATTTAAGAGTGATTTTCCATTATTTTATATTAATCAATATTTTGTTATTGTTGTTTTCCTTTCCTTTCTTAAATTTCTTTTGGCCCCGGAGGGCTGGATGTAAAAAAGCAGTGATGCTTATTCCATTACCCTCTGAAAATAAAATTCGTTCGTTCGTTCGTTCGTTCGTTCTCTCTCTCTCTCTCTCACTCTCTCTCTCTCTCTCTCTCCTCTCTCTCTCTCTCTCCTCTCTCTCCTCTCTCTCTCTCTCTCTCTCTCTCCCCTCTCCCCGGAGCTAGTGATTTAAAAAATGAAGACGGAGTATCCATTTTCCATCTTGGATTTGACATTACTTAAAGTACAAAAATGACGTCATTATATTTTTAATCAATTTTTGTAATCATATTTCTTACATATATATTTGCTGACCACATTGACTAGTATCTTGGATACAGTCATCTTAGTTTAATATTTCATACGCTGGCGCACCATACAAAATTTCAAAACATCATGATTTCTAGAAATCACTTAGTTTGAGTCGTAATTCCATTAAGTTAGCCTTAGCATTTCATTTCACAGAAGCAGTGAAATCGTACAGATGAGCAGGAGTTTAGCTCATGATCTTATAAGAAACCTATCATATCAAAACACGTTCTAAGGGCAAACTCGGTTAATAAACAACAACAATATAAACAAAATCTGTTAAAACGAAATGGAATATGAAATCTAATCTGATAAGGCTTTCAGAAAATGCAAAGAATAATAAAAGGAAATATGAATGCTTTATAAACCATATATATATA
>CM031595.1:100994038-100999717 GCA_018398815.1 Conus ventricosus | reverse complement strand
TTGCGAAGCCTCTGAAACGAAATAGATTCTTTGTTTTTAAAACATAACTTCTTTGGCCATCGTTTAGCAGGACATCCATGAAAAGCTGATGAGTGGTCACCTTGCAGTTAACACAGAATCTGTCCAAGGTACAGTTCTCTCGGGGTGTGTGATGACTGACCACATCTGCTACATATCTGTACTTTACTTAACAGTGTTTTCTTGGTGTGATGCAGACGCTGACAACACGTACAACCTTTTTATTGGCGCACAATATGGGTGTATCTTCAACACAACATTGTCAATACTAAGTTTTTCTGGAAGTGCTTGAAGTTTGAAAGTAATTATTGTCTCTTTTTTCCCGTTTTTAAGAACCGATTTTGGACCCCGCTCACAATACTTGGAACAGAAGACAGAAAACTCTCATCCAGGTCCTTGAAAACAATACCAACTGTTTTTACTTGGGCTTAGTTGTGTGTGTGTGTGTGTGTGCGTGTGTGTGTGTGTGTGTGTGTGCGTGCGTGCGTGTGTGCGTGCGTGCGTGCGTGCGTGTGTGTGTGTGTGTGGTGTGTGTGAGCGCGCGCGTGTGTGGTGTGTGTGTTCAAAGAATAATCCCTGTCACCTGTACGGCACATATCCCAAACTGGCATCGCCTACGTTTGACGGATAGAACATAGCTCCTTTCGTGGATGACGCACTTGGTAATGCGTGTCCATGTCTGCGCGTGGTGTGTGTGTGTGTGTGTGTGTGTGTGTGTGTGTGTGGTGTGTGTGTGTGGTGCGTGCGTGCGTGCGTGCGTGCGTGCATGTGTCTGTTAATGACTTCCAACCTAATCGCATAACTGCCTTCTTTCACACAGCAATCGAAGTGCTATTTCTTTGCTTTGTGGAAGCAGAGCGTGGGCATGCATTCAAAACGTCACATTACTTCATTTCAATGGAGTACTGGGGTCCCCACACTACTCAGCCCCACCCCCGTCCCCATCCCATCTTTCGTCATGTGTAACAGTTTCAGTTTAGATCTTCAGGAAGTATGAAGTGTAGCTCGTCGTTTTGCTTTTCTCCCTCCTCTTCACCTTCCCCCTCCTTCTCACCGCTCTCTGTGTCTCTGCTTCTGTTTCTGTCCCTCTGTATCTGTTTCTCTGTTTCTCTCTGTCTGTCTCAGCTGTGTTAAGGCGTGCTGTGGTTTTGGATTGTAAATCAAGTGATGATTTAGTCATCAGTCAGTTTCCTTCCTCTTTTTTTCTGTTCCTTTCAGTATGTCTTACTGATGTTATTTTTTCCTGTTCTTTTTTCTTTAAGAACCGGTTATTTCAAAAGCCACATCAGCGGACAGGGTTAGGTGGATGCATACCTTTACTGTTGTTGTTTGTTGTTGTTGGTTTTACGCGGTGCTGTTGATCAGGTTTCAATTAGCCGTTTATCGATCACCACTGAATGCATGCCGCCTGCACTTCCTAAAGGCAGAAAGGTATTGACAAGTTCCCGGGGCTTTCATCGGAGTCGGATTGCCTATGCGTCACGCAATGACGGAAATTAGTTACGTCCTTGTTATAGAGTTCACCTTTGTTGCTTTCCCCCCGCAGTTGATGACAACGAACAAAAGATATTTGTTGGTGGTCGTGTAAGGCCAAAGGACATATATCATAGTTATTAAAGTAATTAATTGACGAGGTAGGCACATCTGACGCAATGGACTGATGTCACCTACCTCTGCCCTCGTCCACTACATCACTCTGCTACGAGAAAGCAAGATTTTATAACACAAAGTTACCCCAAAGGAACTGAGATATTGCACTGTGACTGTCAGACAGTGATATACAAAAGGTTGTTTTTATATTATTTAGTCCTCTAAGCACATACTATATTATCCAGTACTCTAACATTATCCGGTCTGAAAATTGTGATGTTTGTGTGCACGTTCATGTTTGATATCCAGATATTTCTGATCACCGTAAAATTCTCATGGTGTTACTAGCTTATGATGATCGCAGTCTGGTCTGTTGTGTAACTGGTCGAAATAAATGATGCAGACCTATTCAAGCTTATGCTGGGAAAAACATGTAATATACTTTGTGCAAATGCCCTGTCAACGTTCGAATTATCAACGACGTTGGCGAAGAAAAAAAAAAGTGGAGAATCTTTACCATCGGCGAATTTGGGAATTCGTTGTGTAGAAGATAGACTGGATCAAACCATGATTTTTCTTTAAGACTTCCTGTAAACGGTGGTACAGCTTTGATAAAAATAGATATGCCAAGAGAAATGCGACAGTTCTTCCCACCACCATCAGAGAGAGAGAGAGAGAAGAGAGAGAGAGAGAGAGAGAGAGAGAGATGAGAGAGAGAGAGAGAGATGGTTAATATGAGGCAAGGTCAATTTTCTGTGATCCGAGAAAAAAAAAAAGCAGAGAATGTACCATAATCGAGAAGTGCACTTAACCGTACTTTGATGTGTTGTACTGTATGTAGTATTGTATTGAACTACAACGCGTTAATCCCCACCCCCCCCCCCCCACCCCCCTCTGTAAATTATGTCATATAGAAACAGCGGAATTGCATATGCAAATAGAGTTGCTTCCGCTGGCAGATTGTATGCATGCCACAAAAGAACACGGGTTTTTTTTTCTCTGCTGAAGACATGCCTGTCAGGATACGATAAGACCAAAAGCTTTCATGTCTGGTTGTGGAGGAGTGTTGCAGCTGATAGCGAGTTGCATTTGCAAGTCGAGGCTGAATGAACACAGGCAGGCTACCGCTCTCCCTGCAAAGTGAGGCGAACCGCAGGCGAAATCCAAACAAATTTGAAATGTTAGTGATAATGCACTGCAAAAAAAAAAAAAAAAAAAAAAAAAACCGTACACAAACGAATCACAAGACAAAACACTGACGCGTTTCCGACCTCTTAGGTCTTCTTCAGTGCAAAACGCAAAACGCGTTAGGACAACGAAAATGAACGAGCATATTACTTATCTTCATCCACATTCGGTGCAAGGTTGGCGTTGATTCATATTTTCAAACTCAGTTGGGGGCAATATCTATAGATAGGCCAATTCACTGGTAAAATAGACTAGTCTGCATCCATTGAATGGTCGCTCTGGGATCAGGTGATTGAAACGTTTCTCAATAAATGGCAGTGAAAGACTTCTCCTACTGAACACACATACCGGAAAATCTAGCTGTTTGTTATTTGGCAGCTAAGGTGTGAGGCTACTAGCTCTCCAATTTACACTCTTTGCTTGTCCATTTGTCAGAAGGTACATCTGCGGCAACATTTTAATGTCTTTGACGACTATATATCTTTTACTATGTGTGTGTGTGTGTGTGTGTGTGTGTGTGTGTGTGTGTGTGTGTGTGTGTGTGTTTTCTAATTTAGGAAATGAAATATGACGCGTAACTGATGGCGCCATGGGCGTGGCATATTCGTATCTACCTGACTGATGTCAATGAATATGTTAACATATTATAAATCCATTGTGTATGTTTTGACTTTGATCATAGTGTGTGTGTGTGTGTGTGTGTGTGTGTGTGTGTGTGTGTGTGTGTGTGTGTGTGTGTGTGTGATCAGGGCAGGACTTCTCTTCCCAATGCGGTGACAACTCTAAAAGGCCACTATCTAATAAGCAGAGTTATATAATAAAATAAAAATGAAATAGAAACCAAGATTGTTTAGGTTTGCTCCAAGAAGGGAGAGATAATTGACTTTTGTTCGTCCCATGTTTCAATTGTTTTAAATGTTGCTTTTCCTGCCTGAAGGAGACCTAATAGGTCAAGACGCCTAGTGTCTGTTTTGTCTGTTCCTTGGTGTCGTGGCTCAGTAATTCCAGTTTTGCTTGTACGTTTCAATTTCCGCTTGAAGCCGCCCTACTTTGAAACCTAAAACGATAACTGTTATTTATGACAGTCTGCATTTATAAGGAAAGGGAGGTGTGTGTGTGTGTGTGTGTGTGTGTGTGTGTGTGTGTGTGTGTGTGTGTGTGTGTGTTACGTGCTTGCCATCATGTATGCGTGCGTGTGTGTGTGTGTGTGTGTGTGTGCGTGCGTGCTTGCCATCATGTATGTATGTGTGTGTGCGTGTCAGAGAGAGAGAGAGAGAGAGAGAGAGAGAGAGAGAGAAAAGTGCCGGAACCAAGGTATTGAGGGAGTGAAATCAGATCATTACCTCTCCCCGGCCAAAGGTCTGACGGTGGGCCGGGTTCTTTGTGTGGGCACAAAAGGCCCGGGCTTACCACGCGATCGCTCTGTTGGCCGACTTAAAAGCCCCGCACACCAGACAGCGGAGAGGTTCGGGAGGGAGGGAGAGAGGGGGTATGAGGACAGGGGTTTTACGTACCCCGATTCATTCGGCATTCAGCGAAGCAGCCAGCTTTGACGCGGCACTGGCATGAAAATTCCATTCTGCGTAAACTCTTTGGGCTTTTGTGGAGCGGTTGAACGCCTCACCTCATTGACTGCCACATAAAGAGTGAGACTGAAAAGTAAAAAGAGTACGAGGGCGCAACTGACACGATCTCATGCTGTCGAGATAGCCAATAACATCGGCCATGAACATTGAAAAAGTTGTTGCAAATCGATTTTTAAGACGTACTTTGAAGAGAGACACATGGATATTGTACTGTGTACATCTATGCCTGCGAGACGGTAATCCGTGCATTATGTAACCGTATATATGAATATTAACCAGTTAATTTTTTTTAAGTGAGTGGGGGTGGGGAAGTTTTATTCACCCTTGATACGGAGTCTTACAAGCTGAAATGTTCGTTTCAGTTTTTCAAGTAATATTTAAAATGTAGTTCAAAATTTTACATTTTACACCACGCATCGGTGGCACTTCACCATTTTACTTAAACCAACTTAACCATTTTCCCCCATACCGGGCCATCACCAGGCGTGTTGAAGCGCAGTACACACACACACACACACACACACACACACACACACACACACACACACACAAGCGCGCGCGCGCGCGCGCACGCACGCACGCATGCACGCAGAGAGAGAGAGAGAGAGAGTTAAATAGGGCCTTGTACCCTGATGACATAGTTTCAAGAATTTTCTGTACGGCATTAGTGGGAGTAAGGCCTCGGTTTACATTGAAGATCAAAACTAGGACTGGAATGAAATCAGCTAGCTGTCTTTAGAAAGCTTCAAAAGAAGCCGACTCTCTTTGTCCGGAAAAAAATATAATCTGCCCACAGACACACGGCGTCTTGTTTAAAAAAAAAAAGATTTTTTTTTTGTCGTCGTCTTTGATCAGTTCATTTTCTTGCTCTCAGATCGCTTTGAGATCGTACTGTACGGTCACTTTTACATACTCGTTCATTTCACTGTCAATACGATTGATTTTCTTCCCCATGCTGCGTTTTTTTTGCGGTCAAGGATCCTTGATATACTTTGATTTCTCGCAATATGAATGGTTGTTTGCGTTCCAGACAGGTGGTACAATCCTTGCCGACTCAGGTCGGTCGGCAGCGCTGTTTCTCCTGGTCTGTTCAGTTTTTCAGTCTGCGGCTTGAACCTGGTGCTGTTCGTTCTTCCTGTAGCCCCTGTCTCTTGGCTGCACCCTTTCTTCACCGCCTGTCCCCTGTCCCATGCCCGCTTTCCCCGATGCCTGAGAGAGTCGACCTGATTGTTAGGGTCGGTGACACTCCGCTCTTGAGTTTGGAGTACTTGGGTGTGTCAGTTGAGGGTCCGGTGTG
>CM031595.1:100984038-100986538 GCA_018398815.1 Conus ventricosus | reverse complement strand
CGACGATTGTCGCCTTCGACAGTCTTTGTATGTGTCAACAGGCGGGGTGGGGAAGGGGGGAACGCCAACGGTAGTGGAAGTGTTAAAGCGTTGTAAGGGGACGATAGCATGGGGAAGGCATTAATTTTCTGTTAATTTTCTGTTCTTTCTTTACTATCAAGAACCTCGGGTACGAGTTCGGCAGAACGAGACTTATATAAAGTCAGGGTTGTAATTAACCTCAGTACTGCTGTTCTGCTGTTACTGGCTTGAAATCAGTGATTCATCAGGTCTGTTTAGTTCTCTTATCAAGCCCATTTTAGTCCTCTAGTGGATATACACCAACATCTACGTGACGGACCAGTGTCTTTACTGGGAAGAATAACAAGGGTGTCATTGAAACGCTGCCGATGACCCAGGTCACCTGACGACGGTACAAGAACATACCACGTGAACTTACGCACGCATCTAACCCCATGAATCGGGTCAACGACTTTGAAAAGGCTTCAGAAAGGTTTTGATGGTGAAGTTGCCGCCAAGGCTCAAACTGTCGCTCAGAAAAGTCGTAGAATTTAAAGACAGTAGACTAGGATATTGAGTTCCGGTGTTTTGTTTTGTTTTTTGTTGTTGTTTTTTTTTTAACCAGTGCATAAATCACAAGTGACAAAGCGAGGGATGTATAACTGGTGTAAAAGGGACGGATCACACGGGTGCCCCATTGTATCACACAGTCTTCGCTTACTTTTCTCCTGCTCCCGCATTTCCATTTGAACAGAAGTGATCAGGAAAGGCGCGGCGTTTGCAGCTTTAATTGATTGAAATATGGCCTGGTTATTCGTGTGGCCTGCATAATTAATAATAATATTTGTTTTGTGTTTCTCCCTCCAGCCTTCTTCCCAGCCCCACATTGCTCCCACCGATTTTTGTTTTGTGTTTTGTTTTGTTTCGTTTTGTTTGTTTGTTTTTCTCCTAAGCTGGAAGGTTATACGAATGATTCTACGATTCTGTCTTCGAATTAGTTTGCATATTCAGGTCACGTACTGTAAGTTTCTCTCTTGACTGAAGTCTGTGATCCATTGTCCTGTTCGCGGAGATCGCTGACTGACCAGTCACAAACTGTTTTCCATTGCAGGAGCGTTCCTCTGAATTCCTGCCTGTGGCGATTCCTGTTCCCGCAGCATGCTGAGCCATATATTTTTTTCCTCAGCGATCTTAGGGTCGCCGAGATACGCATTTTCTCAACGATCCAGGCTCGTAAACTAAACGATCGCACATTTAAGAACCTAGACGGGTATCGTCGAGATCGCCGAGAACTTGTTCGAGATCTAAACGTTCGTTCAATGAGATCAGGCGTATGAGACCCCCCCTCCCCCCCCCCCCCCTCCCCTTCCCTCCCACATCACACACCACCGTCCTCTTTCCGGTCATCAGTTTATTCTCGTTTCATGGCAGATAAGAACCTCAAAACCTGGTAAACTTCCGTTCACTCCCCTCTCCCTTATCCTTCTAGACCATCTGACCCGCCCCTGTGTTACGTGTAGTCAGCCCTCAGATAGGTAAAACCCCCACATGAGGGCCTCTTTTCCTCTTTTATGGCGGAAAGCAGGGCAGTTTTGTTTAAGTGTTGACATTGGCAGACAGCAACCTTAGACGACACACGCGGAGAGATTTACTCGCACCTACAACACACACAAACCTTCCATTTGCAAAGTAAAGAGAGTAACGCCAATTAACCATAGTATGGTTCTTTCTCTCTCTCTCTCTCTCTCTCTCTCTCTCTCTCTCTCTCTCTCTCTCTCTCTCTCTCTTTGTCTGTGTCTGTCTGTCTGTCTGTCTGTCTCTCTCTCACCACATACACGCACGCATACACGCATCTACACACGCGCGCGCACGCACGCGAGCGAGCACACAACACATACACACACGCACACACGTGCACGTACTCACGCACGTGCGGACGCGCGCGCGCACACACACACACACACACACACACACACACACACACGCGCGCGCGCATACAGACATAGGCTGACACTGCCGCGTAGTAATCTCAATCGATCAGCAACCCCTTCCCTCCTCCCGTCCCGTACTTTCTCTGTCTTTCTGTTCCTTGGCACACTCACCTTCCACCCCTGTAGTTGAAAGTAAAGACCACGTCAAACAGGAGACTGTCTACGGACAAGTGGGGACCAAGGACTGAAGACTGCATGTCAGGATTCACCCATTGAACACACTCACTTCACTTACAACACACAAAGGGGCAGCTGCCTCTGATGAGGGGTTTAACGTGCAGTTCAGCATGGAGGGCTATCAAGGTTCTCCCACTGAACACATTCTACGCTTACAACGCATGTACTGCCTCTGATTGGAGTCCAACGTGCAGATAACTAGAGAGTGGTGTACAATGGTTCGTTCTATGTTCAAACATTACGCTTACAACACATATGCAGTAGCATACACTACATTGATCATAGTGTCTGCTTGAATTGTCGAGGGTTTAACATGCTGACCCCGCCTGAAT
>CM031595.1:100956538-100961538 GCA_018398815.1 Conus ventricosus | reverse complement strand
GGCCTTCCGCTGCCTCGGATGTGTCCGACATGTCCCCGCGGTCTCCGAGACAGATCCTGCGGGGCATCGGCCACACCCGCTCCCCTCGCTCTCACTCCGAGACAGACAATCTGGAACTCTCGGGTGAACCTGTTTGGAAGCGCAGGGAATACTTTGAGGAACGGTCTGGGCCCCGATCTGCCGGCAGTGGAGAGTTAAGACATCTGTCCAGAAGCACAAGCATGCCTGCTCGTTCTGACCTATCCATGAAAGGCATGTCAGCAGGTTCACAAGATCGTCTATACCAAAGTATAGAAAGCAGACGGAAAACAAGGAGCAGCAGAACAGGGGAAGACTCGAGAAGAACAGGAGAAAGTCGACACGGTGGAAGGAACTCCAAGGATACCTCGCCAGGTACCCGAGACAACAGCCGACAAGAACTGTCTTCCCAGGCTGGTAATTACAAGAGTAATTTCATGAACACGTTAGAAGAACTGCAGAAAAGCGGAGGAGCCAAGAGAGTCATCTTGCCAGAGCTGGGCCCGACACTCCCGTGGTCATGGTCCCCGCTCAGGGCAAAGACATGCTGCTGCTCTTCGATGATTTGCGGCAAGCCAGGCTGGACGTGGACGTGAAAGGCGCTCCAGGGGAAGGGATGACCGAGGGCACAAATCATGCTGTCACCAACGGCAGAAAAACTCCAACCAGGTCATCACCCACTCAGCAGTCTGAGGACACGGAGGTGAAGGAAGTGAGACAGAAGGAGAAAAGACAGAAAGAAAAAAGGAACAACACGGTGTCCGGAAGCTCAGCAACACGAGAGGAAGGAGGGGCCACGGTGAGCAGTCTCCCCAGACCGACAGCACACAAACACAGAGTCCCCAAGCCGCTGGATATCCGGGTGGCTGACCTCCGCTCTGGCAAGGTCAGAGACCCCCGGAGAACTCAGTCTCTGACAGACCGACAATCCATGTCGCCGCTGGTAGCTCCCACGGGTTCCTCCCGATATCGTTCTTTGTCACCTGGAAGAGAACAGACATTGACCTCCCCTTCTGATCTCAGAGACAGTTCTGCTCAGTCTCCTGTGGATAGAAGTGAGGCATCCAGCAGGGCGGTTAGTTTGGAAAGATCGGACAATGCGGAAGATATCCTTGATAGCAGCCGGGACTCTATTCAGGGAAGTCCCGGATTCAGGTCCGTAGCCCGGCGAAGCAGTCCATACGCTTCTCCATACAGAGTAACAAATCACCGCCCCCTAAACCACAGCCTTAGTCCTCGGCGTGCGGGTTCACCTAGATACAATCCGGTTGCTGGTATGACGGCAGAGCGGCCTCCTCCTCTGGAGCTGCCCGAAGACCTGGTGTCTCCAAGACCTAGAGCAGGGGGACTGGGCAGGGTGCCGAGGAGAGAAGCATGGGAACGTCAGCGGAGAAGGAAAGAGATCCAGTCCCTGGACAAAGGTGGAACCGAATCTACCGCCCAGGCTAGGTTCATTGAGGTTCTCTACAAAGAAATAGAAGAGCTGAAGAAGAAGATCGAAGTCATGGAAGATTCGCAGGCAGAATCTAGTCCAGAGCGGACAAGCCCCCAACGGCGGTGGAGGGCCGCCACAGGCACACCCACACCCACACCGACGTCTGCATGTAACAACGATTCGTTGTTTTCGGCACAGAGTGAAATTCGAGAGCTAGAGAACACCATGGTTTTAGCACGACGAGGAACTTCGCCTAGACTGTCTGTTCACAAGTCCCGGCAGTCACCGCGGCACTGGGAAACCTCACGGTCTACCTCCGGTCCTCGTCTGTCTCCTGGTTATCGCCCAGTGCAGATCTCCCTTTCCCCTAGGCGGCTCTACGCCAGAACCTCCCCGCTGGGCACCCTGCAAGGCCGTCAGTCGCCTTCCCCTCTAAGACGCAGTGGCGGTAACGTGTCCCCCAGACCCCGGTCCATCTCCCTGGGCTACAAGAGTCCCATCCGCAGCGTGACCCAGGAGATATGGGGCGGGGACCTCACGGACACGGACAGCCCGCCCTCAGAGCGCAGGGACCATTTTAGAAAGCTCATTTCCCAGACGGCCCTGGGAGAGGGAGACATCATTGAGCTGAAGCAAGCCCTGGCTTCGTCCGTGGTGGAGAACGACATTCTGCAGGCCAAACTCAGGAATGCGCGCTTCGAGATACAGGAGAAACTAAACAAGACCAATGAAGTAAGTTCCAGTTTTCTTTAATCTGTTTACTGTTCTCTGTTCCGTTCCTCGTGGGGTGCTGAAAGCTACTGCTTTTTTAAAAGGTGAGTAGATGTACGCTAGTGGTGTCGTTAGAACTTGTTGGCGCTTGGGCATGGTAGCGGTGCTATTGACCAATCAGGTAATGTTAGTATTTTTGGTGCATGGGGACAATTAGAATGGCTGAATGCATAATTCGAAAGGATATCCTCTTTGACCTTTCGTCCTTTATGACATCATTTATCTTATTCGTATTGATGATTAAGCGCGCTTTAAACGGAAAGAAGCAAAATTAGAAAATGCGTAGTTTGAATTTAATTTTTTTTAATCTCTGCTCTTTTTTTCTTGTGAAATTTATGTCAGGTTACGTGATTCGCCATGTTTTTTTTTGTTTTTTGTTTTTTTTGTGTTTTTTTTTTTTTTCGTTTCCTTGTGACTGAGAGCAGACCCTGTGACACACGCCTGTTCTATCCTTTTAAGCATTTTGTAGGACAAATGTCCTTCCAACTAACACTGGTGTCATTCAACAGACTTCACGGAGCTGAAAAACGTGACTTTTCTCTGTATCTTAATGGCGCACAACGTTTAAGCGTTCTTTCATAAGCAAATCTTCAAGTTTAGGCAATAAAAGGTAATCGCTGTGGTCAACACCTGCTACTTCCTTTTCACATATATTCCAGTGTCTCCGATTTAGCGTAAATGTTGTATGAGCAACTTTGAATTCGATTTGTACAACCCATATACAGCCATTTATATTTGAATTTATGTCAGTCTTCGATGTATTCACAAAACAAATATTTTCTTTGGCAGTCAATATGTGCTGTATTTGTATGTGTTGTGAAATTATAATCTTATTCCATTTATGTGTGTGTGTGTGTGAAATCTTATTCATGATTATTAAGCAACAGAAATTACCTCCCCAGAACGGTTTCCCTCTGTCTGTGGTTGATCCTCAAACCAGTTGCCAGGGAGGTTCTTTGTCGACACTGTCTCAAACGTTGTCGTTTTGGTGTTGTTTAACGTACAATCATGTCTTTTCTCACGACAAGTCTCAAATTTTGACAACTAAGTGAAACTGTACACGCAGCTTCACGCAGTCAGTTTGAATCAATAACGAGGCTACTTGTTGTCCCTTTCAGCTTCGGCTCCAGCCTTCATGAAAACAAGCCTAGCTTGCATACCGAACATGGACTGTTCAGACCGTAAAGGCCCGCAACGTTCTGATGGCACGTATCGATAGGAAGAATACAGTGGTGTGCACACTTGTGTCTCTGTATATACATATGGGTATGTGTAAAAGTGTTTTTTAATTCTGTACAATGCAGTTATTTGTAAGCCTTTGCAGTTAAACATTTTCCCCACATATAACAAGCAGAAAGGAAAAATCATCAAATTGAAAGTAAGTGTAGTCAAAACATGACACGACGCTTAAGAAATGAAATGGGTCAAAAAGCGTTGTTGCAAGGAAATCCCTGATCAAACGATGAAGAAACACCGCTAACCAAAGGCCAATCACTGGTACAGGTCCTGGACGACTGTCGGAAGCACCTGGCTAGATCGCAGGCAGAGAACATGGAACTGAGAACGGCACTGGAGCGAGAGAAGGACAGGGTGCAGAAGAGCGACTCCTACTGCAGCGACATGCGGCAGATGGTTCAACAGGTGCGTGGGACTGATCTCATGTCAGTGTAATTGTTGATTGTCTGTTCGTGTTGGGCGATTTGGGACACGAATCAGAATGATACAGTTATTGTTTGTCTTGAAAAGCGTGATGTCATGGAAGTTAATTCATTTATCACACCAAAAACACGCATGAACTCAGAAGCACACACAAGCATGTATGCTCGCATACATGTTAAGACGCGCACGCACACAGGCATGCAGGTATGTGCATTGGAAAATCGCGCACACACGCGCGTACGCAAGCAGTACCACCGCCCGCACCTCCCGATATATTTACACATACGCGCATGTGTACAACAGATACACAACAGATACACAAACATGCACACGAGTACACGTACACACACGCGCGCGCGCGCGCGCACACATACACACACACACACACACACTCACACACACACACACACACACACACACACACACACACACACACACATATATATATATATATATATATATATATATATATATATATATATATATATATATATATATATATATATGTGCATACATACATGTCCCACAGATGCACGCGCACACACTTACACACTCACACTTTTGCATATATATGCATACACGCGCGCACATGTACTCACACACACACATACACTCACAAGCACACGCACAAACATACATTTTCAAACACATACATACATTCACACTCATACACATGAGCAAACATGCATAAACACGCACTCCCCCCTCCACACACACAAACGACACACACACACACACACACACACACACACACACACACACACACACACACACACACATATATTAAAGAAAGTGCCCAGATGACCTCGACTTACCCACTTATTCGAAAGACTAGCCTCGGACCAAACATTTCAGGTAGAGTAGACGGGTTTTGGGCGGGAAGGGGGGGGGGGGGGGGGGGGGTTGGGGTGGTAGTGCTTGTTTTGTGCTGTACATGAACCAATGAACTACGATCATGTTATATCTCAAGCAAGTCAGCTGTCAAAAAGACCGCTCCAAAATAATATGTTATACATAGTGACAGTCGAAAGACAGCAGACAGTTCGTGATTTCTGAAAACAAAACTTGTATGGGGCGTTCTAACTTATATAGAAATGCGATCCTTTATAGCAGAGTT
>CM031595.1:100924038-100951538 GCA_018398815.1 Conus ventricosus | reverse complement strand
ATTCGCCAAAGTCTGCTTGTGTGTTTCGTATTGTACATAACATCTGCATTACTTTACACTCTGTTTGTGTGTTGATATTCATTTTGGCCTGTTTTCCAGCAACGTTGCAGTCTGTTTCATTTTCTGTTGTAAGCACAGTCACAATATAAGATGTTACGAGGCATAAAGCAAAAGGTGGACTTCCAGATAACGAGGAAGGTCCACATAAGGTAGGCCTCATTTCACACGAACAATACGTTACTGATATATTGCTGCATGATCAAAGGGATCGCCAGAAAGCCATTTTGAGGCATATGTCGTGAATGTCCAGATAAAATTATCAGTGCAGATGTTATGGATGTGATTTTTGTTCAAGGTCCAGCTGACCTGGCGAACACACACACACACACACACACACACACACACACACACACACACACAGCTGGTGCGCGCGCGTGCGCGTACACTCTGGGACATACGTACATACAAAAAGGCAACCACATTATGCATGGTACTACAATCAGTTCATTACAAAATTGTATTTGAATACATCACCAAAACTAATGAATTTTTCCCCGAGTGTGTGTTTGTTTCTGTTCCGTAATGTTTCGACAATATTTAAGTCCATTTATATTTCTTGTAAATGTTGAATATATTATGCATCTACTGATTTGACGGTAGTCAAAATTTCCGTCATAGCGACTGGATGCCTTTGAAACTTTCGATGCATTTTATCTGTTAAATGCATTGAACGTAACGCGTTTTGACATTCCACTTTCTTCTATATCCGCTTGATATCTTCTGTGTATTTTTGTATTTTCATACTTCCACAGTATGCTGTAGTTTATTTCGTTTTTGCGTTCTAAATAACGATGTATTACTTCAGCACCCATTTTGATAAGCTGTCTTCTGATCATTTGTTTGTGTGGGTGTTTTTTGTTGCTTTTTATTCATTTTTTTTCGGGGGGGGGGGGGGGGGGGGATTGTACCAAGTACTTTTTCAGTTTACACTATCTATCTTTGTCTTTTCCTGTGTTTATTTTATTGCATTTATTTACTTATTTTAGCACTGTACATAAATTGTATTTTTTTCATTGCCCGTTTGAATAGGCAAGAATGGATACACAAGTGTTAAAAAATTCAATTGTTTGAAATGAAATGTATTCGTTATATGAAAAGGATGTGGGTTGTGTGGAGTCGGGGGAAAGGAGTGGATATAGCCGATCAAGTGGAAGGTGCGGAAGGGGGGGGGGGGGGTCGAGGAAGAGATTCTGAAAACAATTGCTCTCCCGCCTACATCTCAAGATCGATCTGTTTTATGTGTGCGTGTTTTTCTTCTTTTTTTTTTAATTTGATAACAGGAGTATGTCACACTGTCACTTTTGCACACGCGCATTCATGACAGCATTTACTCCATACGCACACGCAATCTTTCCAATCAACCAAAAGGCGCACTACCGAATGTTTTTTTCTTCTCCCCCTCTCCTTCGGGAAAACACTTTACTAAATCACATCAAACAATTTATAAACAGATTTTATACATGTAGCTCTCTTTCCACTGAGAGGCAAACTAACTCACTCAAGACTTCATAAAGTCACGGCCTTCACACAACATTGGCCCACAAAATCCAGACCAGGAAAATAAGTGATTCTTTCACTCCTTGATGCTATGCCTGCATCAAACACAAGACTTCATACTATCATGATTCCCTGTCTCTCTCAGACATCATCTCGCCCCCTCGATTTCTCCCGTCCTGGAGATATGACTTCCGACTCCTCTCCCTCGACTCTTCTTGTCACTGGAGAGATGAGTTCCAACTCCTCTCCCTCGTCTTCTCCTGTCCCTGGAGAGATGACGAGTTCCCGACTCCTCTCCCTGGAGTCCTTAATTCCTGGGGCTGCCTACCGGTGTGTTCCCACACCATGGCCATCTTCAACCACCTCACGGGGTGAAAGGTGAAGGGCGAAGGGTAAAAGGGTGAAGGGCGAAGGGTAAAAGGGTGAAGGGCTGAAACACGAATAAGGTTCGTGTAAGTAACCTTCTTAATTCAACATATGAATTCTTTCTTTCTCTTTTCCTTAAGTTTTCCCCTGTAGCTTTCCCCAACTATCTATCGCTCACCTGGTAATGACTGGTCAGCAGAGAGGACCAACGTCCTGACAGGTTCGAGTCTCTAGGCCATCTGCTGGGTTAAAACTGATTCTTTCCTCCCTCCTCCTAGTGAGTGCATACTCAGTGTTCAAAACACATGACCAGCACCTTACCAGCCCTTGTTAAACTATCACTCAGTGGTCACTTTCACCCAATGACCACGTTTGTTTCTTTACTGAGTCATACTCACAATTATTTGGGGACGCCCGCTACACTAGTCAAGCCACATGAATATTCTTCCTTTTCCGTTGTGGCATGGGGAAATGATTCATATCACTAACTACATGTGATGGAGCGTCACATGCCTTGATGTGAGGCTACGTCATATGACAGAGTAATAATAATCTTTCATTTCGTGTATGTTTGGTGTATTCGTGTATGTTTGGTGTATGTTGATTGTTGTTCAGCTTAACACCACATACTTACATGCTTTACGAGACTAGTTTTGCTTGAATAGTAATTAATCCCCTCTTCTGTTCATTTGATACAACGTTTTTGTTTTGGTAGGTAACTGGTGTTAGCTACTAAAGTAATATAGGGGTGTGATAATGATATTGTCCCTTGAGAAAATACTATGTTTGTAGAACCACAAAAAGGCATGAATCGTTACGGTATTAAGAACATATCAACGACTTAATTTTCAGATTATGCGATTCATCGTCTATGTATTTAGTCTAAATGATGGTGAATTTTACATGTTAGTAATAGCGCACCGCCCAAACAAAAGTAGACGAGCAATCACTTACCTTCATCCACTTCAGCGCAATTAATTCAACGCCTATATTGTGCTGAAGAGGATGAAGGTAAGTGATTGCTCGTTCGTTTTCGTTGTCCTGAGTGTTTTGTATCTTGCCTGAGGAAGACCTAAGAGGTCGAAACGCGTCGTGTTTTGTCTTGTGATTCGTTTGTCTACGTTTTCTTTTGGCGGTGCGCTATTACTAACATTTAAGAGTTGTGTAGATTTCCATCTGCAGTCGCCTCACTTAGCAACTAAATAATGGTGATCGAGGTGACTTTGTAGGATCAGGATGTGATTCTTTGGTCGAACTTTTGCTATTGCTAAAATTATACTCCAGTTTCGATCGCTAAACAGACACTAGCATGGTACATTCATTGGTCAATACTGATGCTTGATCACTGTTTCATAAGACACAGGGATTAATTAAGATGAGACTTCGTAAGTTGTTAGTGTCTATCGGGATAAGGTTTGTTGGAACCTATATTTATATCCTATTCAGGTGCCGAAGAGAGATTTTGTAAAAAAAAAATGTTTATAGTCGTATTATCTGTTTTGCATAGATAGACAGATAGATAACAATAATGTTTATTTCTGTAGCGCATATTCCATAAAAATGCGCAACAGATAGATAATAATAATGTTTATTTCTATAGCGCATATTCCATAAAAATGCTCAACAGTGCTTTACATTTCAAGAAAGAGCAAACGGTAAAGAATAAGAGTTATAAAAGTCATGCACATTGAAAAACCCACAAAGCCTCGAGATATCAAATACTGATTTGCACGAATCAAATAATATATAAACATGCACCTTAGTACTAATTCACATCAGTTTCGGTCAGAGACCTCTACTGTATGTATGCATGTGTGTGTGCATTGTGCGTGCATATGTGTGCGCGCAGAGGTGTGTGCATGGAGGCGTGTGTTCGCGTGCATGTGTGCACGTGCGTGTAGGCGCACATCTGTGTGTATTTGATAGATAGATAGATATATAGATAGATCTTTTTCTTTCCTTTAAGTTTTTTCTTGGTCATACACTTTTTTCTGCAAATGATTATTCCAGTTTGCCTGTACGTGTCCTTAACTCTGCATTATTTTCCGGTTTTGATTTTATTATTTTTAATCTTGAAGTAAAAGGTTTATCTTCCCCCCCTTGTTTACGCCGGCGTGTTGTTTCTAGTTGTGGTGTGCCACAAATTTGTGTGTACCAATTATTTATGTCTAAAACCTATAAGCCATATTTGTGTGTACCAATTATTTATGTCTAAAACCTATAAGCCATATTTGTGTGTACCAATTATTTATGTCTAAAACCTATAAGCCATATTTGTGTGTACCAATTATTTATGTCTAAAACCTATAAGCCAAATTTGTGTGTACCAATTATTTATGTCTAAAACCTATAAGCCATATTTGTGTGTACCAATTATTTATGTCTAAAACCTATAAGCCATATTTGTGTGTACCAATTATTTATGTCTAAAACCTATAAGCCATATTTGTGTGTACCAATTATTTATGTCTAAAACCTATAAGCCATATTTGTGTGTACCAATTATTTATGTCTAAAACCTATAAGCCATATTTGTGTGTACCAATTATTTATATCTAAAACCTATAAGCCATATTTGTGTGTACCAATTATTTATGTCTAAAACCTATAAGCCATATTTGTGTGTACCAATTATTTATATCTAAAACCTATAAGCCATATTTGTGTGTACCAATTATTTATGTCTAAAACCTATAAGCCATATTTGTGTGTACCAATTATTTATATCTAAAACCTATAAGCCATATTTGCATGCGTCAGAGGCGTCTTTTGTGTATTCATATCTCTTTGAATTTGACTGTTTTGGAGACTGGATTACAGCATCAAGCCATCTTTTAGGTATTCATATTTATTCGTATTTGACTGGTTTGGAGACTGGGTTGGAGACTTGGTGAGACTGTGTTGGACTGGATTTGAAATTGGATGAGGTTGCAATGGATTGGGCAGAGGATTGGCTTAAAGATTGTATTGGATTGGAGATTGGACTGGTTTGGGGATAGGAATGTATTATGCTTAATTGTATTGTACTGAATTGTTTATGTTATAATCAATTATATTGTAATATGTGGAGATGTGTTTATTGTATGTATTCTGGACACAACATACTTTTGCGTGAAATCCGGTTTGCTCCTTACGGGAGAGCGCGTTAAAGAAGTTTGGGCAATTCATTGGTTGTCTGTGCGTGCGTGTGTGTGTGTTTTCAACCAGTAAGAATTGTAATAAATGGCTTAGATAATGAATTCTAAGAACCATACATTCCAAAGCATCCAATCTTTAACAGCTAGATACTTGTTTTTTGACTACAAAAAAAAAACAACTTTACCGCAAGTATTTCTGCTGATAAATATATTTTGTACACATGATATTTAGTAAAGTTTATAATAAATATGTTAAAATAGCGCGTACAAACAAATTTGAGAACATATAAATTATGGTGCGTTACGATAGTTCTTCGAGGCAGACATGAAATTGTTTAACAAAAAATAAGAGTTAAGTTTAACAGAAATTCAGTGCTAACTAAAAGTGTTATTCCCTCACTTGGTCATTAAGATAAGTTCAATACAAAAAAAAATGTAACTTCTTCTCTTGGTCATTAAGATGAAGTTCAGAACGAACCAAAAAATGTAGTTCTTTTTCTTGGTTATCAGGACAACGCTGTATACGAACAAAAATTGTAATTTCTTTTCATGATCATCAAGATAAAGTTCAGTAAGGACAAAAAGTGTAGATTCTTCACTTGGTCATTAGGATAAACTTTAATACGAACAAAAAAAGTGTAATTCTTTCATTCGATCATGACGATAAAGCCCAATAGTAACAGAAAAGTGTAATTCTTTTTTTCAGTCATCAAGATATAGGTTAGTAGTAAGAACAAAGTATTATTGCTTTTCAGTCATTAAGAGATAGGACCCTGAGAAGGAATTCAATGATATGATGACGAGGAGGAGGAAGAGGGGGATTACAATGATGATGGTAATGATAATGGCGATAACGATGATGAGGATGATAATTTTTGTCGTTGTTGTCGTCGTCACCATTATCATTATTGTTTGTGTTGTTGGGGAAATTTCTAAATTCAACTAGTTGACAAGAGAATAACTATGTAATATAATGTAAAAGGATATTTATAGAGCGCTTTACCTCGCAAGAGGCCAAAGCGCATATTACAGAAAAACATGATAAAAATTATAATTCTAATTCAAAGCGCGCGCATACACACACACACACACACACACACACACACACACACACACACACACACACACACACACGCACACACACACCCCACACACACACACACACACCGCCGGGGAGGGGGGGGGGACCAGACTCTCACACGCAGACAGACACAGGAGCGCGTTCAACACCAGCAAACACGCGCACAGTGGTAACTGGATATCGTTAATCAGTCCGAGGGAAAAGATGTGTCTTTAGGGAGGTTTTAAAAGTCTCTAAAGAGTCCGTGTTATGCAAAGAAGAAGGAAGACTATTCCACAGAGCAGGCGCCTGGTAAGAGAAAGATCGTTGGCCTGAAGTTTTCAGGCGAGCGGAGGGAAGCCGAAGCAGACGAGAATCGGTGGATGAGCGTAAGTTGCGAGACGGAACATAGGGAAACAGACAAACAAACTGTCTGTCATTATAAACGTGATGTAGCAATCTATCATAAATTACAAAAATGGTTGTTGTTGTTATTTCCAGCAATCTATCATAAATTACAAAAATGGTTGTTGTTGTTATTTCCATCATCAGCGTTATTGTTGCGATCACTGTAAGGTTGATGAGGACGATTACCGTGACCATTTGCCAAATACTGACTTTTTTATCTGTTTATTTAATTGTTATTATTACTTAATGTTATTCATTTATTTGTCTATTTATTGATTAATTCATGTATTTATTTATTTATTTATTGACAGAATGTTTTCACGGGACGAGCATCTTCTCTTGTCAGACGACCAGCGGCGCTACGCCAACTCTCTGATCAGGAAGTACACCGGCATCAACCCTAAACTACAGTCACCACTGACGATGGTCAAAGTATGTGTCACGTGCGAAAAAGGATGTTGTTCAGGATGGAGGGAATGAAGCAGTTGGGGTTCGGGGGTCATGGGACAGAAGGGAGGAAAAAAGTTGTGGGGGATGGGGATGAAAGGAGAAGGTAAAGAGAGAGTGTGGTTTATGCTTCATGACTGCTTAAGGTAGCGTGAAAAATCATTTTGTCGTCACTGCTGTTGAATCACTAAGGGAGGCAATGAAAGCATTCTGTTTGACTGCTTTCTCTGGCTTTGATTGTCTGTCTGTCTGTCTGTCTGTCTGTCTGTCGGTTTGTCTTCCTCTCTCTCTCTCTCACTCTCTCTCTTTCTCTCTCTCTCTCTCTCTCTCTCTCTCTCTCTCTCTCTCTCTCTCTGTCTGTCTGTCTTTCTCTCTCTCTCTCTCTCTCTCTCTCTCTCTCTCTCTCTCTCTCTCTCTCTCTCTCTCTCTCTCTCTCTCTCTCTCTCTCTCTGTACGTGTCTGTCTGTCTGTCTCTGTGTATCTGTCTCTCTGTCTCTTTCTCTCTCGGTATGTGAGTACTTCTGCACTTCTGTTGTATTTTATGTATGTGTTCTGGATAGGTGTCTGTTTCTTTATGCACCAGTTACTTCAAACAGTGTTTTAATTTATCATTTGTTTCCGTTATTGTTTTCAATAACATACGCTTCTTCAAATTTTTGCTATATTCTACAACGATAAATGACAGAAATTGGATAAAATGGCCGTTGATAGCACTGTTTGTGTTGTTAGTTTGGTAGTTTCTAGTTACACTGGCAACTTGACCGTGAACGATTGGTCTTTTGTTTCAGCACCCGTGACTGGGGTCAGTGTGATTATTACGAAAATAGGTGTCGCTTGTGGAAGTCTTGAATTTATCATGTTGAACGCGGCTTTCATACCAGCCCTTAAAATGGTCCCTGTGCCACAACCCCAGTGCTATCATCATCATTGTCATCACACCACAGCCGCGAACGGAAATGCCATCGTCAGCATCGAGAGCAGCAGCTTGAGCAGCGACAGCAACAGCAGCATTGACAGGAGCAAGAACAGCTATAGCATCAGCGTTAACCAAATGTTAAGTCCAGTGCTATGCCTCTGCTAATTGGATACCACTACGACTAGACGGTTCCTTACTTATTATGTTGACGATGCTGGCAAAGAACACTTCACGTTTTATATTTTGAACAAGAATAAGTTATACTCGTAGCGTAAGTGAATAGCGATGATTATCCATTTGGAAACTAGATTCCTCACTGGTTTTGTGCTCGCATTCCCATGCTGTCTACTTAGAAAAACGTTCCCCTTTATTGTCTCTACTGTGTTGTTACTTTCCGTATGACAATCCGTACGAAATTACTGTGGCTTTGGGTTATGTTCGTGTGTTATTCTTGTCAGTTGCTCGGAACGCGAAACCACGTTATTTGAGAGCTTTTCAAACTGACACTTTCAGCCACATAAGTATGCGTATTCATTGCGTCACAACACAAACTATTTCATTTTATGTTCAACATTTTAACATTACACACATGCTTAGCAAATTCTTTAGATTGATGTGAAAAGGTTTCGCAGGTGTCAGCACTGTTTGCTTGAACAATACACGTTTCCCCGAACTGTGCGTGGAGGGATCTTAGGAGATGATGCTAGAACATGTCCGCGTTAGCTCCTAACGGAAATGTATGAATTCGTGTGCTGTTTTGCACCAGTGCGTATCCACGTAAACTACAAGAATACACACCAGGAAGAGAATTGTGCTATTTTACAAATATACTCTAAAATCTATCAGTATTTGGATTATAAGTTATAGTTCAAATCATACGCTGTTGTACGGCAAGGCATCTAAGAACGGAAGTAAATGTTGACGGCGGGGCTTCCGTGTAGTAAAATCAGAAGGGTTGGTACTTTCTGCTGGGTAGTGTAGTGAAAACGTGAACTGAAGTAAAGGGCGATGAGAACCGGCGAAAAGAACGTTTACCTTTGCCTTCTGGCCAGCGCCCTACACTGTTCCCTCCACTCGTGCCCAGAGAAAAAGTCAGTGACCCAGTACATTGACGAACTTTGGCACCACTGATCTTGACTCTTATACTGCCCAGTACAGAGTACTTGCCTTTCTGATTTAACATTGGATTGTAATTTGTTTGATTTTTTGACACTGAGAGCGAGTGTAGGACTAGCTGTGTTTTGCATTAGTTTGATGTATTTGTACGTGTATAAGAAATATGAAGCGCACCGTCTGTATTTTATTTGGTATAATTGGTATAGCAGTATAAAGTATATATTGCATTGGATATTTGCCTGCGAACGTACACGATGTGTTACAATGAGTATGAGAATATAATATGCATCGAATGTTATATTCGGAATGTGTGCACGGAGTTGCTCACGTTTAGTGTAAATCCCATTTTGATAAGTGTGAGTGCATGTAAATCCTGTTTTAATAAGTGTTAATTCGAACTGCAGTATTGGATTTATATTGTAGACATATGAAAGATCTTGCACATATTATATTTCACAGCATGCGAGCATGAATGCATAAAACTGTGTGTATGGCCACTGGATATGAGTGTATGCCGCACTTGCGCATGTATTGCTTACATGTTGTCCTGTAATGCTCTGTTGTGTTACACACACACACACACACACACACACGCACACACACACACACTTATGCACGCGCGCACGCACAATGTGTGTGTTTGCTGCACATTTAAAAAACAAAGGCATAATTTTTGTTATTGTATATGAACCAAAGTGCTTCATGTAACGCGTACATTATTTTTCATTTAGTCCATTCAACACATATTTTTATGTTTTAGCGTAGTAAGAGCGCTCGCTCATCAGTATACACTACAACAACAAAAAAACGATATTGTTGTATTATAGAATGCAGTCAGAATAGTGGTTACATCCGCAAAAGAAGAAATGGAAGTCAGGACCTAAAATGTTGCCAAATTCACCACTAGCCTTCAAAACCAAAATTCTCTGACCTTTATGCTAGGTTCACACGAGAGCAACTTTTACTGCCAACAAATAGACCCCAAAAGTTGCCAACTCGATGTGCAACAAATCAAAAATAGATTTTGGCCAAAGTTGCTTCGTCATATGTGAACGCAAGAGGCAACTATATGGCAACTCCGTAGCTCCGCCCCTTTTTTTGCTGGCTTGGCCTACGTGCGCGACCTACTTTCCTTGTAGTTGCCACGCAGTAGGTTGCAACTTTTGCAAGCAACTTCTGGAAGCGTGGCGGCACGTGCCGCTTTTTGTCGCACGCATGCACTTCGCTCCGCCCCTTTTTTGTTGCCTACCGGATATACTTGTGTTGCCAAGCTGTTCACACAAAAGCAACTTGAAGTTGTCATGCAAAAGTTGCCAACCCCACCAAAAGTTATATCTCCCGACGTTCAACTTTTGGCTGTGACAACTTCATAGGCAACTTTTATTGGGAAAATCCAATGGGGTCTAATTGGTTTATAATGAGTTGCTGTAGTGACAACTTTTGAAGCAACAATGTAGCAACACATAGGCAACTTGGAGTTGCCACCCATTGTTGCCTCATTGTTGCACTCGTGTGAACCAGGCATTAGCAATGAAGACCTGCAGTTTGGCCATTTCTGCTCTTATTTTCTCCAAATGCACAACTGAAAGTAGCAAAGAGAGATAACTCACTTCCTACTAGTGTTATTATATAATGTGCGGTAGATTCAAGATTCGTCCGGATCTTGTTATGCGGACATGTATGGAAGCAGTCCTGTCAGCTAGCCCGTGTTCTTGTGTGTGTGTGTGTGCGCGCGCGTGTGTGTGTGTGTGTGGCGAGTGAACCAGAACAGTAAGTACAATCTTACGTGGGCTTTTTATTGATTAGTCTTTCTCTTTGGGAACCATTTAGCTCATGCAACAGTTTATTTTGGCGTGCACGGAACGTGTGCACATGGCTGACATCCATCATGTTGGTAGCTACCGCACATTTGTAGAATTGTATCTGTACGCTTCTTTCCTGACTAAACAGTATTACGACTCTGATTTGCCTTCATTAGTAATCATAGCATACCTATTATTCATGATGTGTAGGTCTTCGCCAATATCCTGTTGCATTGTGTAATATTTATTCACTCTCTAGTGTTCTCATAACAATGTTAACCGAGTAAGAACTTAAAAGAGTGTTTTGAAGGTGTGATGGTGTATTAACGATGTCTGTAAAAATGTTAGAGAACTATGTTCCTTAGTCTTCTTAATTTTCATAACATTTTTTGTTTTTGTTTTAAAGTTTTCTTTGCTGAGTTTGCTATGGCTCTCGTTATTTCTACAGCACATTTATGAATGCACTCATTGTCACTGGATGAGACAGATTTCCTGCCATCCGACCTTATTCCTATGGCTTGGCCATGTTGTGTATATCGTTACATAAACTATGATCATTTTGTTCATTGTGTTTGCTACTGTCACGAGACATGAACTTTATTACATTTATGTGTACATGTCAGTGATTTTTTTTTATTGATGTTGCTCTGACTTTTTCTGATACTAAAGATTTAAAGGTGACACATACTCTCAACTTCACACAAAAAAAGTTTTCTCCTCAACAAACGGATCAACAGTTTACAGTGAAATGAAAAGCCAGAAATAATGTGATATGTTCCAAAAGAAAGGGAAGGCCTTACCAAGGCATATTGTACAGTCTGCTAACTGCTGACAGACGCTGCAAATTCTGTTCCAGATGTCTGTTTGTCATTCGTTTGTCGGGATAGAGATGATCTGTTTGAAAAGATTGTGATAATATGGATCTGTGATACAAGACTTAAATGATCTGTTTTGCTGGGGTAGTATTAATGTAAGATTATCTGTTCGCCAAAATAGTCATGATCTATTGGTCAGAGCAGTGAGACATGTTCTGATTGCCAAGATTGTCATGATGTCTTCGCCAGGATGATGAGAGGAACTTGTTGTTAAGATGATAAGCCGTTCTGTTTGCTTGAATAGTATGATGACTTCATGTTTGCCCAGGTCTGGATAAATAACATGATCTGTGATGACAGCGAGATGGTCTGTTTTCTTAGATGCTAAGGCAATCTGCTGGCTCGGACAGTGACAAGATCTGTTTGCAAGGTAGTAATAATAATAATTATAACATTACGTTTGAAGGTTGACATGCACGTGTATGTAACAAAAAGTGATCATCAGGATATGACCTAGCACTGAATGGCTGCTTCGTAACCAAGAAGGAGTGACAAGAAAGAGTAAGAAGAGTTCCTATGTGCTTTGGGATGTGTAGATTGGCTAGTGTATAGCCAGGACACGTCGTGGAGAAGTTGCCTGCGTGATTTGGGTTATAGTTTACAGCTAGCGCTGAAAACAGCATGGAGGCTGTCGGTCGTTTCTCCATGTGCTTTTGAGTATTTCGACTGGCCAGTCAGAGGCACAAAACACAGGGAAGAGGGTCGGGCATGTGAAGTGAGCTGGGCCGATGGATTAGGTCACTATCGAGGAAACACACAAAAATGTTTTCCATTAGCAATTTTTGGGCTGGACGGACCGGATACTTTCATGCAAGACTCCACCGTTCCCCCCCCCCCCCCCCCACCTCCACACCCTCCCCCGCACCGTCTACGTTCAATACAACCCAACCGCCCGCCCCAAGGACCCCCTCTTCTCACGCACCTGTAATAGGCTGTGAAGAGTGGCAGTTGGCAGTCAGGAAACACGTGAGTGCCTTCCCATTCCTCCCCATTGTCCTCCCCCTTTTGCTGAACTTCCCCGCCTTCCTCTTTTCCAGACCCACCTTTATCATAAAACTGTCGCCGATTTAGCACGTGAACTATCAGGAAGCACGTGATTCGGAGTACGGCTGACCAAAGATGTTGCGGGGGAGGGATTGGTCTGTCGCTGCACTTTCCCACTGTTTCAGTTTGCCTTTGTGGAGTCCGTTAGCTGGCGCGGGAAGCAGCATCTTCCGGGCGAGAGGATAGTTCTTTGCTGGCGGGCTGCCCAGTATGGTAAGCATACATGCCAGCGTTTATTGGTGCGCTGATCAGCAGATTGGCTCACTGCGTGCACGAAGCTTTCGACCGCGATAGAATCACCGTGCCTGTCAGCTGTGAAATGTGGTGAACAACCCGGGAACAGGAGGCTGACACAAAGCCCAGTTAGAACAACAGGAAGGGACAAATGCCATCAGTAAACGCGCGCCGAAACTCAGGCAAGCAGCAGGTGAAGACAGTGTACCTGTCTCCTCTACACCTTTTGACTGACGTATGGCCTGAAAGTCATAGACCCTGCCAAGCAACCCCCTTCGAGGGATCAACGAGAACATACGACGTTGTAACCATATCTTTCATTTTAATTCGAACTGAAACACTTACGTTGTGCACGGTATTTGGGTCCGAAAGGTAAGATTCCTAGTACGCAAAATGATTCACACCTCATACTTTCATTGATGATGGGGCATTATGCCCCAAAGCCGTCAGTCGTTACGAAATTGGAAGTGAACTAGAGCGAATGTGGCTTTATGAGTTTCCTGCGTTGATTTGAGTTGGAGTCATTGTCCAGTTTATAGCGATAAAACACAAAATAGCCAAGAATAGGAATCGCCCATAAACCTCTATAGGGGTGTCGCGATCTCGAAAGCTTTACTTCCTTCATGTCTCAGATCTCTCATACTTAGCTGAAATCCGTCCGTGCTCCCTTCTGCCGTTTATGGAGTGGGGGATGAGAATGATTTGTTTATACTGGTTGCATGGGAATGATTGTGTTGAAAACCGTAGGTAACTCCTGATCGAAAGTGTTGTGCATTCATCTGTCAACTGTGTGATCACATCACCCGTCCATCCGGCTCACCGTCCGTCTGTCTGTCTGTCGAACTATCTGTCTGTCTGTCTGTTTCCGTCTCTGTCTCTCTCTGTCTGTCTGTCTGTCACACATACACACACACAGACGCACGCACGCACACACACACACACACACACACACACACAACACACACACACACACACACACACACACACGCACGCACGCACGCACGCACGCACGCACACACACAACACACACACACACACACACACACACACACACACACACACTTGCCCACAGAAACACGAACAGTAGTGACGTTGCCTTTATGTATGCAAGTTGGAATATAAAGTCTTATCAAGTTTCATGTCTGTCATACAGCCATTGCAACATGTATTTAACGGTTTTCAAAAAAAAAAACCTGTTTAAATTTGTGTAACTCTTCAGTTCGATCCGGGCATGAAATGTGTGTTTGGATGAATCGCGTTTTCGAGAAGCCTGCATTAATCGATATCTCTTTTCTTTTGCATCTTTTCTCTCTCACATGCTTGCAGACTTTCTGTCTCTGGTTCAGTTTCTATCCATCGTTGTCTACCCAATTATCACACCTACCCCCCCCCCCCCCCCCCACACACACACACACCTCCCTCTCTACACACTCTGTCCTTCTCTGTACAGATTCATGGCTGTTTGACGTCTGTCTGTTGCTGGCTGTTCTTTATTAAACGTGCCTTTGCTATGGCAGCATCACTGTCTCAGACTTACACCAAACTGTCGACAGTTCACTGTTTTCTGTGATATTTTCTTGCCCGCATAATTTTCTAGTTTATTTCGAGTTTCTTTCTGTTGTCATGTTGGACACACCCAGAAAACACATTTTACTGTGATACAGGTCGAGAAACAAATCCATCTGTTGTATGGTTTGGCGTGAAATCCAAAATGTTGGTACAGAGTTTGCCTTGTTGTGATGTGTACCGGACTCCATGTTTATATTGTTTCCGTATAATAATTTGAATAAACTTGGACTCATAGCAGCCATAACCCGTCTTGAGTGCACGTTTGTTCAGACAGTATCATTCCAAGGCAGTAACTCCTCTCTCTCTCTCTCTCTCTCTCTCTCTCTCTCTCTCTCTCTCTCTCTCTCTCTCTCTCTCTCTCTGTGCGCGCGCACGTATGTGTGTGTGTGTGTGTGTATGAGTGCGTGCGCGCGCGCGTGTGTGTGTGATAAGATTGCGGCCGAAATCTGAAGCTTGAATCTTACATGATTGTGCATCTTGCCCTCACTTCCATTCACGACAGTTCGCAAGCGTGCACCGCCCATCGGTCTTCTCCTTAGCTCCCCACCCTCAACACATATACGCACACTTTTTTTTTTTTCATTTTCTTTTTTTAAATTTTTTTTTAACTTGTGATGCGTTTATGTTGACATTATCCTCAGTATTGGTTGTGAACAAGAGTCAGTTAGGACACGCACACACAAACACACGCGCACGCACACACACACACACACACACACACACACACACACACACACACACAGGCGCGCGCGCGTACGCAAGCACGCACACACGCACACATATACATATACTTACACACATACATACAGGCATGCACGCACATGCGCACACACACGCACGTTGCCCACCATCCCTCTCCCTCCATTCGTACTAATAATTATTTACTATTGTTTCGTGTTTTCGTTTATTTGAAAGATTTATAATACAAGGGTTATATAAGGGAAAGGGATGTCCTGTCATCTCAACAAGTTCGTATGTTTTCTAAGTGCAATCCTCCCCCCCCCTCTCTCTCTCTCTCTCTCTCTCTCTCTCTCTCTGTGACGAGGAAGTCGGGCAGAAATGAATGTGTTATGTCATATAACGACCGGATTTCCCACCGGTTTCAACGACGTTGATTGAAGACGTGTGTATGAGTGTGTGTGTGGGGTGGGGGGGGGGGGGGGGGGGGGGGGGGGGGGGGGTGCGTGCGTGCGTGCGTGCGTGCGAGGGAGGGAGAACGTGAGAGAGAGATGGAGAAAGTGCGCGCGCGCCAACATCTGCGAATAAAATTCGCATGTCTTCCTGATTGTAAACATTACATCCGGTTCAATTCAGTTCGTGTTTCAACAACGTTTGAAATAAATGGCAACACTAAATAGATATCTTTCTTGTTTTAAACGTAGGCAATAGAATTAAAAGAGATCATATATTTATCATCCGATGGCTAATTCTCATAACACGCGCGTTGAAGGGTATTTGTCTATTCATGCAAAGATTCGTACACATTCGTGTGTGTGTGTGTGTGTGTGTGTGTGTGTGTGTGTGTGTGTGTGCAAAAGTAAAAGAACTAAAAGAGAGGAATACAGAGAGAGAGAGAAAAGAGAATAGATACCATACACTTCCATAACTTACACTCACTCTCACAGGTCACGAGATACAACACTGAATGAGAGCTTTTCTAAAAGCGTCGGCGGTGTTCATTTCTTCACAAAAACCAAGCCCTTCAAGAAAGCAAATAGACAAGATCCTGCTTTCATTAAACATCAACTGTGTTGCAGTGTAAAACAGCAAAATATTTAATTTGAAAATCTAAAATCCTTCGCGATGCGAGCCTAAGCATACCCATTGGTTTTCTTTTGAGCCAGCAAAACTTTCGCTTTTTCGTAGAGCGTTAATCGCGCAAGCTCAGAACACCAATAAGACGTGACTATTCATGAGGCACGTTTAGAAAAATAATGGCGATGTATAATCTGACCTCTAGCGCTTAAATACGATAGTTAACTCGTTTGTATCGAAGGCTTTGTGGATTTTATGAACGGAACGAAGGTAAATCAGAGAATGTTTGTTCAAACTTCCTCTTCGTTTTTTTCATCATTGTGTGCTTTTACACATATCGGGCCACGCGATTCGCTGAAACGTGTAAACTTCCACGCGATTGGTAATTTTCAAGAGCTCCATTCATCTGTTGGTGTGCCCACTAACTTTTCACTGAAACCGTTTGACACAAGTGGACTTGAGGGATTTTGATTGGGTGTGCCTATACCGGAATGCCTGCGTCACACGTTGCGTGTTCGCATTTAAACCCTGACTGAACGTGGCCTTTGAGATGTAGTCTTTTCTCGAAGGCCACGGACTGAACCCCATATCCGTATGAATATCGACAAGGCGTAAAGTGGTCACACCTGCTTTAATTTACTAAATCGTGTTAATGCCAGTGACGAAAAATGCACGGTGTGGTATTCTTGCTGTTGCTACAGGTCGTCGTCTGCTTGGAAGAGGGGAAAAGGGTGGTGACGTCAGCCATGATTATTCCACGCGGGCAGTTTCCTTCATCTTTCGGGGGCTCCAGCCTTGCGTCTGGTGAATTGGCTTTAGCATACATATTCATGTATCAGCTTTTGTGACATTTTGGTGTAAAGCCCAGAATACAATCGTACAGCATTCTGATTTCGCTTAAAATGAAATATTTAATTATCAAAATACAAGACTTTCTATTCTTTCAGTAAATGATAACGCTTTCAAAAATGCGTTTGAACAGACGAGAAAACCGGTGTGTGGGGGTGGAGGTGGGGGTTGGTCTGGTCTAAAGTGTAAAATGGGTTTACGACTGGTCAAAAATCCCGGAAAGTGTTTTATTCCGTTTTATTTTGCTTTTACTCAACTTTTTTTCTCTCTGAAATAAGTCTTTTACATTTTACGTTTAAAATGTTTTCAAATAATCTAACCTTCAAAATACTTCATTATTGAATAAATCATCACAAATAGTTTTCCGAAAATGTGAAGATATCGAAAAAAGTTCAACATTTTGTTCGATGCTAATATAAACGAAGTTATTAACTGTCAAATTAGCCAGGTTCTGCATTCTTTCCGTAAATCATAACGTTCTTAAAATGCGTTTGAAAAAGTTAACAAACCTAATCCGGAGAATGTGCGGGCATGTGTGTGTGTGCGTGTGTGTGTGTGTGCGTGTGTGTGTGTGTGTGTGTGTGTGTGTGTGTGTCCGCGCGCGCGCGCGCGAATGTATGTGTGTGTGGGCGAGTGCACGTGAATGCACATTGCAATGCTGAGTAGTGTATTTACCTTTGGAAGTAATTCTTTGCTTGCCCGGTAGGGGTGAAGGGATCGAATCGTTTAGCGGGAACTATACTTCACCTGATGATAACTTCCCCTTTTCTGTGATAACAAACCAACCAACAAACAAACGGACGCCTCGACTCCCACTCCTATCATCCCAAATCAATTAAATAAATTATAAACTCCCACCGCATCTTGACAAATTACAGCGAATAAGATGTAGTGTAACCTCACCTCGCCCCGGCGTTTGTATATTATGGGCACGTGGGTGCACAGGTGAATGTTTACGAAAGCTTTTTTCTTTTTTCAAACCTTACTAGCTGTATATAGCCAATTCACTTTAATTGTGTATGCCTGCTTGTCAGAAAAAAAAATCCGACGCAAGTAATTTGATATGCTCATGGCGAAGAAAATGTACCCCCTCCCTCTCTCTCTCTCTCTCTCTCTCTCTCTCTCTCAAAATAGAGTATTTTGTCCCATTTCAGACTCAAGTGTTCAGAATATAAAACCGTCCGCTGTAGCGTATAAACCAAGCTCTCTGTAACCGCCTTGGGCAATGTCGCTGAAACCGACATAGGACATTCCGGCTGGCTCCCCATCAATCTTCTTCTTCTTCTTCTTCCTAAAATACTGGTTCACTCAAAAACGAGTAGGTCACCAGCGCGCATGTTAAAAAGTAAAATAAAATAACATAAAACATAAAAAACAGTGCGACTCAAGACTGTTGGCCCCTGGAGCAAATTTACTGTCAATCAATCACTGCCACGTGGTTTTGGTTGGCTGTAACGGAGTTAATGCGTCACTGAGGTAAACATTGAACATGGGCTTTACTTTTCAACATGTCCTTTCCTACGGGAACCTGTTGCAGTCAATAAAACTCTTGGCATCAGAATAACCCTTGCATCAAAACCAGAATGATCACCAATCTGTATTGGAACCTGTTAGCTTCGAGAGCCTGTAGTTTCACGTTGCCCCCAAAGAGTTCTTTCCCTTTGACGAAAATCGTGATGATGTCTGTTATCCCGGGAGTTGAGCTTCTTCTATCAATAGATTATCTTCTCTTACCTCTAGCTACGCAGACACTGTCATATGTAATTACGTTTCTCCCGTTTTCTACACTTTTAGGGCACATGCGCCCTATAAATGCAGGGTTTAGGACGTTAAACTCTCTCTCTCTCTTACACGCGCGCGCTAACACATTTACAACGTCTACATACATATGTAGTGACAAACACGACCAGATGCTAGGCCAAGCCGTCTCTCTCTCTCTCTGTCTTACATACACACGCACATACATGCGCGCGCGCATAGACACTAACGTAAACACCTACACTCACACATGCATACTTACAATTATAATATATACGAACAGACTTGGCCGTGCTCTCTTTTTCATTCTTCCCCTCCCCACTCTAAAACACACACACGCACACACACACACACACACACACACACACACACACACACACACACACACGCGCGCGCCTGCGACCAAACATATCGCCATGCTTTAAATTCCCCTCATCCCCCCCCCCCCCCCCCCCCCCCCCCCCCCCCCCCCTCACACATATACATAAACACTCATGCACACACGCCCGTGCGCATATTTATGCACACATAGTAGCAGGCTCGAGTAGACACATGGCCAACCCCCCCCCCCCCCCTCTCTCTCTCTCTCTCTCTCTGTCACACACACCACTAACACACGTACACACACACAAATACATGTGCACACCCACAGACAGATCTACACACACACATACGCACAGACACGGACACAGACAAAGGCACACACACACACACACACACACACACACACACACACACACAACACACACACGCACACTCACGCAAACACACACACGCATACACATGATTAGCACACACACACACACACACACACACACACACACACACACACACACACACACACACACCATACTGCCGAAGTATTCTGGCTTCAGTCCATGTGATTCCTTTCCAGGGGAGGTGTTGAGAGAAGAATGTCACCGGATCCCTTGCAGCCTGGCCAGCAGGTACTGCTACAGTCGGCGCCAGTGTGACCAAGAGCAGGAGGCAGGATCCACAACACCAGCAACACCCGCTAGTCAAGATGTGCGACTCCACGCATGTGATTTCAGAGTAATGATTCCATACGTACGATCCCAAACGTCAGAATCAGGACGCAGTATTCCCGATTCACGGTTCCAGATGTACTGTTTAAGGCGCATGGGTCAGGGCACATGGTTCGTGGTACCATACATGTCCGGCATGTGGAGATATTTCTTTGGATTTGTTCTGCATCTGGACGTGGGAGAACGCGATAGCGTGAACTCAAAGGTGTAGGCGACACGTATGGGTCATATCGTTGACCATGATCAGCTCGATGACCAACGGCAGTAGTGATGATGACGAAAATATCAATTTCTCTGCTTCATCTTGTGTAAAGCGTCCTTTTGTATAGACGTTTGGTTCGATTTTTGTGTACGTGAATTCTTATTGCCATCATTGAGGTGGCCCCATTCCTTTATTCGGGGACGCTGTCGAAGTATGAAACTAACAGCGATTCATTTCAAGCGTCAATAAGCAAGGACACGAGTCCTAACACATCGATAGGGTATTCTGGAAATTCATAGGACCAAGTGTCAGGGTGCTTACGATTTTTTTTTCTTTTCTTCTACCACTCCGGTGTTTTCAGTTTTTAAAAAAGTGAATTGTTACCGGCAGGTTATACAGAACTGAAATCAGAACACGTTTACAAAATGATTGCTCATTTGAAACTCAAACAAGATGCAAAGCATATAAACGTACTCCCAGTTTATCCTGAATACGCGTGAGATATTCCATAAAGAGGAAAAACCATATTGGGCCGGTGTAACCGTTAGTAATGGCTATTCTGGTAAACACCGGCCATCATCTGTGACCTATAATGAACATACTTACAAATTTTCAGAAAGATCGGCCAAGTACTTTCTGAGATTTTCCATAAAGAAGAAAATCATTATGGGCCGTTAGTAACGGCTATAACGGTAAACTTAAACACTGGGCATCATCCGTGACCCATAATGAACATAACTACAAATTTTCAGAAATATCGGCCACATACTTTTTAAGATTTTCCATAAAAAGACGAACCGTTATGGGCCGTTATAGCGCTTCGTAACGGCTATAACGGTAACCTAAAACATCAGGCATCATCCGGGACACATAATGAACATGCCTACAAACTTTCAGAAAGATCAGCCAAGTACTTTCTGAGATATTCTATAAAGAAGAAAAACCGTTAGGGACCGTTATAGCCGTTAGTAACCCCTATAACAGTAAACTAAAACATCGGTATCATCTGTGACCCATAATGAACATACCTACAAATTTTCAGAAAGATTGACAAAGTGCTTTCTGAGATATTCCATAAAGAAGAAAAACCGATATGGGCCGTTATAGCCGTTAGTAACGGTTATAACGGTAAACTGAAACATCGGGCATCATCCGTAACCCATAGTGAAGATACCTGCTAATTTTCACAAATATCGGCCAAGTACTTTCGGAGATATTCCATAAAGAAGAAAACCCGTTACAGTCCGTTACAGCCGTTAGTAACGGCTATGACAGTAAACTAAAACATCGGGCATCATCCGTGACCCATAATGAACATACCTGCTAATTTTCACAAAGATCGGCCATGTACATTCGGAGATAGTCCATAAAGAAAGAAAAACCGTTACAGGCTGTTACAGCCTTTAGTAACTGGCATTATTCGTGACCCATAATGAACATACCTACAAATTTTCAGAAAAATCGGCCAAGTACTTTTTGAGACATTTCATAAAGAAGAAAAACCGTTACAGGCTGTTACAGTCGTTAGTAACGGCGATAACGGTAAACTAAACCATCGGGCATCATCCGTGACCCATAATGAACATACCTGCTAATTTTCACAAAGATCGGCCAAGTACTTTCGGAGATATTCCATAAAGAAGAAAAACCGCTACAGGCCGTTACAGCCGTTACTAAAACATCGGGCATCATCCGTGATCCATAATGAACATACCCACACATTTTCAGAAAGATCGGCCCAGTGGTTTTGTCTGGAGCGAGTGGAACACATTTTGACCACGCACACACACACACACCACACACACACACACACACACACCACACACAGAGCATTTTCTTCGTTCCCATTCTAAAGTACTCCCTGTTCTATAAGAACTGGGAGGACAAAAAGAACTGTTTTACTGGCTTGATCAATGGCTATGGACTTGAATTTACATTTGTGGTTGCTGTGCACAGCCGGTGACTTTGTTGTCTTTGTCTTGACGTGCGACTATAACGAAGTCCTGGTTTACGTGACCTCCACCTGTATACACCAGTCAATAATTGAGCTGCTTCCGTGATAGCTTTAGTTGTTTTGTTTGTTTGTTTGTTTGTTTGTTTTTTCTTAGAGACATGATTAGATTTGGAACAGACCTTGAACGCAAGGTCTCTTTCACAGAGTCGAAGCAAACTGTGTATTCTGTGATCTATTAAACAGAACACCGTCCATTTCAAATCAGCAATCTCTTCTCAATGCTCTAATCCCGCATCTCAAGGCACAGTGCTGTCTCCTGCACTCATTATACCAATGACAGTAGAGGTACAGGCAAAACTACCATCATCAAATACCCCGATGATTCTGCTATTAAAGATCTCTCCGACTCTGGTCATGTTATTTTGATGAAATAAAGGAGTTCTGTTCATGGTTCAAAGAAAATGATCCCAATCTCAGTGTTTTAAAAGCGAAAAAATGGCATTTGATTTTTCTTAAAGACCTTACACTCGTACCACATGTTATTATTGAAAATCAAGTTGTTGTGTGGATGGACGAATACCAATATCTAGAAACACTGTTAGACAAGAAATTGGTTTGTGACAGGAATATTGAAATTATACATAAATTGTCAATCAAGAATTTTGTTGCCTGCAAAAACAGAGAAACGCTGGTGTGAGTTAAAAGATTTTATAAACTGGTAACTGCTGTTGCATTGAACCTTCGCTCTTTCATTGATATGCTAGCATGGGATTCTTCATGCGCAAAGCGTGCGAGTTTTGGATGATGCGGCGAATGTTTGCAGCAAAGATGTTGGTTTAAAGTAAGTTGATATGCAAGGGCTGCATGAGAAACGAAATATGCGAAAGGCAAGACAAACTGCAAGTGATGATAGCCATGTTTTACGAAACACTATGAACTTTTAGTATCAAGGCAGAGTTCTATGACAATGAAGATTACATCCAGCGCATGGAACACTTTTATCCCAAGATCCATGCATTTCTAAAAACATTGAAGACTTTCATGCTACTTTCTCTCTTTCTCCGCTGACCAATTACAACGATCACACCATGCAACACTGAGGCTTGCTGTGAATGATTAGTAAGCATGCCAACAGCCAACCCCCCTCCCCCCCCCCCCCCCTTATACACAGACAGACACACAGAGAGACAGACAGACACACACACACACACACACACACACACACACACACACACACACACAAAACACATATGCACCACTCGTGTATTGCCATTATCTCCATTATCATTATAGCGTCAAAAGTGAATGAATACAACCTTTCTCTGATTTAATCAATTAAAGAAAACTTTGTAAGTCAACATTCTAGAGACTAAACTGAAAATGATAATTTATCTCAATTTTAAACCATAGTTTCTACGCGGTCTAATAGTTTCCATTAATTTATTTTGTGTGTACTCTAAGTTTAGGAATATAATATGAAAAAGTGTGTGTGTGTGTGTGTGCGTGTGTGCGTGCGTGCGTGCGTGCGTGTGTGTGTGGTTTTCCCTTCCTTTTCACTGTTTTTGCCTGTTCATTGTAGCAGTCACAAACATCACTGGGTACCCTCTTTTCAACAGTTATGTTACAAGCCAAGTTTTTTGTTCTTTGGGGTGCTTTATTATGCACTTCGAAGTCCTGACACACAAAAGACAAGACCATTTCACACTTATTCAAAGGCTCTATCACTTTGTCACGCACGCAATGGATTCTACTATTCTTCAGACAATCACACAAACAGAATACACACAGTGTAAAATCTCCTCTTAGAACACACAGGTAATGTTACAGATAGAAATCTCTCTCACACACCAACCGATACAGATCAACGTCTTGGATAGAATGAAACAAAACAAGCAAGTTCGATTTGACACCACTGGCACCGCTGACATAACTCATGCACCCACATTAGTGCATCTACATAAGATCACCTTCAAAAAGTTTAATCACACACAAAACCAGTTCATAGAGATGATAACGCAGAGCCTTGTTAAATCTCATATCATCCTCATCATTATGGTTTCATGATCATAGGACTGCCATGATAGACGATCAGGAAGTCATGAATCTACTCGGATGATTGCCAGTTCCTGCTGTATTGCTCAGAGCCCAGCCTAGCCACAACAAGCTTGTTGTTTTCAGTCCTACGCAACAGGGCAGAGGTGTGTTAACCTTTTCACTTCTTCACGATGTGCAAAGTTACCTTGATCAGCTTCCATGAAAGATGGTCTTAGGCAAGGAATCGCATCCTGGTTTGCTGGTTGACCCAGTCTCATGCCCTCTCTATATGAGATGTAGGGAAGCCGTCTGAGGCTTCTGGTCTTCAACGGTTGGGTTGCTGACTTAAATTACTCTGTTGATGTCCAGCTCTCACTTCCACTGACAGTGCCAATGAATAAATCCTGTCTAGTGATTTCTATAAAGATGCATGTGTCTCTGAGTGTCACCAGAGTATTACTAAGTTCCGTGCTAAGTCTGAGATTGTGCCAAACACTACAGATCGTTTCCAAGCGCAGCACAGAAAATCGTGTCTTACAGCGCACCAGACATGTACTCTGATACAGTCTCATACAAGAACAATACGCTACAATACACACAATACATAAAGCCCTGTCGTACACAGTCACAGTCCCATCATATACAATCACAGTGTTCACATTGTCTGTTTATCCCTGTGGTGATTCCAGAATTGTCACCCTCCACATCAGTATAGTCTTAACACCCTGTCAAGCACTACCTCGGAACAGGTTCACACAGAGAAGATTGAATACTGAGCGTAAAACTGAACATTCTGATCGCTACAAACATTTGAGTCTCACCACAAACACCCTCACTGCACTTGTTTGAAATGCTAACCTGCTGTTTTCAACATTTCAAGTAAGCATATTGTAAAAAATGCCAAAGCACTCTGCTTTGTTTCTTTCTTTTATAGCCTTAGTTTCCCTTGCGCAAATATAGGATCAATAAGTTGATATCTGTCCATGTATGTAAACATTCGAAGAAAAACCAGTGCGATGCGGTAGTAAGGTAGTGACCATTGGTAATGAAATAACCACATCAGCAGCTGGGGAGTATAATGTTCACTTGCCTACCTTCAACTCTCTTTGCATCTGATTGCCGGTTTCAGCGTTTTGACAGTTGTACACAACTTGGAGAGTACTCATTTGGAGAGTAGAGTATTACGTTCAGACACAATAACTTTCAAAATCGTGCGTGTTTAATGTATTCTTGTTACTGGCCTTTTACCCCGCGCTGGTACTCAAACCCCAATGCTTCCAAACTGTTTGGTTAAACTGGTTAAATTTATTCATTGAACCTGATGACATCTTTCACACAAAAAAGCTGTTACAGCTTTAATGAAAATGTGTGTCTTCCTTTAAGACTTATCGATAACTAACTTCCTTGGATAATTATGGTTTCTCATAAGGCTTTGGCATTGTATCACAAAATGTGTGCCTTACTTTATTATGACTTATCAATAACGAACTTCCTTGGATAATTATGGTATATCATAAGGCTTTGGCATTGTATTATAAAACATTTCGGACAGTCGGCACATTACTTTCAAACAGCCTGGACGCAATTATTTCATTATCATTATTAATATTATTATTATCATTATCAGTAGTACCTTTCAATAGTGTGTCTTCCTTCCAATTTTCGTAGAAAACTGGTGCCGCCAATTACAGGTACAGCGCAGTGGCATTAGCTGCCATAATGATGACAAGAAAAAAGACATTTGGCACGTGACACACATTGGTTTGCACATGACTACAAGTCAATTAACTCGAATATTTCCATGGAGAGGCAGCCCACATCACAGAGCATGTTCTTTAAGACTGATGGGCTTGCCAAAGACCGAGGGAGGAGACATGGCCAATGTCCATCACTCTATCAGGGGATTAAAACACGGTTCTGTGGAGGCTCTGAGGAGGACCATCCATTTAATCCTGAAGATCAGTCTCTGTGCTAGCGATGAAGAAGAGAAAGAGTTGAAAGAGTTGCGGCATTACCCATTGACACGCCTTCCTTTCAGCGGCTTGGATATTTAGCCTGTTAAGCATACCGCACTACTGTCTCCAACATGTGAAGTAGGCTATTCGATGCCTTTCATCTCTTAATAGAAGTTCCTGAAACATATGGAAAGGAACAGAAGAGAAATGCCTTGTCGTGCATCTGATCTGTTCATATAACTGGTTAATTGAAAACAAGCCCAAGTCACGAAGTGGCAGCGTAAAAACATCCCGTTTTTGTTGGTTTTTTTTCGCAGAGATAACTCACTGGAGGTCTCAGACATATAACACCTTTAAGAACATTACACATCACAGATTTGACACCACGCGCAGAAGGTCCGTCCACACACTGCCAGCACAACGAGTCTTACACTTTGTGCATAGGACCTGTCGGGTCGAAGACATCAGATTCAGACACATCTGTTTCAGCTTCTGATTCTACGTCTGAAACGTCAGACTCAAACTCGCTCTCTTCCAATGGTGAAGGAGGTGGTGCTGGTGGTGGTCGTTTGGGCATTTGAAGCTGGATGGTGATTTCTGTGGGGTCTATTTCCTGGTCAACAGAAGAAGGCCTTGGTGAGGGGGCTGAAAATCACCTGCACTTCCCCAAGGACAAACACTTACATGCTTTAACAATAACATGGTCTCCCATTTTCCTAACAACAAACACAAGCACATTTAAACAACAAGACGGCCTTTCATTTTCCTATTGGCACACACACAGACACAGACACATTTAAAACAATCACATGGCCTCCCATTTTCCTATTGAGACACACACACACAAACACATTTAAACAACAACATGGCCTCCCATTTTCCTATTCAGACACACAAACATTGACAGACACAAACGCATTTAAACAATAACATGGCCTCCCGTTTTCTATTGAAAAACACAGACACATTTACACACTAACATGGCCTCCCATTTTCCCATTGACAAACACAAACACATTTAAACAATAACATGGCCTCCCGTTTTCTATTGAAAAACACAGACACATTTACACACTAACATGGCCTCCCGTTTTCCTATCGACTAACACAAACACGTTTAAAAACAACCTAGCTTCCCGTAATCCTGTTGACACACACAAACACATTTAAATAATAACATCGCCCCCCATCTTCCCAACAGCAAATACTAACAAATTCAAACAATAACATTGCCTCTGGTTTTCCCATGGAGAAATACTGACACATTTAAACAACAACATCGCCTTCCACATTCCCATTAACAAATACTAACACATTTAAACAGTAATATCATTTGCATTTCCCCACCGCACAAACGCCAAAATATCTACACAGTAATATTACCTCCACCAGCCGCCGTGGCAAAGTTGTTAGCGT
>CM031595.1:100911538-100919038 GCA_018398815.1 Conus ventricosus | reverse complement strand
GTGAAGACGACCTATCCGGGGTTCGGTTGAGGGCCAGGCTCACATGAGTTACTCCCTGGACTGGTTGTCGACAGGTGACACTGACACTCCCGTTATTATATCTATCATCGTTCAACACCAGCTTGGTGGGCTTAAAGGCCAGCTGAGGCTTTGATCCATCACCACACAGAGAGCTCTGAGCGCAAGCAAGCGAGAAGAGCGCAGAGAACAGTAATGACAACGTGATCCACGATACATGATCTGGCATCGTTTATTGATCACAGCCAATGTCTTAGATCTTGGTTATTACCACATATGTAGTTTGCAAAGTCTTTAACTTCTGCTGAACATTTCAGTGTGATGGCTCCCTTTCTGTCGCTAGCCCTTTTGCGCAATAAAATGCTCGTCTTCACCACGTCTGTGCGTTAGCAGGGCTGTCAAAGACTGGCCACTGGTTTTCTGCTAGTCTAGGACTGAAAAGCCCACTCCACGTTATTTGAGGCGTCAGTGATGAATTAGCTGCTTTTATATGCTGCTTAAGATCACTGCAACAACGAACTGGGTCAACCCTTGCCATGCATTGAAAAGGTTTCACATTTTGTTTGTTGAAATGCCAGATGATTGGAAGCAGACGATCGGTCAAAGTAGTTCTTACAGCAAAGCCACCATTCTCTTTCTCTGAACAACACATATAATCCATAACGAGAGGACTCCATTGCTTTTAAACGTTATGTTCAAAAACCAACTGACGCCCTCCAAGCTGAGAACAAGGAGAAGAAACACACATTGTGATTTTGACACCGCGAGAAAGATTTATGGAAGTAAGACTAAAATATGACGTCATAATGTGTCAGGAATAAAACGCCTGTACCTATGACGTCAACTGCGAGTGAATTGACGTTTTTCCTCCCTTTTTGGAAAATAAAGAATAATCTGGTAATAGATTTACCTATTTATATTTATAATAGTGAATGTTCCAGGGTTTTTTTAAGCCTAAATTTGCTCATTGATCATGTGAGGAAACAGCTAGCATTCTGTGTGTGTGTGTGTTTTTGTAGAAGATTAAGGATTATATCCTCCAGACTTGTTTTTAGATCACATAATGGCAAGCTGATAGATAGCGACGAACAGCATTTGTTCAAAGTATGATTTGCGTGTCGTTGATGTTCTGCGCGAGAGGGCGTATGCAGATCTGGGCATTTAAAAAAAAAACTCGTTAGCGTATTGGCGATGTTGACATTGTGGGTTGTGACGGGTCTCCGACGCTCCCCTCGTTATTAAAATATGATTTTTATATTCAGGGATGCAGGGGGTTATAGACAGAAGTATTTACGCTTCCACAACCAAAATGCACTCTCGCATAGGCACACGCACTCTGTCACTCACATCGGGCCCGCACAAAGGTGACGGGAAACCAATAACATTCCATAAAAAATAATCAACTCTATTTAAATTGACTCCGAGCCCCCCCGTCACTACACAACACAACTATCTGTATCATACAACAATGTAAACATCATACAGACAATCTCATAAATCGCATCCCTTTCCTTCAATTACTCTTCATTAACCAGGAAAGAATATTCCACTATTCTGTTTGCACACTTATAACCTTAAGAGCAATAAAACGTCCATAACTTGCCAGCATTCCTCGGTTGACCGTCAGTTTCTCTCATCCCACGGTGCGACTACGAGCTGAAGCTGCCACACCGTTGTGTCCTCCCGATTGGCCAAATCCCAGTTGGGGGACACTGGCAACGTAGCTTGAGTCGCATCCTCACACCGAGTCTCCGGACTCCACCGTACTTCGCCCTCTCCACTGAAAGGGCTCCTGTCGGCCTCTCCCACAGGTCTTCTCTGGCTGCAAACACCCCACCGTTGTCTGGCAGCTCCCTGTCTAGGCTCCAACAGGCTGACACGTCTTGCTGTCGACCGTCCCCACACGGGAGACAATTCTTCTCGTTGTCGGCTCCGAGGCTACAGCAACCTCCACTGTCTTACGTCCCCACCCGGAGACAACAAGGCGACAGCTAACCTCTGCTTCACGCTGTATTTTCTTGAGCCCTCAGCAAGACGGGCGAGTTCACTTTCCCTTAAGTGAGTCACACACTTCCTGGTTTTCCAAGCACCTTATATTCGTTCTCAAAGAAAGAGAGAACCCGAGTTTAACTGGCTAACCAATGGAATCACGGGCACACACACATCACACGATTTGTACCAATAAATCCCCAAGTTATTTTTATTCCACCAATGGAATCACTAGTCACCTACACATACACACACACCACAGCTGCTAGCGCCAACAAAGACTTGGGCACCCAGTGGTTAATGCATAACCTCCTATTCAAACTCATGTTCGATTCCCCAGAGTTACCCATTGTACTAACAGCCTGGACTTCTTACCAGCCATGGACTGATGCTTCAAGTATTTACTACCTCTATAGACAACAAGGCGCAAACCACTCAATAGGCCGCAGCCTTCCATTCATTCATCAGAACAAGGACGACTGAATGGTCGCTTGTACTCTGCCTGCAGGCTGACGGTCACCTACCCGTGACGGTCACCTGACACGATCGCCTTCCTTCAGGCCCACTGGAGAAACCAGTGAAATAGCCAGCCAGTGGTCGGACTGGACACTCTTCTACCCAGGACGGCAGGTCGGCAACTCCTTGTCACTATCCCTCGGACATGCGAAACACTTCCCAGTAACTCTCCCTCCTTCAGTATACGATCGGGGTATTCCCCTCTGGTGCTGCCTGAGTTCGCACACTTGAACAACCCAAGGAACTTGCTCTCAACAACAGCAAAACTACCCTTAATTTGTCTAAATGCTCGAGAACATTCGGGCGACTCATGACATGGGTGATGGAACACGAGAAAGGGACTTTCTTGTTGCATTGTTATTTCTGCCACAAGAAAAGTTTGCGTTTGGAGTGCTTTGAAATCTTTGTAATGTTGTGGTCTGCACGTCACACGAGTAGAAAGTCGTAGTCGGCCTACACGTATGAAAAAACGTATCCATACAATATTGCAATAAATGTTGTTTTATAAAGAAAACGAAGAACAAGATAACGAAAAACAAGATACAAAGCATATAAACGTACTCCAGTTTATCTGATACGTGTGAGTATTCCATAAAGAGGAAGAAAAAACATCTTGGGCTGGTGTGTAACCGTTAGTAATGACTATTCAGGTAAACAATGGCCATCATCTGTGACCTATAATGAACTACTTACAATGTTCAGAAAGATCGGCCAAGAACTTTATGAAATTTTCATAAAAAGAAAAACCATTATGGGCCGTTAGTAACGGCTATAACGGTAAACTTAAACATCGGGCATCATCTGTGACCCATAATGGCATACTACAAATTTTCAGAAATACGGCCACGCACTTTCTGATATTTCCATGGAGAAGAAAAGCCGTTAGGGGTCGTTATAACCGTTAGTAACGGCTATAACGGTAAACTAAAACACGGGCATCATTCGTGACCCATAATGAACATACCTACAAATTTTCAGAAAGATCGGCCACGTACTTTCTGAGATATTCTATAAAAAGAAACAAATTTTCAGAAAGATCGGCCAAGTACTTTCTGAGATATTCCATAAGAAAAAAACCGTTATGGGCCGTTATAGCCATTAGTAACGGCTATACGGTAAACTAAAACATCGGGTTATCATCCCTGACCCATAATGAGCATACTACAAATTTTCAGAAAGATCGGCCGAGTACTTTCTGAGATATTCCATAAAGAAGAAAACCCTTACGAGCCGTTAGTAAACGGCTATAACGGCAAACTAAAACATGGGGCATCATCCGTGACCCATAATGAACATGCCTACAAATTTTCAGAAAGATCGCCACGTACTCTTGAGATATTCCATAAAAAAGAAAAACTGTTACAGGCCGTTACAGCCGTTAGTAACGGCTATAACGGGTATAAACTAAAACATCGGGCATCATCCGTGACCCATAATGAACATACCTGCTAATTTTCACAAAGATCGGCCAAGTACTTTCTTAGATATTCCATAAAGAAGAAAAACTGTCACAGGCTGTTACAGCTGTTAGTAACGGCTATAACGGTAAACTAAAACATCGGGCATTATTCGTGGCCCATAATGAACATACCTACAAATTTTCAGAAAGATCGGCCACGTACTTTCTGAGATATTCCCTAAAGAAGAAAAAGCGTTACAGGCCGTTACAGCCGTTAGTAACGGTTATAACGGGGTAAGCTAAAACATCGGTCATCATCCGTGACCCATAATGAAGATACCTGCTAATTTTTACAAAGATCGGCCAAGTACTTTCAGAGATATTCCATAAAGAAGAAAAACCATTACAGGCCGTTACAGCCGTTAGTAACGGCTATAATGGTAAACTAAAACATTGGGCATCATCCATGACCCGTAATGAACATACCTACATATTTTCAGAAAGATCGGCTTAGTAGTTTTGTCTGGAACAAATGGAACACATAAGAACTATAAGAGCTGGGGGTACAAAAAAGACGCAGGGACAGGAGGGGGAAAAGGCAAGAAGACAGAGGAGTTAAACAGAAAAAGAACAAGCTACGCGGAGAAAGATTCCGGAAAAAGGAGGGCATCTATATCTATAAACAAACCAGATGCAAAGCATATAAACGTACTCCCAGTTTATCCCGAATACGTGTGAGATATTCCATAAAGAGGAAAAACCGTCTTGGGCTGGTGTAACCGTTAGTAATGGCTATTCTGGTAAACATCGGCTATCATCTGTGACCTATAATGAACATACTTACAAATTTTCAGAAAGATCGGCCAAGAACTTTCTAAAATTTTCCATAAAGAAGAAAACCATTATGGGCCGTTAGTAACGGCTATAACGGTAAACTTAAATATTGGGCATCATCCGTGACTCATAATGAACATACCTACAATTTTTTTCAGAAATATCGGCCACGTACTTTCTAAGATATTCCATAAAGAAGAAAAACTGTTAGGTGCCGTTATAGCCGTTAGTAACGGATATAACGGTAAAGTAAACCGTCGGGCATCATCCGTAACCCATAATAAATATACATACAAATTTTCAGAAAGATCGGACAAGCACTTTTTGAGATATTTCTTAAAAAAAGAAAAACCGTTATGGGCCGTTATAGCCGTTAGTATCGGCTATAACGGTAAACTAAAACGTCGGGCATCATCCATCGCCCATAATGAAAATACCTACAAATTTTCAGAAAGATCGACAAAGTGCTTTCTGAGATATTTCATAAAGAAGAAAAACCGTTATGAGCTGTTATAGCCGTTAGTAACGGATATAACGGTAAACTGAAACGGCGGGCATCATCCGTGACCCATAATAAATATACCTACAAATTTTCAGAAAGACCGGACAAGTACTTTTTGAGATATTTCTTAAAAAAAAAAACCGTTATGGGCCGTTTCAGCCGCTAGTATTGGCTATAACGGTAAACTAAAACATCGGCATCATCCGTGACCCATAATGATCATACCTGCTAATTTTCACAAAGATCGGCCAAGCACTTTCTGAGATATTTCATGAAGAAGAAAAACCGTTACAGGCCGTTACAGCCGTTAGTAACGGCTATAGCAGTAAACTAAAACATCGAGCATTATTCGTGACCCATAATGAACATACCTGCTAATTTTCAGAAAGAATGGCCGAGTACTTTCTGAGATATTCCATGAAGAAGAAAAAATGTCACATGCCGTTACAGCCGTTAGTAACGGATATAACGGTAAACTAAAACATCGGGCATTATTCGTCACCCATAATGAATATGCCTACAAATTTTCAAAAAGATCGGCCACGTACTTTCTGAGATATTCCATAAAGAATAAAAACCGTTACAGGCCGTTACAACCGCTAGTAACAGTTAAAACGGGGTAAACTAAAACATCGGGCATCATCCGTGACCAATAATGAACATACCTGCTAATTTTCACAAAGATCGGCCAAGTACTTTCTTAGATATTCCATGAAGATGAAAAACCATTACAGGCCGTTACAGCCGTTAGTAACACTATAACGGTAATTTAAAACATTGGGCTTTATTCGTGACCCATAACGAAGATACCTACACATTTTCAGAAAGATCGGCCAAGTACTTTCTGAGATATTCCATAAAGAAGAAAAAACCGTTACAGGCCGTTACAGCCGTTAGTAACGGTTAGAACGGGGCAAACTAAAACATCAGGCATCATGCGTGACCCATAATGAACACACCTATTAATTTTCACAAAGATCGGCCAAGTACTTTCGGAGATATTCCATAAAGAAGAAAAACCGTTACAGGCCGTTACAGCCGTTAGTAACGGCTGTAACGGTAAACTAAAACATCGGGCATCATCCGTGACCCGTAAAACATCCTACACATTTTCAGACAGATCGACCCAGTAGTTTTGTCTGGAGCGAGTGGAACACATTTTGACCACGGACGGACGGACGGACGGACGGACACACACACACACACACACACACACACACACACACACACACACACACACACACACACACACAGAGAGAGAGAGAGAGAGAGAGAGAGAGAGAGAGAGAGAGAGAGAGAGGAGAGAGAGAGAGAGAGAGAGAGACACACACACACACACAGAGAGAGAGAGAGAGAGAGAGAGAGAGAGAGAGAGAGAGAGAGAGAGAGAGAGAGAGTAGAGAGAGAGAGAGAGAGAGAGCATTTCTTCGTTCCCATTCTAAAGTACTCCCTGTTCTATTAGAACTGGAGTACAAAAACTACCATATGGGTAGTCGCGATGGAAAAATAATTCGTAGATTGAAATGCATTATGATTAGTGTGTATATATAAGGCGTGCTGTTCAAGTAAATCATTGAAGCATAGCGTTATCTTTAAAACGGGCTGTTTCTCCATTAGTTACGCTACGTAGCCTATTTCTCCCCTTCCTCGTACACACACACACACACACACACACACACACCACACACACACACAACACACACACACAACAAGTCAGTCCAGTGAATCCCAATCATATTATCCCCACTACTCTGGAACAAATACAGTTCCCTCTGTTCAAGGTGGAAGGATGCATGAACCGATCTTGAGACCCGACATTCCCGTTAACATGACACAAACAGTCCCTGCTATTCCATACGACCAGTTTTTGAGATTGATGGCATACTACATGAATTCTCGCCAAATTTACCAGCGCCCATTTCCGTGTTGAGAACACAATGTGTGTGAGTATGCGCGCGTGCGCGCGCGCGCGCGCGCGTGTGTGTGTGTGTGTTGTTCGTGCGTGCGTGATCGTGTATATGTGCACGTGCGTGTGTGTATGAATATTGCAGTTGCTGGACTTGAATGGAGCCCATCATTCTTTTGCAGACTCCTCTTTCGATTTTTTGCTGGATTTGTACTGACGCTTTTTTTTATTTTATTGCGTAGCGTGTCATAAGTGACGTGTGCGTGCATATACTTTTTCTCCTAATTACAAGTAAAAGTGTTCTTTTGTATTTTAGGGTATTAAATTACTGTTGTG
>CM031595.1:100891017-100910538 GCA_018398815.1 Conus ventricosus | reverse complement strand
ACTTACCTATAATTAAAAAAGTTGGTCTTGACTTTCCGCGATGAATCCTCGTTGAGAAAAAAAAGTAGCCTACTTCCTCTTGTCCCATTTGTTCCTGTTAAGCCGCGCTGCTTACCACAATGTCCAATCTTGAAATTGTCGATCATGTTTCTTTTGGCACAAAAGCGAGGAAAAGTGTTCTTCAACGATGTGTGAAAAATGGGGAAAACCTGATAAGAACAACAGTGATAAAAATCCGTGTAAATGCCATATTGTTGACGGCTCAGCTGACTAGGAAGGTCATGTTCGCGGCTGCATATCGAAACAAAAGCCCAAAGCGCTTCGGTCTCCTTACACACACACACACACACACACACACACACACACACACACACAACATGCGCGCGCGTACGCGTGCATAAGGCGGGTGCACGCAGCAACAGAGAAGAGATAGAGAGAGAGAGGGGGGAGGCAAAAGCCAGTCCGATATCTGCTATTCGAGCGCTCACTGCCCCTCTCTTCCTACCGTTTCATCCTCCAGTCGCTTCTTCGGTTCAGGAGGTGGTGTGGTGGGGGGGTGGTGGTGTTTCCGGTGGTGTTTCCGGCGGTGGCGTGGGTTCAGGAGGAGCAACAGGCTGCAGTGATTCCTTTTCTTCATCACCCCACCTATCAGCTCCTCTTCGAAACGGAACAGCTTGTCCAGACGGTTCATGACTCGCTCCCTGTACATAGTCGTTCCTGGTTGATGTGGTAACGCATGTAGTGGCGCACCCCCACGAATACGGCAGCTGCGATCGCCAGGAGGATGATAAAAATGCGGCCAGCACACACAGCCCGTGACTCGTCTTCAGACCGAAGATGAAAGGAGTCCACTTGACTTTTATACTCGCCGGCAACATCCGTGAAGGTCTTTCCTTCTTCGGTCAGATAGCAGCTGGTAAGAGTTCCGTCGTGGGACTCGCGCAGATTGTTTTAAAAGACCGTGAACCTGATTTAACAGGCAGTCGTCAAGTATTTCGAGTTTACTCAAGTAGATGTTGGTCTTTAAAGTGGTCCAACTCTTACCTTCCTCTTTCACCTCCTCCATACCCATTCCGCCTGGTCTCCTCATTTTCAAGCCGACCGTGGCCCTACAGGTCAAAGTGAGTGTATCGCCAGCGCTATGGGCTTCCGTGTCTGGTTCCGCTTGAGAGTCTGACGTCTTTGGTTCTGACACGGCGTTGAGACGACCTGCCGTCAGGCAGAATACAGATTTGGGGGAATTGCTGGGATTGAAGGTGGCCTCACAGGTGTAAGACTGACGTGCATCTTCACAGGAGGCTTTCGGCATGGTGAAAACTACGGAGGTGTTGAAATTACCTGTGATGCTGGTGCCAGACATACCGCTCAGGTCCTTGTTACCGTCTTTGTCCGCAAACAGCAGTGCTTTGGGTGAAGACGACCTATCCGGGGTTCGGTTGAGGGCCAGGCTCACATGAGTTACTCCCTGGACTGGTTGTCGACAGGTGACACTGACACTCCCGTTATTATATCTATCATCGTTCAACCCCAGCTTGGTGGGCTTAAAGGCCAGCTGAGGCTTTGATCCATCACCACACAGAGAGCTCTGAGCGCAAGCAAGCGAGAAGAGCGCAGAGAACAGTAATGACAACGTGATCCACGATACATAAATCTGGCATCGTTTATTGATCACAGCCAATGTCTTAGATCTTGGTTATTACCACATATGTAGTTTGCAAAGTCTTTAACTTCTGCTGAACATTTCAGTGTGATGGCTCCCTTTCTGTCGCTAGCCCTTTTGCGCAATAAAAATGCTCGTCTTCACCACGTCTGTGCGTTAGCAGGGCTGTCAAAGACTGGCCATGGTTTTCTGCTAGTCTAGGACTGAAAAGCCACTCCACGTTATTTGAGGCGTCAGTGATGAATTAGCTGCTTTTTATATGCTGCTTAAGATCACTGCAACAACGAACTGGGTCAACCCTTGCCATGGGATTGAAAAGGTTTCACATTTTGTTTGTTGAAATGCCAGATGATTGGAAGCAGACGATCGGTCAAAGTAGTTCTTACAGCAAAGCCACCATTCTCTTTTTCTGAACAACACATATAATCCATAACGAGAGGACTCCATTGCTTTTAAACGTTATGTTCAAAAACCAACTGACGCCCTCCAAGCTGAGAACAAGGAGAAGAAACACACATTGTGATTTTGACACCGCGAGAAAGATTATGGAAGTAAGACTAAAATATGACGTCATAATGTGTCAGGAATAAAACGCCCGTACCTATGACGTCAACTGCGAGTGAATTGACGTTTTTCCTCCCTTTTTGGAAAATAAAGAATAATCTGGTAATAGATTTACCTATTTATATTTATAATAGTGAATGTTCCAGGGTTTTTTAAGCCTAAATTTGCTCATTGATCATGTGAGGACAACAGCTAGCATCTGTGTGTGTGTGTGTTTTTGTAGAAGATTAAGGATTATATCCTCCAGACTTGTTTTTAGATCACATAATGGCAAGCTGATAGATAGCGACGAACAGCATTTGTTCAAAGTATGATTTGCGTGTCGTTGATGTTCTGCGCGAGAGGGCGTATGCAGATCTGGGCATTTAAAAAAAAAAACTCGTTAGCGTATTGGCGATGTTGACATTGTGGGTTGTGACGGGTCTCCGACGCCCCCCCTCGTTATTAAAATATGATTTTTATATTCAGGGGATGCAGGGGGTTATAGACAAAAATATTTACGCTTCCACAACCAAAATGCACTCTCGCATAGGCACACGCACTCTGTCACTCACATCGGGCCCGCACAAAGGTGACGGGAAACCAATAACATTCCATAAAAAATAATCAACTCTATTTAACTTGACTCCGAGCCCCCACCCGTCACTACACAACCACAACTATCTGTATCATACAACAATGTAACATCATACAGACAATCTCATAAATCGCATCCCCTTTCCTTCAATTACTCTTCATTAACCAGGAAAGAATATTCCACTATTCTGTTTTGCACACTTATAACCTTAAGAGCAATAAAACGTCCATAACTTGCCAGCATTCCTCGGTTTGACCGTCAGTTTCTCTCATCCACGGTGCGCTACGAGCTGAAGCTGCCACACCGTTGTGTCCTCCCGATTGGCCAAATCCCAGTTGGGACACTGGCAACGTAGCTTGAGTCGCATCCTCACACCGAGTCTCCCGGACTCCACCGTACTTCGCCCTCTCCACTGAAAGGGCCCTGTCGGCCTCTCCCACAGGTCTTCTCTGGCTGCAAACACCCCACCGTTGTCTGGCAGCTCCCTGTCTAGGCTCCAACAGGCTGACACGTCTTGCTGTCGACCGTCCCCACACGGGAGACAATTCTTCTCGTTGTCGGCTCCGAGGCTACAGCAACCTCCACTGTCTTACGTCCCCACCCAGGAGACAACAAGGCGACAGCTAACCTCTGCTTCACGCTGTATTTTCTTGAGCCCTCAGCAAGACGGGCGAGTTCACTTTCCCTTAAGTGAGTCCACACACTTCCTGGTTTTCCAAGCACCTTATATTCGTTCTCAAAGAAAGAGAGAACCCGAGTTTAACTGGCTCAACCAATGGAATCACGGGCACACACACATCACACGATTTGTACCAAAAAAATCCCCAAGTTATTTTTATTCCACCAATGGAATCACTAGTCACCTACACATACACACACACCACAGCTGCTAGCGCCAACAAAGACTTGGGCACCCAGTGGTTAATGCATAACCTCCTATTCAAACTCATGTTCGATTCCCCAGAGTTACCCATTGTACTAACAGCCTGGACTTCTCTACCAGCCATGACTGATGCTTCAAGTATTTACTACTCTATAGACAACAAGGCGCAAACCACTCAATAGGCCGCAGCCTTCCATTCATTCCTCAGAACAAGGACGACTGAATGGTCGCTGTACTCTGCCTGCAGGCTGACGGTCACCTACCCGTGACGGTCACCTGACACGATCGCCTTCCCTTCAGGCCCACTGGGGAACCCAGTGAATAGCCAGCCAGTGGTCGGACTGGACACTCTTCTACCCAGGACCGGCAGGTCGGCAACTCTTGTCACTATCCCTCGGACATGCGAAACACTTCCCAGTAACTCTCCCTCCTTCAGTATACGACTCGGGGTATTCCCCTCTGGTGCTGCCTGAGTTCGCACACTTGAACAACCAAGGAACTTGCTCTCAACAACAGCAAAACTACCCTTAATTTGTCTAAATGCTCGAGAACATTCGGGCGACTCATGACATGGGTGATGGAACACGAGAAGGGACTTTCTTGTTGCATTGTTATTTCTGCCACAAGAAAAGTTTGCGTTTGGAGTTGCTTTGAAATCTTTGTAATGTTGTGGTCTGCACGTCACACGAGTAAAAGTCGTAGTCGGCCTACACGTTATGAAAAACGTATCCATACAATATTGCACATAATGTTGTTTTTTTAAAGAAAACGAAGAACAAGATAACGAAAAACAAGATACAAAGCATATAAACGTACTCCCAGTTTATCCTGAATACGTGTGAGATATTCCATAAAGAGGAAAAACCATCTTGGGCTGGTGTAACCGTTAGTAATGACTATCAGGTAACAATGGCCATCATCTGTGACCCATAATGAACATACTTACAAATGTTCAGAAAGATCGGCCAAGAACTTTATGAAATTTCCATAAAGAAGAAAACCATTATGGGCCGTTAGTAACGGCTATAACGGTAAACTTAAACATCGGGCATCATCTGTGACCCATAATGAGCATACCTACAAATTTTCAGAAATATCGGCCACGCACTTTCTGATATATTCCATGGAGAAAAAAGCCGTTAGGGGTCGTTATAACCGTTAGTAACGGCTATAACGGTTAAACTAAAACACCGGCATCATTCGTGACCCATAATGAACATACCTACAAATTTTCAGAAAGATCGGCCACGTACTTTCTGAGATATTCTATAAAAAAGAAACAAATTTTCAGAAAGATCGGCCAAGTACTTTCTGAGATATTCATAAGAAAAAAAACCGTTATGGGCCGTTATAGCCATTAGTAACGGCTATACGGTAAACTAAAACATCGGGTATCATCCCTGACCCATAATGAGCATACCTACAAATTTTCAGAAAGATCGGCCGAGTACTTTCTGAGATATTCCATAAAGAAGAAAACCCTTACGAGCCGTTAGTAACGGCTATAACGGCAAACTAAAACATGGGGCATCATCCGTGACCCATAATGAACATGCCTACAAATTTCAGAAAGATCGCCACGTACTCTCTGAGATATTCCATAAAAAAGAAAAACTGTTACAGGCCGTTACAGCCGTTAGTAACGGCTATAACGGGATAAACTAAAACATCGGGCATCATCCGTGACCCATAATGAACATACCCGCTAATTTTCACAAAGATCGGCCAAGTACTTTCTTAGATATTCCATAAAGAAGAAAAACTGTCACAGGCTGTTACAGCTGTTAGTAACGGCTATAACGGTAAACTAAAACATCGGGCATTATTCGTGGCCCATAATGAACATACCTACAAATTTTCAGAAAGATCGGCCACGTACTTTCTGAGATATTCCCTAAAGAAGAAAAAGCGTTACAGGCCGTTACAGCCGTTAGTAACGGTTTTAACGGGGTAAGCTAAAAAATCGGTCATCATCCGTGACCCATAATGAAGATACCTGCTAATTTTTACAAAGATCGGCCAAGTACTTTCAGAGATATTCCATAAAGAAGAAAACCATTACAGGCCGTTACAGCCGTTAGTAACGGCTATAATGGTAAACTAAAACATTGGGCATCATCCATGACCCGTAATGAACATACCTACATATTTTCAGAAAGATCGGCTTAGTAGTTTTGTCTGGAACAAATGGAACACATAAGAACTATAAGAGCTGGGGGTACAAAAAAGACGCAGGGACAGGAGGGGAAAAGGCAAGAAGACAGAGGAGTTAAACAGAAAAAGAACAAGCTACGCGGAGAAAGATTCCGGAAAAAGGAGGGCATCTATATCTATAAACAAACCCGATGCAAAGCATATAAACGTACTCCCAGTTTATCCCGAAATACGTGTGAGATATTCCATAAAGAGGAAAAACCGTCTTGGGCGGTGTAACCGTTAGTAATGGCTATTCTGGTAAACATCGGCTATCATCTGTGACCTATAATGAACATACTTACAAATTTTCAGAAAGATCGGCCAAGAACTTTCTAAAATTTTCCATAAAGAAGAAAACCATTATGGGCCGTTAGTAACGGCTATAACGGTAAAACTTAAATATTGGGCATCATCCGTGACTCATAATGAACATACCTACAATTTTTTTCAGAAATATCGGCCACGTACTTTCTAAGATATTCCATAAAGAAGAAAAACAGTTAGGTGCCGTTATAGCCGTTAGTAACGGATATAACGGTAAAGTAAACCGTCGGGCATCATCCGTAACCCAAATAAAATATACATACAAATTTTCAGAAAGATCGGACAAGCACTTTTTGAGATATTTCTTAAAAAAAGAAAAACCGTTATGGGCCGTTATAGCCGTTAGTATCGGCTATAACGGTAAACTAAAACGTCGGGCATCATCCATCGCCCATAATGAAAATACCTACAAATTTTCAGAAAGATCGACAAAGTGCTTTCTGAGATATTTCATAAAGAAGAAAAACCGTTATGAGCTGTTATAGCCGTTAGTAGAACGGATATAACGGTAAACTGAAACGGCGGGCATCATCCGTGACCCATAATAAATATACCTACAAATTTCAGAAAGACCGGACAAGTACTTTTTGAGATATTTCTTAAAAAAGAAAAACCGTATGGGCCGTTCAGCCGCTAGTATGGCTAAACGTAAACTAAAACATCGGGCATCATCCGTGACCCATAATGATCATACCTGCTAATTTTCACAAAGATCGGCCAAGCACTTTCTGAGATATTTCATGAAGAAGGAAAAACCGTTACAGGCCGTTACAGCCGTTAGTAACGGCTATAGCAGTAAACTAAAACATCGAGCATTATTCGTGACCCATAATGAACATACCTGCTAATTTTCAGAAAGAATGGCCGAGTAACTTTCTGAGATATTCCATGAAGAAGAAAAAATGTCACATGCCGTTACAGCCGTTAGTAACGGATATAACGGTAAACTAAAACATCGGGCATTATTCGTCACCCATAATGAATATGCCTACAAATTTTCAAAAAGATCGGCCACGTACTTTCTGAGATATTCCATAAAGAATAAAAACCGTTACAGGCCGTTACAACCGCTAGTAACAGTTAAAACGGGGTAAACTAAAACATCGGGCATCATCCGTGACCAATAATGAACATACCTGCTAATTTTTCACAAAGATCGCCAAGTACTTCTTAGATATTCCATGAAGATGAAAACCATACAGGCCGTTACAGCCGTTAGTAACACTATAAACGGTAATTATAAACATTGGGCTTTATTCGTGACCCATAACGAAGATACCTCACAATTTTCAGAAAGATCGGCCAAGTACTTTCTGAGATATTCCATAAAGAAGAAAAAACCGTTACAGGCGTTACAGCCGTTAGTAACGGTTAGAACGGGGCAAACTAAAACATCAGGCATCATGCGTGACCCATAATGAACACACCTATTAATTTTCACAAAGAACGCCAAGTACTTTCGGAGATAATTCCATAAAGAAGAAAAACCGTTACAGGCCGTTACAGCCGTTAGTAACGGCTGTAACGGTAAACTAAAACATCGGGCATCATCCGTGACCCGTAAAACATCCTACCCATTTTCAGACAGATCGACCCAGTAGTTTTGTCTGGAGCGAGTGGAACACATTTTGACCACGGACGGACGGACGGACGGACGACACACACACACACACACACACACACACACACACACACACACACACACACACACACACACACAGAGAGAGAGAGAGAGAGAGAGAGAGAGAGAGAGAGAGAGAGAGAGAGAGAGAGAGAGAGAGAGAGAGACACCACACACACAACGAAGAGAGAGAGAGAGAGAGAGAGAGAGAGAGGAGAGAGAGAGAGAGAGAGAGAGAGAGAGAGAGAGAGAGAGAGAGAGAGAGAGCATTTCTTCGTTCCCATTCTAAAGTATCCCTGTTCTATTAGAACTGGGAGTACAAAACTACCATATGGGTAGTCGCGATGGAAAAATAATTCGTAGATTGAAATGCATTATGATTAGTGTGTATATATAAGGCGTGCTGTTCAAGTAAATCATTGAAGCATAGCGTTATCTTTAAAACGGGCTGTTTTCTCCATTAGTTACGCTACGTAGCCTATTTCTCCCCTTCCTCGTACACACACACACACACACACACACACACCACACACACACACACACACACACACAACAAGTCAGTCCAGTGAAATCCCAATCATATTATCCCCACTACTCTGGAACAAATACAGTTCCCTCTGTTCAAGGTGGAAGGATGCATGAACCGATCTTGAGACCCGACATTCCCGTTAACTGACACAAACAGTCCCTGCTATTCCATACGACCAGTTTTTGAGATTGATGGCATACTACATGAATTCTCGCCAAATTTACCAGCGCCCATTTCCGTGTTGAGAACACAATGTGTGTGAGTATGCGCGCGTGCGCGCGCGCGCGCGCGCGCGTGTGTGTGTGTGTGTGTTCGTGCGTGCGTGATCGTGTATATGTGCACGTGCTTTGTGTGTAATGAATATTGCAGTTGCTGGACTTGAATGGAGCCCATCATTCTTTTGCAGACTCCTCTTTCGATTTTTTGCTGGATTTGTACTGACGCTTTTTTTATTTTATTGCGTAGCGTGTCATAAGTGACGTGTGCGTGCATATACTTTTTCTCCTAATTACAAGTAAAAGTGTTCTTTTGTATTTTAGGGTATTCTAAATTACTGTTGTTGCGTTGGTTGAACAAAGGCCCGTTTTTCTACAGGGTTTTTTTTTTTTTGTTTTTTTTTCTTTCTTCAATTATACAAATTTTTTAAAAAATTTTCTCCTTTCAGGGAGCAGGAAAAAAACATTTTTTTGGCGGACAGCCTATCCATATCTGACAAGGGTTTCACGCTTTCTGTTGTGTTCATGGTTTGATCATAATTTTATATTGTTACCACTATAGTTTCCCTTTTTTTTTTTTTTTTGTGATATCTTTTTCACCGGCAATTTCTGGACTTACAACTACATGATCTGATGTATTAACCGCCTTTGATTTGCGATCGTAAGAACTGCGTGTAATGCGCCTTTTTTGTTAGTATACGCAGTGCACTTAAATAGTCATCATGTCATCTACTTTAGATACATGGCCTTCAAAAGAGGGACTTCGCATCGGTTATTTAAATATAAACAGTGCCAGAAAACAAGACAGATGAATCGCTGCAATACTTCACAACAATGGTAATAGCTTTCATGTGTTTGTATTGCAGAGTCTTGGCTAACCGATATGATTCCAGATTCTGATATGTGCATGCCAAATTTGATGCAATCCGATTAGACCCAAAAGCACCTAGAACAACAGGTTTACTTCTTTACCTTGCTAATCATTAACCTTAATTCAAGAATGCAAAATCCAATAAAAAGAATATCACCAGAAGACTTCAACTTTCATTTTGCAAATATAACTAAGGATGTTATTGTAAATGATAAAACAAAGTACAATGATCTATGTATGTTAGAAAAAATACTGTCGATGTAAAAATATTTCTTCGTGTTTTGACATGCCACCATTGTCATTACATGAAGTATTTGATTATTTAACACACTTAAAACAGTCAGGGACAAGGGACTTAGATGGAATTGATGGCAAGATACTAAAAATCGCTTCATTGACCATTGCTGAGACACTCACTTACGTTTAAATTTTGTGTATTGATAAAAGCCACTTTCCCTTAAGATTGAAACAAGCAAAAGTTATACCTTTATATAAAAAAGGTGAGCCCACCAATCTCTCAAACTATAGACCTATCTCAATATTATCCCTGTTGTCTAAACCACTCGAAAAACATGTTCAAACACACCTATATTCTCATCTTAAATATTACGATCTGATTCATGAAAATCAATCAGGTTTTCGAGAAAATCACTCTTGTCACACTGCTCTTGTACAAACTTATGGGATAGATGTCTTACGAATATTAACAATAATGACCTGACTGGAATTCTTTTTGTAGATTTTGCAAAAGCGTTTGACGTTATAAACCACTCCCTTCTAATAAAAAAGCTTATGTGTTACAAAGTATCGAATACAGCCTTAAAATTCTTTACCTCGTTTCTCACTGATCGTCAACAGCTTGTTGAAATCAACTCCAAAAGGTCAAAGTTACTCCCTTTACAATTTGGTGTCCCTCAGGGGTCAGTATTGGGACCCTACTCTTTTCTATTTATATAAATGACTTACCCCTGTTTATAGAATGTTGTTGTGAAATGTTTGCTGATAATACCTCATTACAATCTCACAGTAGTAACCCTACTGAACTGGTAAATAACCTGCAGAAAAATATCAACAAGCTAATTACATGGACAGAAATGAATCATATGTCCCTCATGCTAGTAAAACCAAATGCATGTATGTCACTACACGCCAGAAACGACAGAAAATGACATCCTCATTTGCGCCATTACATGCCCAAGGACAAAAGATTGAAGAGGTTACATCGCATAAAGTTTTGGGTGTTATCATTTGTGACGGGTCTCCGACGCTCCCCCTCGTTATTAAAATATGATTTTCATATTCAGGGATGCAGGGGGTTATAGACAGAAGTATTTACGCTTTCACAACCAAAATGCGCTCTCGCATAGGCACACGCACTCTGTCACTCACATCGGGCCCGCACAAAGGTGACGGGAAACCAATAACATTTCATAGAAAAAAATCAACTTTTATTCACTTGACTCCGAGCCCCCACCCGTCACTACACAACAAAAACTATCTGTATCATACAACAATGTAAACAGCATACAGACAATTTCATAAATCGCATCCCCTGTTCTTCAGTTATTCTTACTTAGCCAGGAAAGACAATATTCCACTATTCTGTTTGCACACTTATAACCTTAAGAGCAAATAAACGTCCATAACTTGCCAGCATTCCTTGGTTGACCGTCAGTTTCCTTCACCCACTGTGCGACTACGAGCTGAAGCTGCCACACCGTTGTGTCCTCCCGATTGGCCAAATCCCAGTTGGGGGACACTGGCAACGTAGCTTGAGTCGCACCCTCGCACCGAGTCTCCCGGACTCCACCGTATTTTCGCCCTCTCCACTGAAAGGGCTCCTGTCGGCCTCTCCCACAGGTCTTCTCTGGCTGCAAACACCCCACCGTTGTCTGGCAGCTCCCTGTCGAGGCTCCAACAGGCTACACGTCTTGCTGTCGACCGTCCCCACACGGGAGACAATTCTTCTCGTCGTCGGCTCCGAGGCTACAGCAACCTCCACTGTCATACGTCCCCACCCAGGAGACAACGAGGCGACAGCTAACCTCTGCTTCACGCTGTATTTTCTTGAGCCCTCAGCAAGACGGGCGAGTTCACTTTCCCTTAAGTGAGTCACACACTTCCTGGTTTTCCAAGCACCTTATATTCGTTCTCAAAGAAAGAGAGAACCCGAGTTTAACGGGCTCAACCAATGGAATCACTGGCACACACACATCACACGATTTGTACCAATAAATCCCCAAGTATTTTTATTCCACCAATGGAATCACTAGTCACCTACACACACACACACCACAGCTGCTAGCGCCAACAAAGACTTGGGCACCCAGTGGTTAATGCATAACCTCCTATTCAAACTCATGTTCGATTCCCCCAAGCTAACCCATTGAACTAACATCCTGGACTCCTCTACCACCCATGACTGATGGTTCAAGTATTTACTACCTCTATAGACAACAAGGCGCAAACTACTCGATAGGCCACAGCCTTCCATTCTTTCCTCAGAACAAGGACGACTGAATGGTCGCTGTACTCTGCCTGCAGGCTGACGGTCACCTACCGTGACGGTCACCTGACACGATCGCCTTCCTTTCCGGCCCACTGGAGAACCCAGTGAATAGCCAGCCAGTGGTCGGACTGGACACTCCTCTACCCAGGACCGGCAGGTCGCAACTACTTGTCCCTATCCCTCGGACATGCGAAACACTTCCCAGTACTCTCCCTCCTTCAGTATACGACTCGGGGTATTCCCTCTGGTGATGCCTGAGTTCGCACACTTGAAGAACCCAGAACTAGCTCTCAACAACAGCAAAACTACCCTTACTTTGCCTAAATGCTCGAGAACATTCGGCCGACTCATTACACCCCCGTACCTAAGAATGTTGTTCCAATCAACATTTCCTCCAGGACGAATGTTCTCCAATTGGATAAAACAAACTCAGTTGCATGGGTCGATATAACAGTACTACCTCTATGCTTCAAGACATCGTTCCATCAACATCTCTAACAGGGATAATGTACCCAATTAAAACCAATAGATCAATGAGATATCCAAACATCACTCTTTGGTCAGTCATAACGACTGTGCACAACATTAACTCTAACCTGGCTCACATATAATCAAGAACTCTGTCCATAGCGTTAGCTATCAGCATGTCCATACATGTTAATTAATCACTCCATTCACTTCTAATATAGCACAACCATGATTACCACAACATCCAAATTCAGGTGTGTGGCCCAGCCTACTTAACATCAAAATCAATTCAGGCGTGTGGCCACAATCCACAAGGACAAGATTCAAATTCAGGCGTGGGGGCCCAGCTACGTAACATCAAAATCAAATTCAGGCGTGTGGCCCCAATCTGCTCACACGGTCTCACACACAATATGCAAATCAAACATTTATCCTGATTTCACAACATAAGGACATTTTCACACTTTACCGAGATGTGACAAAACAACATAAGCAAACAGATATCAACCAGAAAAATCATAAATCATAACACATGAGCATGCACTCAACCATAATGACAATGAACAAAAGCAACATCAACTGATAACCATTAATCAGAAAATTAAAACAACAAATGAACACAGACTCAACCCCGCCCTATACTGGGCAATCAAAATCAATAACACAACTGGCCAGCTACATTATTTACACAGTAGCTGTCCGTAACAGATGACTGCTCACACCCACCACAATCACAGCAGCCCGTAGGCATTGCTCCTACCATTGTCCTGCTTCTGTTGTTCACACTACAAGAGCAACACCCAGGAGGCATTACTCCAACCCTTGACCTACTCCTGCCCCTCTCAATCTTGACCGCCGTTTGTGGCTCGCCAATAGTACCTTGGGCAGATAATTTGCGCGTTCCAGGCTTTACAAGAGAGTCAGCGCACCTTTCACACATTTTAGTCCTTAAAGGAGCGCGTGAAAATCTGCGCGATCCTCTTTTAGCCTGTCGCACCCATTCACTGCGACGACGATCATCTCCCTTTTCAAATGTTAAGAGATGGATCCCTCACTCATCCTATCCGAACCGATTTTCCTTCTCTCTGAGGAAATTTCCCTTGGTTCGAATCCCGCTCATGGCCTATGCCCATTACTTTATGAGCCTTGTTTACTTTACCCTTTCCTGACACTGGATTATCTGCTCCTTTGAGCTGACTATCTTTGGCATTTTCTAACGATAGCTGGTCACCTCGACCTTCTTGCCATGCGTTATGACTGCCCCCCTGGTCCCAACCCAGCTGCTGGTTCCAGTTTCTCTGTGGTCCATGTTGGCCCCGACCCTGAGGCCCGCCACCGTGGCTCCTACATTTCTGACTGCCACGGCAACGCCAACAACTTTTTGAACCACCACTACGGCCACCATGGCCTACAGCACCGCCACTACGACCTATTTCATGGTCCGTTGCACCACCACCATGGCCACCCTTCATGGCCTACACTAGCTCTACTGCTAGCGGCGCCTGTGCACTCCACCTGCTTTCTGTTTACCCTTTCCCACCCTGCACTGCCCTTGCTTTCCCCACTCGACTGGCAGCCTGGTTAGGCTTCGGGGTGATATACCTACCCCCTAACAAAGCTGGATAGGGAAGATTGTTTTGCACTGCTGCAGTGAGAGTACTCCTGACAAACTCTGAAATCTACTCTGACCAAGGGCCAAAGGTAGCCGATTAATTCTTCCATCTGCATATCGCACGCAGGTGGTTTCCCCGGTATAGTCTGTCTCTCTCACAAAACCGGGCTCTACCATTGCCGCTAGAGGGCAGTCCTGTATCTAATAAGCAGGTCACCGGCTTCCCGTTTACTACTGCCCTAGTAGTTGGTGGCGGTACTCTGCCTTGCTGTTGAATTGTATCAACGGCAACAACTGAGTGTATTCGCACTCCGCTACATTCCTTGGCGATTATGACCCTCTCGCCCCCACTTAAAACATGTGCGTTTCACTCTAACATTCTGTTGAGTCCCACTGTTGCCACGGGACTTAGAATGCGTTTCTAACTGCGGTTTCGCCTCCTGTTTGTAGGGAGTCGGCGAAACACTCCCTGACTGTGTGGTCTGGGCATTACGGGTCGACTGGTTCGATCCCTTCATCCATTACGCTGATCATGGCAGATTCATACCTGTCTGCAATTTTCACTAACTCCTCTAAACTTCCTAATTCTCTTTCTGCCAAAATACTGTGAGATCCTTCCGACAAGTGGAGAGAATTTGCTCCTTAACGATCTCCTCCCTCAAAGATTCAAAGTTTGTTCGATGTTCCTAACCTTATCCATTTGTCAAAAAGAGCCCTAAGCCGATAAAGGAACTGTACGTGCGTCTCACCTGATTTACGAACGGTTTCTCTGAACAATTTCCTATATCTATCGGCGGTTACTTGATACCTCTGAAACAAAGCATCGCGCACCGACTCATAATCTGTCTGTTTTTCCGGTGGTAAGCAGAAAAAAGCATCCCTAGCTTTGGGTGTCAGCAGCGCAGACAAATTTGTGGCCCACCGTTCTTCGGGTAAGCCCTGATCTTTGGCAATCCTTTCAAATTGCGAAATGAAATCCTCTAAATGGTCCGGATTATCATCGAACCTTGGCATATTGATCAAGGGACTGACATGTGGTGCAAAGTTCACTTGAGGTTTTGCGTCCCCGTCCCGTTCTTTCTCCAATTTTAATTTTTCTAACTCAAACTGCCTTATCTCCCTTCTTTCTCTTTCCTCTCTTTCCCGTTCTCTTTCTCTCTCCTCTCTTTCCCGTTCTCTGTCCTCTCTTTTTCCCGTTCTCTTTCTCTCTCCTCCTTTTCCCGTTCCCTTTCTCTCTCCTCTTTTTCCCGTTCTCTTTCTCTCTCCTCTTTTCCCGTTCTCTTTCTCTCTCCTCTTTTTCCCGTTCTCTTCTCTCTCCTCTTTTTCCCGTTCCCTTTCTCTCTCTTTTTTCCCGTTCTCTTTCTCTCTCCTCTTTTTCTTTCCTTCTTCCCGTTCCCTTTGTATTTTCTGGGCCTCAATTACACGGGGCCAGTTCTCATCTACATATGCCTTCAGTTCCGGACCCTTTAGTCCTAAAGCTTTTCCTTCTTCTATGAGGTCCATCTTTTTCAGCGGACCCATTGTCTCAGCACCCTCTTCAGTCGACATTTTGAAGCTATCTAACCCTCGATCAGCTAGTTAATACAACCACAGTAACAAGCGAGATATCCACACGATCACTTGTAAATAAGCGATCAAATAGTTGTGCTACACACAATCAACCTCAACAGCAACCAAATCAAGCAAGTTCAAATACAAGGCCCAGTCATGAAAAAAAAAAAATCAAAACAATCAACACATGACTAACGTCTTTCCAGGTAAGAAAAAAAATCTAGGTTTCCACAATTACGACAAATTTCAAATCCCTTGCAATTGAACAAAACCCAGAATCAAAATCACTTATGGCTCATTTATGTTCATCCCGGACGAGCCCCCAATTTGTGACGGGTCTCCGACGCTCCCCCTCGTTATTAAAATATGATTTTCATATTCAGGGATGCAGGGGGTTATAGACAGAAGTATTTACGCTTTCACAACCAAAATGCGCTCTCGCATAGGCACACGCACTCTGTCACTCACATCGGGCCCGCACAAAGGTGACGGGAAACCAATAACATTTCATAGAAAATAATCAACTTTTATTCAACTTGACTCCGAGCCCCCACCCGTCACTACACAACACAACTATCTGTATCATACAACAATGTAAACAGCATACAGACAATTTCATAAATCGCATCCCCTGTTCTTCAGTTATTCTACTTAGCCAGGAAAGACAATATTCCACTATTCTGTTTGCACACTTATAACCTTAAGAGCAAATAAACGTCCATAACTTGCCAGCATTCCTTGGTTGACCGTCAGTTTTCCTTCATCCCACTGTGCGACTACGAGCTGAAGCTGCACACCGTTGTGTCCTCCCGATTGGCCAAATCCCAGTTGGGGGACACTGGCAACGTAGCTTGAGTCGCACCCTCGCACCGAGTCTCCCGGACTCCACCGTACTTCGCCCTCTCCACTGAAAGGGCTCCTGTCGGCCTCTCCCACAGGTCTTCTCTGGGTGCAAACACCCCACCGTTGTCTGGCAGCTCCCTGTCGAGGCTCCAACAGGCTACACGTCTTGCTGTCGACTGTCCCCACACGGGAGACAATTCTTCTCGTCGTCGGCTCCGAGGCTACAGCAACCTCCACTGTCATACGTCCCCACCAGGAGACAACGAGGCGACAGCTAACCTCTGCTTCACGCTGTATTTTCTTGAGCCCTCAGCAAGACGGGCGAGTTCACTTTCCTTAAGTGAGTCACACACTTCCTGGTTTTCCAAGCACCTTATATTCGTTCTCAAAGAAAGAGAGAACCCGAGTTTAACTGGCTCAACCAATGGAATCACTGGCACACAACCCCATCACACGATTTGTACCCAAAAAATCCCCAAGTTATTTTTTTTTCCACCAATGGAATCACTAGTCACCTAACACACACACACCACAGCTGCTAGCGCCAACAAAGACTTGGGCACCCAGTGGTTAATGCATAACCTCCTATTCAAACTCATGTTCGATTCCCCCAAGCTACCCATTGAACTAACATCCTGGACTCCTCTACCACCCATGACTGATGGTTTCAAGTATTTACTACCTCTATAGACAACAAGGCGCAAACTACTCGATAGGCCACAGCCCTTTCCATCATTCCTCAAACAAGGACGACTGAATGGTCGCTGTACTCTGCCTGCAGGCTGACGGTCACCTACCCGTGACGGTCACCTGACACGATCGCCTTCCTTTCCGGCCCACTGGAGAACCCAGTGAATAAGCCAGCCAGTGGTCGGACTGGACACTCCTCTACCCAGGACCGGCAGGTCGCAACTACTTGTCCCTATCCCTCGGACATGCGAAACACTTCCCAGTACTCTCCCTCCTTCAGTATACGACTCGGGGTATTCCCCTCTGGTGATGCCTGAGTTCGCACACTTGAAGAACCCAGAACTAGCTCTCAACAACAGCAAAACTACCCTTACTTTGCCTAAATGCTCGAGAACATTCGGCCGACTCATTACATCATTGACAACGATTTATCTTGGTCTTACCACATTGCGGATCTTGGAAAACGTATTTCTAAGAGAATATATCAACTTTCAAAGATAAATTTTTTTCTAAATCTTCACTCCAGAAAGATATTCTTTCATGCGCACATCTTTCTCTTATCAATTATACATCCACGTTATGGGATAATGCCAGTGAAACTAATCTGAAACTAGTAAGTCGTTTGCATAAAAGGGCCATTAAATTAATTCAGTTGAAATCCAAAACCTTGACAAAGAGTGATTACAAAACTTTAAATATTCTTCCATTTAAAGACAGACTCTACTTCAACAAATGCTTGAGCATGTACAATGAAGTGAATGGATCAGCCCCGAAGATAATCTTTGAGAGCTTTGTCTTCAATAGTTACAGACATACACATAAACTGTCTCTTCCCAGACCCTCGATGTAATCTTTATAAATCAGTTTTCTGTACTCTGGAGGGACCGCATGGAATAATTTGCCTTCCTCCATAAAATCATGTCACTCAAAATTTACATTTAAAAAAGCACTAAAAATGCATTTGATAGAAACTCTGCGCTTCAATTGAAGTCATTTCCATTAATACAATCCCCTTATCCCCATCTCTCTCTCTCTCTCTTCTCTCTCTCTCTCTCTCTCTCTCTCTGTGCTTGAACTTGAAGTTCCAACAATAGTTTCATGATTGTTTCAGATTTCATATGAGAGTTATGTATTTGCATGAAAGAAATTGTGTGTTTTAAAAATGTTTTTTGAGCTTGTGGTTATATGTTCAATTAGTTTCTTTCTTGTTTATGAGGGCAGGATGTAAAAAAGCTGGAAAGCTTATTCTTTAACCCTCAATAAAGATAATTTTGACTTGACTTGACTTGACACACATGCACACACACGCGCGCGCGCGCGCACACACACACACACACACCACACACACACACACACACACACACGCCACATATTCCACACCAGTGCTCTCTCTCTCTCTCTCTCTCTCTCTCTCTCTCCTCTCTCTCGCCTCAGTGTCGTTCTTGAACTATAATGTTGAAAATTTGAATAGCAAATTGAATGACATTGAGTTTGTTAATAACGTGCGTATCTTTGATTTTGTGTCATTCATTCATTATGCCCATCGCTCCCGGTGGAGCATAGGCCATCGACGACCCTTCGCCATCGCACTCTGTTCTGGGCGTTCTGGTCATTCCAGTCCAGTTGGTCCCCAGTTGCTTCAGCTCTGCCTCAGTGTCTCGTCTCCAGTGAGGCCGGCCTCTCTTGCCCTTTCCCTGCGGGTTCCAGGTCAGGGCTTGGCTTGTATTTTGTGTATTTAACTGAAAGTTTTGTCGATTGCAATTTTGATTTCACAGACGTCTTCACACGATTTTGTAAAATTTAGCGCCCCAGCAAGAAAGCTGTCAAACCAAGGCAGACAACTCAAGCGGAGTTCCCTTGCTTGTAAAGGAATGTTACTGTCAGTATGTGAAAGGAATTGTTAGAATAAAAGATGATAATATTGTAAAGGAATGTTACTGTCAGTATGTGAAAGAAATTGTTAGAATAAAAGATGGTAATATTGTAAAGGAATGTTACTGTCAGTATGTGAAAGAAATTGTTAGAATAAAAGATGGTAATATTGTAAAGGAATGTTACTGTCAGTATGTGAAAGAAATTCTTAGAATAAAAGATGATAATATTGTTGCTAAAGGGTTGATAAGATGCTGTTTAATGTAAATAAAGATCTTTTACTTGTGGCATGTTACATTGCGCCTGATGGAAGCCTAGTCCATCCCAATAATGAAATAAAAGAATGGCATTGTCATTCTGGAGGAAAATCTGAGACAAAGCATTGAGAAAGCTGAAGTGTACATCATTGCAACCGGTGATATGAATGCTAGAACAGGAAATGAACTATCTGAAGGTCAAGAAATGACATTTTATACCTTTAACTTGGAATGTGATGAGGAAGATGAGTCTGTTAGGCGCTGTTCAAAGATACAGTT
>CM031595.1:100881017-100886017 GCA_018398815.1 Conus ventricosus | reverse complement strand
TTAATGTCTCCTTTTTTATGGAGTGGAAATAATGATTGCTTTAGACCATTTCACTGGGATACGTACCCCCGAAAACAAAGCATTAAAATACTTGAAAAAAGGGACAATCGCATCCTGTGAGACTTTTAAAACTTCATTTATTAACCCATCAGGGCCAGCTGCTTTTCCCGATTTTGAATGTTTTATAGCTTCTTTAACCTCTAATTCTGATATATCAATATTTAGGCAATCAAACAAGTTGTCAGGTTCGTTACCCTCTGGCTCAAAAATACCGTGAAGGTTGTTCGGCATTGTCATTTAAGAGATTAGAAAAGTGACGAAACCAGTCTTCTTTTGTATGTTTATTTTTTAGTCTGGTTTTACGTTTCCAATTTCTTTATTTCTTTCCAGAATGCCTGCGAATTATGTCGATTGTTGACAAGTCTAAACTACAGTTTCCTTCTTAAATTCTTTTTTAATTCTAAGAGTAGTTTTATATTTTTCCTTTCCTGTACGTACGAGATCTGTTTTCTAGTTTCTTTTTTCTATTAAAGATTCTTAACGCTTTTCTTGCGTTCTCTTTTAAAAGGTGACAATCTTTGTCAACCAAGGCTTACTTTGTTTAGAAGTGGGACATCTTTGGGGTTATTGGGACAAATCCGCTTAGTCATACACATTGCTGCATCTTTAATAGCACACGTAAAAGTGTCCAAAGCATCATCAATTGATCGTTCGATCTGAGCAGTGGTTCTGCTATATGGTCCGAAAATGCAGGAGAAATACAGGATTCATTGAGTCTATGTACTTCATCAGGGTTCCATATTATCTTATCAACAGAACAAGGAGAGCGTCACATAAGTTATCTGCATCATTTTCTGTAAGCAAACGATTTACTGTAAGCACAAGGGGGATATGTACTGATTCCACTCTCTCTTCTACAACAAAATTTGTACATAAAGAAGCAATGTCCGGAGAAGCAATTAAAATAATCATTTACAACTTTCGCCACTTGGAGAAACAAACGTAAATTGCTTTGATGCATCAGGGTTAAGAAGCCGTTTAAAATCAAAAGTTCATAGCAGGGACACAGATCTAGAAGATGTCTACCAAAGGCATTAAGAACCAAGTCTTCTGTCTGACGGTCATCAACAAAAATGCACAGTTGTCATTCAAAAATGTTTTCCAGCTCAGTCTGGAATACATCAGAATTGGGTTTTAAGGTTAGCTGTTCGCTGTTAAAATCTCCGCACAGTAAAAAGGGCATCACCAAATTGTTCAAGCACATCTGCAAGACACTGTTCTATTTTTTAAAAAGTGACATTTATGTTGCACATAATTATAGAACGGAGAATCGATGGGGGTACGTAGCAAGCTACAAGAAAAAGTCACAGACAGTTCCAAGGAGTGATTTATCTAATTTTAGAACAAGAACGTGGTCGTATGAAACCTCAACACGCGATACAAAATTTTCATATTCTTTGCGTATCAAAAGGATTATACCACCACTGCTCCTACCTCGACGAGAAAGTTTCACAGCAGGAGAGAAAAACATAAAAAAACTGACCAGCAATCTGGGGAAAAACGAACTGTTGAGAAAAGTTTCAAATAAAAACAAAAGTCCCAAAATTATTAACGTAATTTAAGAAATCCGGGTCAGAGGATTTGTTCCAAAAGCCATCAATATTCCAGGACAAGAAAGACAGTGAAGGGCTTACAGTACGTTGGACTGTATTCAAACCTGGGCTTGGCCGACACATCATGCCCGGTTCGGTTTTGCTGTAGCTGTATCGTTGGGGAGCTGGGTGGGCGCCTTCGTTTTGGGGGTCGGGGTTTACGCGAGACGGTGGCTCGAGGGCGGCCCACTAGTGGTCGCGCTGTTTGCCACGGACAGGTAACCTGCTTCCGAGGTTAAGATTTCCGACTGACCCCCCTCTTGGATGAATGGAGGCTCCCTTGTGGTGGCGTGAGTTGTCGGTGCTGCCCTTGCCGGAACGTTGCTGCAGAGGGCCCCGCCACCAGCTTGTTGCCCTTGTAATAAGCATGTAGTCCTTTCTCGCGATGCTTTCTGATCTGCTCCGACTGTCCTCGTTGTCAAGTCGCCTGCAACCCGAATTCCCTTTTGTTTTAGCACCATACGTCCCTTCGTCAAGACGTCCATCTTGTCTTGCCAACGCAAGAATTTGAAATCATTGGGCGGGGTTTGGGGTTTGGAGTACGGTTGGCAGCCATTGACGCAAAGTTAGGTTTTTGACCCCCTCTGTAGCGCGCACAATGTCATCCCGACCATGTTTTTCTGGCACAGTACCTTCCCAAAGTTTTTACCACTTTTGCTGGCACATGACTCAAAAGTTTCACCAGGAGTTTCAACGAAGCCGAAAAAACGAAGGTTGTCCCGACGCGAAAAGGCTTCTAAACTTATCCAGTTCTTCATCGTACCGTTTCCGCAGGTCCGTTAGATCTTCTTGCAGATCTTCGACAGACTCTGCCGTATCCTCCTGTTTCTCAGCCAGCTGCTCACAGGTTTTCTCCAGACTGGTGTGCGGTCCTTCAAGTCTGCAATGTCACAGGCAATGGCCTGCACCGACGACAACACAGAGTTCATGTCGGCACGCGGAGCGCCAAGCTGTGACGACAATTTTTCGTTGATTAGCCTGTGTCTGATGGTCGAGGATACGCTGGGATGTCGGTCAGAGTGAGGGGCGAGGGTGATGTATCCTCCCGATCAGATACACGGTAACAGCAACTCCTTCAGATTCGGAGGACGGGGACGACATGGTAGTGGTACACAGAGAGAGAGAGAGAGAGAGAGAGAGAGAGAGAGAGAGAGAGAGAGAGAGAGAGAGGCACACGCGCGCGGGTTCTCAATAAAGCAAGCACCACACACACACACACACACCACACACACACACACAGGGAGAGAGATCTAGGCCCCTAATTCCTCTGTCTTGCCTTATTAACCGATAAATGAAATATTCGACCAATGAGTGACCCTGAAACCCGACAACCACTAAGTTGCTGGCAGACTATGAAACTGTGATTGTTTTCCCTTATCGCGTTACAAATGTAAATCTGTAAAGCCGTAAATTGTTTGATGATCCTCTCACTGAACTTCCTCCTCCCTCCTCTCCATCCTACCTCCTGATACCAGGGAGAGTGTGAAAGCAGCGCTGCCTTCTTCTCTGTCTCTGTCTCTCTCTCTTTGAGAGCATTACTGTCTCTCTCTCTCTCTCTCTCTCTCACACACACACACACACACACACACACACACACACACACACACACCTGTCCCCTCACACACACACACACACACACACACACACACACACACACACCACACACACACACACACCTTGTCCCCTCTCCACTCCCGTTGTCCTGTTCAGTTAGGAGTGAGAGTCTGATGGCAGTACCGTGATAATCTTCCCTAAGCCTTCCACCTTCCTCATTGCTTTTTGTAAGGACAGTCATCCTGTTTGAAAGAGACAGCCACTCTTGCCCTTGATGTGAAGACAGGATGGAAGCGTCATATTTCAAAACTGCTTGGTCGTCGCTCTCTCTCTCTCTCTCTCTCTCTCTCTCTCTCTCTCTTCTCTCTCTCTCCTCTCTCTCTCTCTCTTTTTTTTTTTCAAACGAGCATGTTGTTAGCAGGTCGTGTTATAATTGAACAAAGCAGTTAACAGAAGAAGTTTGTATTTAACTTAATTATGTACTAATTCATGGGACTGTATATCTTTTCCATGTACAACCCTCTTCTAAGGGGCTATGGCCTTATGAATAAAATTTCTGTCTCTCTCTCTCTCTCTCTCTCTCTCTCTCTCTCTCTCTCTCTCTTCCCTCTTCTCTCTCCACACACACACACACACACACACACACACACACACACACACACAACACACACACACACACATGAAGAATGAAGAATGAAGGGGGGTACGCACACATGATTCCAGCAGCACAGAAATGACATGGCTGTAATGCACGAGTTCTTGATGTTCATAAGAGAAATCCTATAGCATTATACATAGACTAAGCGCTGCCGAACATGCTCACACAAAGAGACCTAACCGAGGCTTCTACGTTTGTCCGAGTAGTCTATCTTCGTGATAAGATCTCTAGCAAAATAATATAGTCCGAAAACTGTTCACTGAAGCTCGTTCCTCGAGTCTCATTGATGCGGACAGCTGTTCCGTTTGTGCTTCTCTTCTCCCCTTGGTTTAAATAACTTCTATTGAAGAAACAAGTAAACAGAATACCTTCATAATTGTCAGGACAAATGAGCAACAACAAGCCCTAGGCTTATACTGTGCTCAAATATACTATATACAATATACTGGCGGTTAGATACATTCACAATATACTAAGCATTTCACCTCGTGCTTAGGATTTTTTTTTCGGAAACATTAAAAAAAAAAACCCCAGTACAGAAAAATAAAATGAATAACATGAGAAATGGGAGGAAGGGAGTGGAAGCAACAATCCCGTCATCAATAAGAATATGTGTGAACAATTTACAAACAAGAGAGTAACTTATACAATAACGTAGTTTTTGGGTACAAACAAGCTTTTCCATAAGTAATGTGTTGAAGTATGGTAGTTCAATTTTTTTTCCTTTTTTTTTTCCTTTTCCCCCTTTTCTTTTCCCCCTTTCACTTTTTTTCTATTTCCTGTTATTGTTTTTTTTTTCCTTTTGAAGACACTATGGTATCGATTGCTTAAGCAGAGAAAGAATTACTCACTTTAGCGATGGCGCTGGCTAATCAGTAAGTAAACAAACTATCTGTCTACTAAACTATGTCTTGGGCCAATCGACTTGTCTGTCAACCTCTTATTTCAAGAGTAAGAAATGGTCATAATGAATAATAAGAGCGAAACTATACAGTTGTAGAAAATGAAATATAAAAAAGGCAAGAATGAATTATTTTTTTAAAAAAGAGAGAGAAAAAGTCAGGGCTGAAATCGATTCGATTCGGAGATAAACTGGTGTACTTTTTCAAATATTGATGAGTTCACATCGGCTTGAA
>CM031595.1:100860563-100870873 GCA_018398815.1 Conus ventricosus | reverse complement strand
TTAAAATTTTTTTAGAGAAAATTTGTCATGGATGTTATTTTTTGTGCAATTACAGATATCCTTTCACCCCTTGGTTGTGTTGTTTTCTGTTTTATTGAAAATCAATTATATTTTTAAGTTGGGCATACACAATAGATAGCTTGACGGTATTTTTGTTGAATATTTTAGATAGTACATGTTCTTTTGGAATGATGTTTTAAGGATTCTGAGGAATTCTTTTCCTACGTTAGTTTTTGTTCTTCCATCATATGGAGGGTTATACCATATAATTTTTCTTTTCCTGTTTTCCTGTTGCTGTTCATGTTGTTATCTGGGTTATATTGTAATTTGTAGTTGTAGCCACTTTTTTTCAGCGCCTCTTGGTATTCAGCTGCTGCACTGTTAAATTCTTTCTCATTGCATGACAGTTTAGATAATCTTTTGTTTATACAATTAGTATGGTTTTTAAGATGGAGGGTGGATGGTTACTATTGATGTCTACATAGACAGTGTGTCATTAGGTTTTTTATGTGGTTTGTATGTATGATCCTTAAGGTCTAATGTTATGTCTAAATAATTTACTGTTTTTTTGTTGGCTTCTACTGTGATTTTTTAGGTTATGGCTTTGAAAATGTTTACAAAGTTCTTTGTTCTTGTTTTCAATGGTTTTTGGTTTATTGTTTAACGTGGCAAGACCGTCATCTCTGTATAAGCCAACGTGTTTACCAAGTATTTTCTGTATATGAGACAACATGAAAAGTCCAACTAATTCACACGTTTCAGCTCCATCGTAAGATCCCATCGTGACATCGAATGTGGAATTTCTGCTGGGTTTTTTTTTTTATCCAAGTTTCACTGTTTCTATGGAGAAGAGTTTTCTTAGTGTGGAGAATGATTTCCATCTCAGAATCTGTTATATTTGAATATTTGTTGGCGAATCTTAGTGCTTTAGTGAGTAATTCCTCATCAATGGAAGGGTAGAAGTCCACTATGTCAAAAGTAATGAACACTGTATTTTTCTGTTTGTTCAGTTCTTTAAACCATTGGATAACTTCGTAACTATTTTTCCAGAGATTGTATTCAGTGTTTGTTTTTATGTCCTCTATTGCTTACATACATACATATACATAGAATGGGCAAAGAGAAAAAAATGAGCAATTAGAATCCCCACGTGCCAAACGAGTAAGGCGCAAAAGAAAGGAAACATTATTTTCATTGGGTTGTTGTTGTTTTTTTTTACCAGGGTTTTTACCAGGGTGTTAAATGGTATTCTGATTTGTGTTTATTGAAAGAGAGTCAGCTGTGTGGTTGCATGCAGGGCGCATGATTGGCTTTGCATATGGGTATGGATGCAGAGACCATTGTGAACATAAGCAATTAACCCCCTCCAGTTTCATTGCAGATTGAAAACAAAATCGTGATTATATAAAAGTCAATGTGAAACGGAACGATTACACCCTTGAGCTAACGTTATCAGATGCAAAGAATTCTTTAACCTTTATTCCATTCCACTCCTACGATCCTCTAGCTCGGAGTCGGCATGAATAACTTGCCATTCAGAATGCATTACTTTTGCCGCTGTTGAGCACGTGTATTCTTTTAGATTGGCTTAACCCTCCAAAGTTCGTTGGAATTGCATTGGTTTATCCACGGTGAATGTTGTCACGTGACAGGGACTTGGCTGTTAGAGCTAGAATCTATAGTAAAGGTTAATCAAGATGAAGAAAAGTGGCAACAACATTGATAAGAAAGAATATGTGAAAGTAGCTCTACAGGTAAAGGTTATGTTGCTATACCTTTGGAAAGTCTAACCGCAGAAAAAAACGCTGATGGTCTGGTCTTCCACAGTAAGCCAACAGAATGAGGACTGTGACAGTACAGCAGTGAAGTTAGCAGGAAAGTGAGTGGGCGTGCTCAATGCAAAGAATATATGCAATACAGTTAGGAAAATAGTCAAGCCATTCTACAATGCTTCCACAGTTCAGGACAGGGGTTGTTTTTTTTTCAATGTGTGAGTGTACAGAGTGAAGTGGGTGCTTTGAGCGGAGAGGGGGGGGGGGGGGGGAAGCTTTGGAACAAAAATTAGTCAAGGCTAGCTGATTCACAGTTTCCTTTTCTTTTTCCCAGTATCATTACTTCGCTGCCTTGTTGTCGCTTTGGTCGCTTTTTTTGCGTTAGTGGGTTTGTCTTTTGGTTGGTGTCATGTCCACGTCAAATCCACTTCTTCCCGCTCTCCCTTCCCTCCCCCCCCCCCCCCCACACTTTTTGTTCCAGTTATTTCTTTTAATTCCATCAAAACATTGTTCTCAAAAGCTACAGTCTGTCTTGCAAAAGGCAGCATGTATGATTAAGTCGCTACGATACAAAGTGTTCTGTCACTGGCGCCTTTCTCTTATGATGCTGCCATCACGAGGGGAGGGATACGAGCGTGTAGGGGTTTAGTGTGCTTGCACTTGATTGTTGCTGTTTGGGCCTTTGTGTTTACTGCAATAAATGTCATCCATACCGTCAAGTCGAAACTCACATGAAAGATCACAGACAACGACAGCTCATGTAAACGGGAACTTATAGACATGAGAGAGAGAGAGAGAGAGAGAGAGAGAGCAACGAACAACGAGCTCTTGAAGATCTGCTCGTAAAAACTTCCAAGAGGAAATCGCATTGTTTTTGTTGTAATTTAAAAAGAAAAAGTGTGACGCTGTGGCTGTAAAACAGGTTTACCCTGTTGTTTGATTTGGATTTTAAAAAGAAAGCGTACCACTAAGGAACACATAGAACGGTATCTTTTCCTCTATTCAATAAGTCTTTGCCACGTACTTGCAGTTCAGGAATATTGTTTGTTCATGCTAAGAATTATGAGTCCATGTCACGTGTAAGAGAAGAGGGAAATAGTAAATCTGACACACAAAAGAAAGACATAATGAAATGCTCAATAAATCAAGACAATAAAGACTATGATGTCAAAGCTTATGATGCAAAGGAATCAAAGGAAACACATAAATCGTTTGTTGACAGTGGCAATTTTCACACAGCTGTGTTCCGGCCGTTTGCTGCGTCAGTAGCTTATGACACATGAAACCACTGTTTACTTCTATCACTACTTTTGTCATCTTTTGCTGATTATTGCGGAGCTGACCACACGGGGCCATATTTAAGCGAAAAAAATATTTCAACACACACACACACACTCGCACACACACACACGAAAAATGTAAATGTCACAAACTTGAATTTGGTTTTAACGTCGAAGTGGGCAAAACCCCCCAAAGGGTTTTTAAAACGAACAAGCAAAGATTTTTTAAAGTTGATTTTTGATGAGCCCCGGAAATGCACCTTCATATTATGTAAAAACTGACTGAAGGGAACAGCCTGAAAACTAAAGTATGTTAAGCTGTCCAACGTACATTGTTGAATGCTGAGACGGTAAAACTTCAGATAGTGTTTTCCCAGGGTTCGCGTTATTATTTTTGTGTTTGCAAACATACGGGTTTTTTGGTCTTTTATCTGCTTTTTTTTCTTTTCCAGATATTTTTTTGAGGAGACTAAGCCCCGGTAAATTAATTTTCTTTCTTTGTTAGTTCGGGATAAAAATTTTTTACTTCAGTTGCTTTTATGAATCCCTTTGCGAATTAAAACCATACATGGTGCCCCCCTTGTTTTTATGCGTGGGAGTGGTCTGAAAACAGCCCATACCTTAGTAAAAATGGGTTAAATTCACAACAAAAAGTAGGGGCTTGCCCCACAAGAAAATATAACCCCAAAGAATGTACTTACAACCCCCGAATCGCCTAGCAGACACCGCACAGGCACACAGACAAACAAGGGAAAACACCCCCCAAAAAAGGATTTTCCCCAACTTGCCCATATCCCCGGCCTGAACACAACACAGCAAAAAGAACGGGAAAAATAGCAAAAAAAAAAACCCAAATAATTTTTTTCAAATTGGCCCATTTTTTTAAAACCTTGAATTGGTCAGACAATACAAGGGGAAAAACAAAACAAATACAAAAACCTCGATTTCATTGAAACGAAAGTGAAATGAAATGGGGCAGGAACTGAAAGCAATAAAAAGTATTTAACTCTCGCCCCCCACAAGAAAAAGATAACCCAAAGGAATGCGCTTACGAAAACCGAATCGCCTCAACATGACAGACAGAACAAACAAGGAAATCCCCAAAAAAGGATTTCCAAGTTGTCTATATACCCCCGTACTGAACCATTACCAGAAACAAAACAATAAAAGTTGATTTATATTTGTTCATTTAAATGTGTGACAGCTTTCCCTTTTGGAGCTGTTTTCTTGGGGAAGCAAGAGTTAAAAACTTGTTGTTGTTTTTTTTTACTGTTCCCCTGCCTCATTTCAGATTTACTTAGCTTAAATTCATTTTTAAAACCCACCCCACGAACATTGATGACCCTACGTATCTCTATCCATGGGGGAAAAGGTAAAAAAAAAAACAAAAAACACTTGACGGATTTTCACTATCTCTGGTAGGTAGATTAATGTTTTCAAAAGTCTGAGTGATTTTCACCAGGGGAGGGAGATTCCCAAATAAAAATTTATTTATACCAAAACCGGGGGTGATTAAAAAAAAAATACAGTCTTGTGAAAGACAAAATTTAACAGATTTTTTTTTTTTTCCCCTTGTGGATCAGTTTGGATAAATGAGCCCCTAAGGTGGTGTTTTTTGGGTTTTTTTTTTTTTTTTTTCCCCTAAGGCCAAAATACCTTTCCCTTTTTTTGGTGCTTCACATGTCCTCTTCATCTGCCAAAAAAAAAAAAAAAAAAAAAAAAAAAAAATTTTCCCACTACTACGGGGTTTTTTTTTTTGTCTTTTTTTTTTTCTTTTCTTTTCTTTCACAACCAATCTCTTACACACCAGCTAGCTGATTTTCTTACAATGGACTTTTTGCTGATTTTAGTGTTTTGGCAATTGATAAAAAATGCTGGGTTTTTTAAGTACAAATTTTGGTGGTGTACTGGACACTCACTCTGAAATGTTTACATAATACGGAAAACCAAACCCAACATATACGAAACAGAGGGTTATTTATTTTTTTGTTTTTCTTTTGTTTTTCACACACAACACTCGCACACACACTCAAAATGCACAAAAACTGTATTATTTTTAACTAGTGTATTTTTCCCTTTCCTCTCTCCTACTCTCTCTCCCCTCTTTTCTTCTTCTCTCACCCCCTCTCTCCCTCCCCCCCCCATTCCCCCCCTTCCTCCCCCCCCCTCTGTGCGCGCGCGGCGCGTTGCTGTGTGGTGTTTGGGGCGCGTGTGTGTGGGGAGCGGCGTGTGACGTGTGTGTGCGGCGTGCGTGGGGTGAAGGGTGATGTAAAGAGATCTCTTTATATTTTCCTAGACCTCTGATTTTTTGAATATGACTGAAATTGGGGCTAGATTCCCCTTTTTTTTTTAAAAATACTTTTTACCATCTTTGCAAAAATCCAACATGGTTTATTTTCCCGTAGTATATGTTTTTAAATTTCTTGCTAAGAATTCCAAAAGCCAGTTTCTTTAGAAAACACAAATTTTGTTTGTATACAGAATATTTTTGACTGACAAAATTTCCAAAAAGAATTAACCTTTGACGTGGGAAAAAAAAAAATTTCAATGTAATCAATTTTATCGTTGCATTTTGAACAGTTTCGATTTCCCCGTTTCATTTTCATAGCATTGAGTCGGGGATATATTTTTTAAAATTTTTCCCTTTTAAAACTCTCAGTCTGGTTTTTTTTGTGCACAAAGCGGGGTTCTTTCCCTACATTTTTTAAATAACTCCAGTCCTATTTATTAACCAAAAACGGGCGCAATGGTCTGTTCCCCTTTGGCACAAAATTGCACGGAAAATTTTCAAGAATTGCTTTTTTTTTACAAAAAAGAGGGGTTCTGAAAAATCATTCATATCTATCTTGTTCCCCCTGTATTTAAAAATATGTATCCCTGACACTACATTTATACTAAAATCCCCGCAGGGAGGCTCCGTCTTTTTAACCCCGTCCCCGGTAGAAAGCTCCCCCTTTGGGCCCTACATGTCACTAACATTTTTGTATTTTGCCCTTTATCCAGTCAGGGAAGAAAAAGGACATTTTCCTCGATATTTAGTATTGGTTTTTTCCCCATAAAAAAGGGGAAAAAGGGGACATCTTTATGTTTATTAAGACTAGCCTGTTTTAGAGTAATTTTCCAAAAGTGTGAATGTATCTTGTCAAAAACCTTTGAAAAGTGCCTTTTAATATTTGCTAAAAAAAACAGACATTTTCACCAAAGGGGGAAAATATTTTTTTTGGAATTATAGTCCATTTTCATTGTTTTTTGGCCTTACAAATTTTTAAAAACCCCTGACAGGAAAAAGAATTGCATCTGTTTAAATTTTTTTTCAATCCTCCTTTTTTTATATTATGACATTTTCTTCTTTTAACTTTTTCAAATGCCTTTCGATTTCAAAGTTTTTTACGCCAGAAAATAAAAAGCATGCATTTATTTTGATAAAATCTTGTCCAATCACAAATGTTCATAAAAATGACCATTTTTGGAAATAAAATGTTTTAAAAATATGTATTTTACCCATTACCTAAAATCTCTTTTTTCCAAGGGGTGAATAATTTTTCCCGAAATTTCTTTTTTGAACCCAAATTTTCCCAAATAAAGTGCCGATTTATATTCTCATAATAAATACCCAAATCTTTGTTTTATTTTTTCCCCGTAACCATAAAACTTCTGCACTAGTTTTCTATACCTACCACATAGCTGCTGATTTATTTCATTTTAAAAACCCAAACCAGAAAACAAAGAAAAATATTGGGATATCTAATGCCGCACATGTCATCTGATCTTCAAAAAAAAGAACATCTCTGCATAAAGCGCAATTTTGTTACATTAAGAAAACGTATCTCTTGAACCCCCCAAATCAATTCCTCAATGTTTCTACATTTTTTATCTTTATTTTTAGCAATTCTATGCCCACAAATACTAAGGGAAAAAAGGAATCCTTTCGGGTTCCGTTTTAAGCAAAATATTGATGTCCCGCCACATACAAAAAACAACTCGATATCAGCGATTAATACTTGAAACATCTAATGAATTCTTTCCCCCAACCCCTACTTTTTGAGAGTGTTAAAAAATAAGTCTTTTGATATACATCAAAAGCTTGTGTATAATCAATACTTTAAAAACAAAACCCGGAATATTTCTACATTTAGATATCAAAAATTCATAATTAGTCTCATATCGTCGCTACCGACGCCCTTTTATTACCAACCTGATTTCCTTAAAAATTTTTAAAATTTTTAATAAACGTTTGCCAAAAAATTTGACAAAAGTTATAATCGCTATTCGTTAAGAAATTGGGCTCATTTTTTTAAAAAATTTTAGGTAGATCTTTGCCCTTTTTGAATTTAAAGTAAAACGCTTTTTCTGGAAGGAAGTGTCCCTTTTTCAAATCAGAGTTAAAGGGTGAGTTTAAAAAACTTTTATAGACCCAAAATACTTTAAAAATTCTGTTTGTAACCCATCACTTCCTGGGGAAGAACCCTTTTTGGGGGTTTTAAAAGCTTCCAATTTATTTCTGTTAAGTTGCCTTCACAATATCCCTTTTGGAGTCAAAAAGCGTGGCACTGAAGTATCAGATATAAAAATTATCTACCCTTTGTTCCTTTTCCTGCTCTTACCTTTTTTTTTGTACAATTTGAATAATACTCGCTGCATTTTTTATTTTTTCTGACTTTTGTAACTGATCTCCATTTTATCACGGAGTTTTTCTATTTTCTTTGAATTTGTCTGTTTTTCCAAGGTTTTGAAAATATTTTGTATTCTTTTCTCCCTCTTTAATCCCTTTCATTTTAGATCTACCTGTGCTGCACGTGCTTTATAAGTTTCCAATAATTCTAATTCTTGCATTAAGTGCTGTCGCTGATTTTGATAACGAATATCATTAGGGATTTTTGCAATCTTAATATCTATGTCATTTAACTTACCTTGTATTTCTAGTAACTTATTTCTTCTGTTGATGCTCTTACCTTTAGCATAGATTATTGTAAAACTCTTAATCTTCATTTTAGGATTTCCCATTCCATTTGAAAATCGATGTTTTCATCCATACGAGAAACATAATCATCTATCAAACTATTCATCTGTGTGACATAGTTTAAGTCATTCAACAATGAGTTATTAAACTTCCACAGCCCAGGTCCCCTCTCAAAGCTTGAGAATTTCAATTTGATGGAGCAACCTCTGTGATCTGTGAAAGGGATAGAATGAATATTACAGTCTATTGTTTTGTCAAACAAATTATCATTTGATATGAAATAATCCAATCTACGTGCAATAAAAGGAGAAGTTTTATGCCATGTAAATTCCTTTTCATCTGGATGAAACAGTCTCCAGGTATCATACAGGTCATGGGTTTTTATTAAATCATTAAATTTCTTTACTGTGCCCTCTGCATGTTTTTCTCCAGAGGTGATAATCTAAATCGTTATCTAATACGCAGTTGAAATCCCCCCCCCCAATTAACAAGTGCTCTGACTGAACATTAGAGATAACATCTCCCAGTTCATCAAAGAAAGTATTCTTTTCATAATCATTATTTGGAGCATATACATTCACAATGACCACTCCGTGTCGAGTGGGCAAAGTAAAGGTGGGGGAGGTGGTGGGTGAATCTTCACCGAGTGTGACGGTTTGACCTGACGGAGACGGCCTATGCGCGTTACACGGACTATGTTTACGGGATTGCGTTTGTATTTGAAAACGGCTTGGATTACGGACTTTCCTTATGGCTTGTGATTCTGGATTGACTGTTTTTTCATTAAATTCACGGGGTTTGCGCTCGTGTTGGAAAAGAAAATCAATATTTAAACACTTGAAAGAGAAAATATATGATGTAATTTGCTTGCAAGAAACACATATCACTGATGATGTTTATGGGCAATGGAAAAAAGAATGGGGCAAAGGTGAACTATTATAGTTATACTTCACACAGTTGTGGTCAAGTTGTTTTATTCGGCACAATGTGGTTGATAATTACAAGATAGTATACAATTCAAGACGGATTTTGGCCATTGAAATAGAAATACAGCATAAAAAATTTAACAGACTTGCTCCTTTCCGATGAGAGGAGGATGAAACATGGAAAATGTATGGTATGTCATGGTCACAAAGGGCGATAATTATGCAGCTTAATTGTTTTCTCCTTCAGTGGGGATAGTTGAAAGAAATAGATATTTGTATATATATATATATATATATATATAGAGAGAGAGAGAGAGAGAGAGAGAGAGAGAGAACCACAAAAACACAACAAGCTGGATTTAGTTTCCAAATATTTTGAGGCCTTGCGACCTCTTCCACAGTGGGACCTTTAATGACGAAATTTATCCTCCCATGCAGATTAATACGTCACAGATAAAACTACGTCATAGGTTAAGAGACACCCCTCCCCCCAACCAAAAAAAAAATTAAAAAAAATCGCAGGCCGTATTACACAAGGAAAACGTTTCAACTGAGCAAAAAAACTAGAGAAAACAAGATTACGACAGAACTAGAGAAAACAAGATTACGACAGAACTAGAGAAAACAAGATTACGACAGAACTAGAGAAAACAAGATTACGACAGAACTAGAGAAAACAAGATTACGACAGAACTTGGATCCAATTGATCACTCTCCCTCTCCCCCCCCTCACCCCCCGACCCCACCCCACAATCGCTGTCTCAGTAGTTGACGTCCTCGATGGTGTTGAGTCCATGTGGGGTCAGGGTTTTTAATTTCCTGATCCAGAATGTCTCTCTTGTCAGTCTTAACCTGAGGGTGTGGCCATAGACCTTTTCCAACACAACGACCTTCATGTGTTTGAGTGTGTGGTTGGGTTGGTTGGAATGTTTTGCGACCAGTGGACTGTTAGGACGGATGTTGATGTCTGAGCGATACTGGTAGAAACGTGTTCGGAGGGTATCACCTGTTTGTCCAACATACTGTGCGGATCTGAAAACATCACAGTAGAGCATGTAGATCACCCCACTGGAGTCACAGGCAGGATATATATATATATATAATATATATATATATATATATATATATATATATATATATATATATATATATATATATATATATATAATGCTGAACAATTAAGTAGTGGGGGAAAACAAGTGCAAGCTAACAATTCTTCAGTCATTATAGTAATGACTTGGCAAAGATTTGAAATTTGAGAAGAAAAAAAAAGAGAAAAAAAAATTGAAGATGAAGAAAATGGGGGAATATATTATAAATATGAGAAACCCTTCACTAGCTGCCTGAGGGAACCATCGTAATCTCTCTCGAA
>CM031595.1:100848063-100850563 GCA_018398815.1 Conus ventricosus | reverse complement strand
GAGTTGGACTCTAACTGTGATAATGGAACTTGAATGTGCCTAAAGTGCCTTTTATGACGGCCTGTATCACTTAAGGAAATGTCTTGTACTCAGATTATATAAAAGCACGCGCGCGTGTATGTATGTGTGTGTGTGTTGTGTGTGTGTGTGTGTGTGTGTGTGTGTGGTGTGTACGCTCGCACGCGCGCATATGTAATTGTGCCAGACATGCTTATTGACGGTGCCTGTGAATGTGCACCTGTCTTTCAAATCGCGTATCCCGTATTTATGTACGCATGTATTCATATATGTGTATATATGTATGTAGGTTTTAATGTATTCAGATGGTGTACCTACCTACCCATGCAGGTGCATACGTCGCATTATGCAGGCGAGTAGTTTCCATTCAGGCGTTTAAGTTTATGGTTCAGTCAAACAATCAATAAATCAAACGGCCAAGGCCGTGAAACGCGCGGGCTTCAAAGGCCATGCAGTCTTGTCGGGCAAATTGGAAAATGTCCGGGCAGAGATGCAGGCTTTGTTGTCCACGTGCAATATTTATAACCCCCGCCCCCGGCCCAATATGTTTGATCCGCATTCGCTGCTTTTGACTTGTGTGAGCACTTGGCTCCGTGAATTGATCGTCGTACCAACAGAGGGATTCGGAGTTTTTCCCCACCTTTCGCAAGGAAGTTTACAGAGTTCGGCGAATCACACAGATGTATGGTGTGTAGTGATGTTTTATAAACAAAAGAGACAGAAATGAAAAACACAGCCAACTGTAAATGGTCTAGTTTCTCATTCAGCTTCTTTCCGCATAAAAAAATCCACTTCTGCGTCGATGTGATATCAGCAAGATATATTTGTTTATTTATTTATTTATTCATTTCAGAGAGAGAGAGAGAGAGAGAGAGAGAGAGAGACTGTTCTGATTTTCTGTCTTGTCCTAATGCGGTCTCTGTGGCCAATCAATCAACCAATCAATTCGTGCCGCGTATAGCCCAGCCGACCACAAAGGGCCATATGAGGATTGTCACCTCGTCGAAATCAGCCTCCGTGTCTGGTAGATTAAACACAAAACAATTTGACGTGTAATTTCTTTTTCATTAACGTGCGCGCAGGTAAACCTCCCTGTTTTTGTTTGTTTTTTCGTTTTATTCATAAAAAAGTCGGCACATACCATTCTCTCTCTCTCTCTCTCTCTCTCTCTCTCTCTCTCTCTCTCTCTCTCTCTCTCGGGAACCTCTTTGTGGAACTCCCTTCCAGAATACATCAAACAAATCCATTGTACCACAACTTTCAAAAATACTTACCTTACCCATCTTCTGCGGTAAAAAATAATTTAAAAAAAAACATAAATAAAAATAAAATAAAAAAAACATAAGTAATACCAAGTAATCTCAAAAGCATAAATCATCCCTTTTTCATGTACTTAACCAATTTTCTTTTGTAACTTTTTTTTTCTTCTTCTCTTTTTTCATGTATCAAGTATCTTGATATATATATATATGTGTGTGTGGTGTGTGTGTGAGTGTGTGTGTGTGTGTGTGTGTGTGTGTGGTGTGTGTGTATGTGTGCATAGGGATATAATCTTATGAAAAATGATTATATGTTGTCCCCTTTTTTCACTCTCTCTCTCTCTCTCTCTCTCTCTCTCTCTCTCTCTCCCTCTGCCGCTCTCTCTCTCTCCTCTCTCTCCTCTCCTCTCCTCTCTCCTCTCTCTCTCTCTCTCTGCCTCTCTCATTCTCTCTCTCTCTCTCTCTCTCTCACTCTCTCTCTCTCTCTCTCTCTCTCTCTCTCTCTCTCTCTGTCTGTGCATGTGTGCGTGTGTATGCTCCGAATTTCGTATATATTTGTCATGTTCATTTTACTGTCTGATTTTATACAGGCTAATTATTGTGCGTTTTAGTACAGTTCCATTTCAAATCATTACATCTCATGCTGTTCCCCCTCTCCCTTCCATCCCTCTCTCTCTCTCTCTCTCTCTCTCTCTCTCTTTTCTCTTTTTTTTTCTCCTCCCCCCCCCCCCCCCCCCCCCCCCCCAATGTCATCTCACTTTGCTTAATACGTTCGACGTATTTTCATGCCTTGCGAAAAATGAATGCATGTGGTGCCTAGCCTCTCTCTCTCTCTCTCTCCTCTCTCATCTCTCTCTCTCTCTCTCTCTCTCTCTCTCTCTCTCTCTCTCTCTCTCTCCTTCCTTCTCTCTCTCTCTCTCTCCTCTCTCTCTCTCTCTCTCTCTCTCTCTCTCTCTCTCTCCTCTCTCCTATGCGTGCAAACGTGCGTGTATTTGTGTGTTCAAAATATGTACGCACCTTGTCAAATTCACTTCACTGTCTGTTTTCATACATGCCAATCGTGTACGTTGTAGTAACACTTACATATGTTTCCCCAGCCCACCTCACTCCCTACTCCCGCTCTCACCTTCCTCTTCATTATTATTATTCTCTTTTTTATTTCGTTTTATTTTTTTGTTATTATCATTTTTTAGTTGTTGTTTTGTTTTTTGTTATTCTTATTT
>CM031595.1:100833063-100840563 GCA_018398815.1 Conus ventricosus | reverse complement strand
ATGTTTTGAAAGACTGGAAGGATCATTATGGCTGGTGTGAATTGTGGTGTCATCTGCAAAGAGGTCGCATGTAGATCTCACATGTAGGGGTAGGTCATTAATGTAGATTGAGAAGAGTAGCGGGCCTAAAATGGAGCCTTGTGGAACGCCATACTTAATAGTTGTTATAGAAGAGACAGCCGTCCCCGATAAGACGCATTGTTGTCGTTTTGTGATGTATGATTTTAGAAGGATAAGGGCGGATTTTGAAAGACCGTATATTCTCAGTTTTCGAATAAGGAGATTGTGGTCAATGACATCGAATGCTTTTTTAAAATCAACGAATAAGACACCACAATATCTGTTGTTATTAATATTATTAAGCCACACATCTACAAGATTGATTAATGCAGAATGGCAGGAATGTTTCTGTCTGAAGCCAGACTGTCCGGGATGGAAGTAAATCGTACTTGTTGAAGTGATGAAGGATGTGTTTATTTAAATGCTTTTCTAGAGGTTTGGAAGTATAGGTAAGATTGATATTGGTCTGTAGTTTGAAGGATCAGTATTATCACCAGATTTATGAATGGGTATAACTTTTGCTTTTTTGAACGCATTAGGAAAATAACTTTTATCTATGCACAGATTAAAGATATACGTTAACGTGTCAGTAATAACTGGAGCCGAGAGTTTCAGAATTTTGCCATCTATGCCATCTAGTCCACGTGTTCCTGACTGTTTGAGATGAAGTAGGTACTGATACACTCGTGCACAGTTATGAGTGGAATGTGTAGTTCAGACGTGATTTTTTGTCGTGACAAAATTGATGGAGTTCTTTAAGTTCATTAGAGCTTGAATGATCAGTAGTAACAACTGTATCTGGAATGGTAGAGAAGTGAGTGTTAAGTTGTTCAGCAGAAATACCTTTGATCACAGTTGATTTTGAAGAAGAACTGTTATTGTTTAGTGGTTTATTGCTTGCCAAACCAGTTTTGGATTTTGTTTGGAAGTTAATAACTCGCGATAGTATTTGTTTTTTCCCTGCGCTTCTGAGAGTTTATTGCATTTCTTAGTGATCTTGATTCTTCTTCATAGCCATGTTCTTTCAAAAGGTCTCTAAGGTAGCATGCCTCCTGTAATTCTTTCGTGTACCACGGTGGTTTGGGAATATGCTTTACTCTGATTGTTTTTAACGGAGCATGTCTGTTATAGACTTCTGTAAAAATTTCGATCCAAAAGTCAATTGCTGAATCTGGATCAGCAATATTGTATACTGTATTAAGTTCTGAGTTCATTAAATCAAGCAAAAAGTTTTGTTCGTTAAATTTTGAGAAGCAACGATAGGTTATGGTTTTGTGGCTGGTTTTGGGATTTTCACTCCATGTTTATACCATGTAGCACACACTGGGTAATGATCACTAGAAGAGAAGACTGGTACACAAGCTTCTAGTATGTTATTTTCATTTGAGACATAGATATGGTCAATGATTTGTCTTTGAAGTTGGTGTTACTCTGGTGGGTGTTTTGATAATCTGATGCAAATTCAACACACTTATCGTTTGGCTCCATTGGCTGTTTGATTTCAAAAGATCTACATTGAAGTCACCGAGTAAAACTATGTCTTTACATTCTAAGGAAACTGCGTCCATCATAGTAACAAATTTATCAGTCCAGCTGACTCTTTCTGCTGGGTTCCGATAGCAAAACCCGATTTAAAATGGATCGTGATTTGTTCAGTGTGATTTGTAGCCATATGCTTCTACGTCATGCTGTTCTAGGTGGGAAAGTCTCTTGAAGTTTAGAGAATCACTGACATACACTAGAAAGACCTGTCTCTTTGTCTTTAGTAGGGTCTTTTCGAACGATATTATAACCTGGGACTGCTATATCTTTATCACTAATGTAGGTATTTAGTCTTGATTCGGAGAGACCCAGAACATGGAATGGCTTTTGGTGGTTACATATCAGGGTCGAGATATCAGAGATCTTACTGACTGCACTATTGAATATTTAAATGGCAATTCTCAGTCCATCTCTCGATGGCCATGAGTTCTGGTTTGTGGTCATTTTATGTCCTGAGTGCACAAGTAAAAGGAAAAACAAATAAAAGGGGAAGAAAGGACACGTACAAAAAAAAGAAAAATAAATAATGAAACAACAACAACAACAAAAAAACCAGCAACAATAACAACAACAACAAAAAACAAGAAAAATCAATCAAACAAACTGGTAGATTAGGTACCACAGCAGTGGTTCGGAAATAGGTGACTGAGAATGCACTTACAATTTAATGTGCACTCAACTAATTGCTGTCAGGTTGTACAGGACGAAGTACTGCAAGACTAAAAAGCACAATTCCTGTATGTTGCACGCACAGAATCTCCAACTCATATGTATCTGAACACACATATATATGTTGATAATCAGATTAAATTGTCTATAGGTCCAAGCCTGTTTGGCACAAATGCGTTGCACTTATGGAGCGCTCTCCAATCAGTCACATCCACCGAACGCAGGTATAAGAAAGTTCCTTTTTTTTTTTTTTCTTTTTTTTTAGAACACAAATTTAGTCTGACATTCAGTGAAGGCACATATGATTCATGAGCCACACAGTTCAGTCATTTCTGAAACATGGGCGAAATGTCTTTAGTAACACGAGTGGTCTTGATAGTAAATGAGTAGAACACAAAATGTTTCAGCACAGCCTACGGTGATCACTGTCAATAATAGATGCCGATGTGAAAAGATAGTATTATTGCTAAGAACATAATGACAGCACAAGTAGTATCCGAGGATTAATTCTCAGTCTGGCAAAGAAGGATGAAAGTCACACACACACACACACACACACACACACGCACGCACACACACACACACACACACACACGCACGCACGCACGCGCGCGCACGCACGCGCGTGCGCGCACACACACACACACACACACACACACACACACACACACACACATACACACACACACACTTATATCAAAGACTTGTACGGGGTGGGGGGAGGCGGGGGGGGGGGGGGGGGATAGGGCGCTGGTGGGTGTGGAAGGGATGACTCTTACAAAGACAGTCTTCACACTGAAGAAAGGCCACAGGCTGCCTGTAGCAGTCGCACTGCTTCAGCAATGGCCTGTAGAGGATTAGGCCTAGTGGGGGAGGGAAGCACCGTGGCGGGAACAGCAGTGCCGTAACGTGGGCAGTGGTTGGGGACCGGTGCTCTGTGCGTTGGCGTTAGTCACTGAAGTACTGACAGGGCGGCCATAGGAATCTGAGAAGCTGGGGTTTGACAGGGGGGCGTGGCCTGTGTTGACTGCTTCGGCGCGACCGCTGAAGTGTAGCGCAGGGATGGCTGAGCAGCGCTGGCCGGAACATGGGGTTGCTGGTGTGTTGGCATGTGTGTTGTATTGACATCTGTGGCTTGCAGCAGGGCGGAGTCGTGCGTAGACGAGGCACTAACACAGTATTTGATGTTCCATGCTTATTTTAGCAAACCTTTGTGGCTGATGGATAGGGGAGATTTGTACAGGTCTTTCCTGGGGGCACCACTCTAGCAAGAAAGGAATCTTTGTTGTCTACAAATACTGCAGACAGTTCCCTGCATACTGTCTGAAGCTTTAGGTTGGATTGAACAATGGCTGGATTCATTAAATGTCTACCACATGGGGGATGATGGACGAGGCCACGACTGTTGCACTGGGGAAGGCGTTTGACATGAGTGAAGGAGAGCCCTCCATGGAGTGTTGCAATCTCTCCCCTTTACAGTCGTTGAGTCCCTACAATGCAAAATAACTCTAACCATATGGGCATTGGGTGGACAGGATTCAAGCCAATGTTTTATGTCAGAGACCCTGAGACCGGACACATGATTTTCTGAACTGATTTGAAGCTACCTGTGTTCATTTTGTGTGCATCCATGTTATGTATTGTGGAATCTCCTATAATCAAACAGTCCGTCTGTTCTTCCAATGATGTTTGTTGGAGGACAATGGGATGGGCTGGGAGTAGCTGTTTGTCTTTTGGAGACATGAACAGGAATGGACTGATGATCAGGTGATGATGGTGATGGATCCAAACGATTTATAACTGGGATGGAGTAGACAGGAGCACTGTCTAACTTGAGAGGGGCGGGACTGGCATGGAGACTGGTGTCAGCTAGGTCAGAGGAAGGGAGGTGGGGATGGGTGGAAGAGAGGCTGGGTGCAGAGAGTGTGTTTTTACTTGGACGGAGGTGGGACTGGGTTGACCGCTGGGTGGTCGGGTAGGGTGGAGGGCTGGTGTGGGTCTTAGACAGGTCAGGAGATCTGTGCATCTGCGAGAGAGAGAGAGAGAGAGAGAGAGAGAGAGGTGGCCAAGCGGATAGAGTAGGTTTATTATTCTTTTGATGGAAAGGGTCTTGGGTTGAATTCCGCTTGAAACAGCCGGGCAAGGGGAGATTTTCTGTTGGGAGTTGTGTGCGGACTCTAACGCCCTTCAGGATTTTCGGTTGAGATTAAAGCGAGGCATGGCACGGAAACATACATTTAAAGAAAGCAAGAATTTTCATGCACGTTGTCATATCCCATATCTGTTTGCATGTATGTTTGCTTATTGTTTGTTTGTTTGTATTAGAGGAATAGACCATCACGTACCGTTGCCATTGATCACATACATGCGCACAAAATGAAAACGTGCATTATAATGTTGCATTTAAACATTTTCTAAATAAACCAAATTGTTGTGACTACCTTAATTGTAGGATTAAAACAACAACAACAATAACAAGACAAGCGATGACGTATGCAAATGTCGCACAATAGTGATCTAGCCGAGGAACAAAGAAAGGTTCAGTAGGAGAGTACGAATTTCCACCAATGCCCATCCCCAACGTTCACTTTATATATTATGCTTATCTGTTAACAGTTTTAAAAAAGTAATTTGGATCAACATGAAAATAACATTCGTTCAATTTGCCGCGATCTTTAAAATAAAATAAAACTTGATTAAAAATTAAAAGTAAATCATCAGTCCTCTCAAGTTGACAATAACATTTTTTGCTCTCTCTCCCGTCTGTCTCTCTGTCTCTCTCTCTCTGTCTGTCTGTCTGTCTCTCTGTCTCCTTCTCCTCTCTCTCTCTCTCTCTCTCACACACCCCACACACAACATACACACACACACACACACCACACACCACACACACACACACTTTCACACACGCGCGCGCGCGCGCGCGCGCGCACACACGTCACGCCCCAAGCATACACAGACACTTTGTAATTCATGAAAAAGCAAGTTGTACACCCCAAAGCCCTATCTTATCCCTAAAAAAATACAAAAGAATGATTTCATATTCATTTTTTTTGGGGGTCTTTGGTTCACTGAAAAAAAGGTCAGCCCGTAAGAATTATTTAATGGGGAGAGAGAGGAGGAGGAGAGGGGGGGAAGAGGTGAGGAGGAGAGAGGAGAGAGAGGAATTTGCGTTTTTGTGTGCGTTTGTGGGTGGGGGTGCGTGCATGCGTGGTTTGTGTGTGTGTGTATGGTGCGACGTGCTTTGCATGTGTGTGTGTGTGTGTGGGGAAGAGAGAACGAGAGGAGATGTGTGTTGTGTGTGTGTGTGTGTGTGTCTGTGTCTGTTTACGTACACTGCTAGCATCCGGTCTCAGTCGGCTATAATCTCTTTTTCGTATATTCGTTGTTTCTGTTGTTGAAGTTTTTGTTGTTGTTGTCGTTTTTTGTAGTTATTGTTGTTGTTGTTACTGTTGTTGTTGTTGTGGTGGTGGTGGTGGTGTGGTGGTGGTGGTGTTTTGTGTGTGTGTGCGCGCGCGCGCGTGCGGGCGTGTAGTTTTATTTTGGGTGTTTAAAAAAACACGTATGTGAATATACGCTGAACCTTAGAGCGACACTCTCCTTGTTAGTGCATTGACCCCGATGAGGTCATGCTTGTACACCCCGGGAACCTACCATGGTGGGAAATGGGCACCCTAGCGTGGTTCCCGTCGGTGTATTGATTACTTTGGGAATCGCAGCTTGCGGGAATCACTCTAATCACCTTGTATTGTCCACTGCGATCGAAGCTCGCTTAATAAGCGGTGTCTGTGATCCGACCGTATTGATATATCTCCGACGGTGATGAAGGTGATGATCTGGAACAAAACTAATGACAGGTTATTTATGTTTCTGAAAAAAGCACGTGAAAATAATTTGACCCGGGGATGAAGGGGGGGGGGGGGGAGAAAGAAAGAGAGAGAGAGAATGTGTACTCTCTCTCTCATTCACACACACACACACACACACACCCCACACGCACACACGCACGCACACACACACACACACACACACACACCACACACACACACACACACACACACACACACACACACATGCACGCGTATGCGTCATGTTATTTTGTATCCCTGCCACTTACGACGGCTACCGCGATGTTAGCGAGTTAAAATGAAAACTTTTAACAAATTAAATGCTGATTGAAAGTTAAAGACTTCATAAACAAAGTCAGTGAAGAATGTAGACTGAAAGTTAAAGACTTACATAAACAAAGTCCAGTGAAGATGAAATTAGAGAAAGGGGGGGGGGGGGGGGGGGGAGAGAGAGAGAGAGAGGAGAGAGAGAGAGAGAAGAGAGAGAGAGAGAGAATTTCTTTGGGAGAGAGAGAGAGACAGAGACAGAGATTTGTTTTGGTTAACTAGTGTCGCATGCCTTGAGACCTAAAGAAATTCCCTCTCTCTCTCTCTCTCTCTCTCTCTCTCTCTCTCTCTCTCTCTCTCTCTCTCAACAAAAAAAGAGAAGAAAACAAATATTGAAAGTTTGTTGATTGGTTAACGTTACATGCGCCATTTGTTTTTGCATCACATCCGGAGTGTGACTATTTGTTTTGTGTATTATGCTAACGTTGTTGTTGATGTTGAACTCTGACAGGAGGAGGACCAGGACTTTACAAATGAACTGCCGAGCACCATGAACAACTGAGGGTACCTCCGCACTGAGTGTGTGTGTGTGTGTGTGTGTGTGTGTGTGTGTGTGTGGTGTGTGTGTGTGTGTGTGTGTGCCGCTAGCACCTTGCAAAGCTTCAACCCCCCTGCACTGGCTTTACACTCAGGGCTGTAATTGTCACGAGAACCCGGAAGGGTTTGTAGACACAACATGGTAATTACACACTCATATATAGACAGACCTTGGTGTATGCTTTGTACCATCATTTATACGGGCCTGCCTACAGGTGTCATCATTTCATATTCATGCGATCATTAACACACCCTTTCATAAACGACTTGTCATCATCATTGTTGAGGATTTACCTATTTCATTTCCTTTTTTTTTTTTTTCATAAGATGGATTAGTAGATCTTGTGGACAGTTGTTTCGTCAGTTAACGTTGAACTGCTTGGTAGCACTGTTGAAGTAAGTTCCCCCTTCGATACACCACGTGTGCGTTTTCAACTTCTTTGTCGCATTTGTGCACTGCTTTCACTTTGTGGGTCGTGAGCATAGGTTTTCAAAGTCGTGTTTGCTTATCTATAAT
>CM031595.1:100824521-100832063 GCA_018398815.1 Conus ventricosus | reverse complement strand
TGTGTGGTTTGAATTGTTCCATGCAGTTTAGCATCCTTTGGTGATTTTGATTTGGATAGGGGAGATTTGTACAGGTCTTTCCGGGGGGCACCACTCCTAGCAAAAAAGGAATCTTTGTTGTTACAAATACTGCAGACAGTTCCCTGCTACTGTCTGAAGCTTTAGGTTGGATTGAACAATGGCTGGATTCATTAAATGTCTACCACATGCGGGGATGATGGACGAGGCCACGACTGTTGCACTGGGGAAGGTCGTTTGACATGAGTGAAGGAGAGCCCTCCATTGGAGGTTGCAATCTCTCCCCCTTTACAGTCGTTGAGTCCTACATGCAAATAACTCTAACCATATGGGCATTGGGTGGACGGATTCAAGCCAATGTTTTATGTCAGAGACCCTGAGACCGGACACACTGATTTTCTGAACTGATTGAAGCTACCTGTGTTCATTTTGTGTGCATCCATGTTATGTATTGTGGAATCTCCTATAATCAAACAGTCCGTCTGTTCTTCCATGATGTTTGTTGGAGACAATGGGATGGCTGGGAGTAGCTGTTTGTCTTTTGGAGACATGAACAGGAATGGACTGATGATCAGGTGATGATGGTGATGGATCAAAACGATTTATAACTGGGATGGAGTAGACAGGAGCACTGTCTAACTTGAGGGGCGGCGGGACTGGCATGGAGACTGGTGTCAGCTAGGTCAGAGGAAGGGAGGTGGGGATGGGTGGGAAGAGAGGCTGGGTGCAGAGAGTGTTTTTACTTGGACGGAGGTGGGACTGGGTTGACCGTGGGTGGTCGGGTAGGGGTGGAGGGCTGGTGGGTCTTAGACAGGTCAGGAGATCTGTGCATCTGCGAGAGAGAGAGAGAGAGAGAGAGAGAGAGAGGTTGGCCAAGCGGATAGAGTAGGTTATTATTCTTTTGATGGAAAGGTCTTGGGTTGAATTCCCGCTTGAAACAGCCGGGCAAGGGGAGATTTTCTGTTGGGAGTTGTGTGCGGACTCTAACGCCTTCAGGATTTTCGGTTGAGATTAAAGCGAGGCTGGCACGTGAAACATACATTTAAAGAAAGCAAGAATTTTCATGCACGTTGTCATATCCACATATCTGTTTGCATGTATGTTTGCTTAATTGTTTGTTTGTTTGTATTAGAGGAATAGACCATCACGTACCGTTGCCATTGATCACATACATGCGCACAAAATGAAAACGTGCATTATAATGTTGCATTTAAACATTTTCTAAATAAACCAAATTGTTGTGACTACCTTAATTGTAGGATTAAAACAACAACAACAATAACAAGAACAAGCGATGAGTATGCAAATGTCGCACCAATAGTGATCTAGCCGAGAGAACAAGAAAGGTTCAGTAGGAGAGTACGAATTTCCACCAATGCCATCCCAACGTTCACTTTATATACTTATGCTTATCTGTTAAACCAGTTTAAAAAGTAATTGGATCAACATGAAAATAACATTCGTTCAATTCTGCCGCGATCTTTAAAATAAAATAAAACTTGATTAAAAATTAAAAGTAAATCATCAGTCCTCTCAAGTTGACAATAACATTTTTTGCTCTCTCTCCCGTCTGTCTCTTCTGTCTCTCTCTCTCTGTCTGTCTGTCTGTCTCTCTGTCTCTCTCTCTCTCTCTCTCTCTCTCTCTCTCACACACACACACACACACATACACACACACACACACACACACACACACACACACACACAACATACACACACGCGCGCGCGCGCGCGCGCGCGCACACACGCTCACGCACACAAGCATACACAGACACTTTGTAATTCATGAAAAAGCAAGTTGTACACCCACAAAGCCCTATCTTATCCCCTAAATAATACAAAAGAATGATTCATATTTCATTTTGTTTTGTGTCTTTGGTTCACTGAAAAAATGTTCAGACCGTAGAATTTTTAAGAGAGAGAGAGAGAGAGAGAGGAGAGAGAGAGAGAGAGAGAGGAGAGAGAGAGAGAGGATTTGCGTATGTGTGCGTTTGTGCGTGCGTGCGTGCATGCGTGCGTGTGTGTGTGTGTATGCGTGCGTACGTGCGTGCATGTTGTGTGTGTGTGGTGAGGGAGAAGAGACGAGAGAGAGAGATGTGTGTGTGTGTGTGTGTGTGTGTGTGTCTGTGTCTGTGTACGTACACTGCTAGCATCGGTCTCAGTCAGGCTATAATCTCATTTTCGTATATTCGTTGTTTCTGTTGTTGAAGTTTTTGTTGTTGTTGTCGTTTTTGTAGTTATTGTTGTTGTTGTTACTGTTGTTGTTGTTGTTGGTGGTGGTGGTGGTGATGGTGGTGGTGGTGTGTGTGTGTGTTGTGTGCGCGCGCGCGCGTGCGGGCGTGTAGTGTTGTGGTGTTAAAAAACCACAGTATGTGAATATACGCTGAACCTTAGAGCTGACACTCTCCCATGTTCACGTGCATTGACCCCCGATGAGGTCATGCTTGTACACCCGGTAACCTACCATGGGTGGAAGTGGCACCCTAGCGTGGTTTCTGTCTGTGTAGTGATTAACCCTGGGTATAAAATCGCAGCTTGCGGCAATCACATCTAATCCACCTTGTATTGTCACTGCGCTCGAAGCTCGCTTTAATAAGCGGTGTCAGTGATCCGACCGTTTATTGTATCAACCTCCGACGGTGGATGAAGGTGGATGATCTGGAACAAAACTAATGACAGGTTATTTATGTTCTGAAACAAAAGCACGTAGAAACTCATTTGACCGGGGCTGACGGGAGGGGGGGGGGAGAAAGAAAGAGGAGAGAGAATGTTTACTCTCTTCTCAAACACAACACACACCACACACACAACCCCCGCCACCAGCCGCACACACACACACCCCACCCACACACACACCACACAACCACACCCAAACACACACAACACCACATGCACGCGTTAAGCGTCATGTATTTGTATCTGCCAATTACGACGGCTACGCGATGTTTAGCGCGAGTTAAATGAAACACTTTTTCACCAAAATACAACTGCTAGAAAGACAGTAAAAGACCTACCTAAACAAGGTCAGTGAAGAATGGCTAGACTGAAAGTTAAGACAAACATAACCCAAAGTCAGTGAAGCTGAAATTAGAGAAAGGGGGGGTGGGGGGGGGGGGAGCAGGAGGGGGGGGGGGGAGAAGGAGGAGCAAAGAGAGAGAGAGAGAGAGAGAGGAGGAGCGACGAGGAGAGAGAGAGATGAGCCTTCTTAGGGAAGAAGAGGAGGACAGAGACAGAGATTTGTTTTGGTATCACTAGTGTCGCATGCCTGATCCCTAAAGGTAAATTCCTCTCTCTCACTCATCTCTCTTATCTCTCTCTCTCTCTCATCTCTCACTCTCTCAACAAAAAAAAAATAGAAGAAAACAAAACTACTTGAAAGTTTGTTGATTGGTTACGTCTATGCGCCATTTGTTTTTGCAATCCACAACGGAGTGAGACTATTAGTTTTGTGTATTATGCTAACGTTGTTGTGATGTTGAACTCTGACAGGAGGTCGGACCAGGACCTTACCAAATGACAGCCGAGCCCCTGAACAACCTGAGGTACCTCCGCCTGAGAGAGTGTGTGGTGTGTGTGTGTGTGTGTGTGTTGTGTGTGTGTGTGTGTGTGTGTGTGTGTGCCGCCTAGCACCTTGCAAAAGCTTCAACCACCCTGCACTGGCTTTACACTCAGACTGTAATTGTCACGAGAACCCGGAAGGGTTTGTAGACACAACATGGTAATTACACACACATATATAGACAGACCTTGGTGTATGCTTGTACCATCATTTATACGGGCCTGCCTACAGGTGTCATCATTTTCATATTCATGCGATCATTAACACCCCTTGCAATAACGACTTGTCAATCATCATGTTGAGGATTTACCTTATTTCATTTCCTTTTTTTTTTTTTCATAAGATCGGATCTAGTAGATTCTGTGACAGTTGTTTCGTCAGTTTAACGTTGAACTGCATTGGTAGCACCTGTTCTGAAAGTAAGTTCCCCTTCGATCACACCACGTGTGCGTTTTCAACTTCCTTTGTCGCATTTGTGCCACTGCTTTCACTTTGTGGGTCGTGAGCACTGATGCAAAGTTTGTTGAATTATCAAATTTTTGTTCAGAATTTTATATTTGTATACGTTTCTATAGTCGATAGTTTATTGTCACTTCGGTGGGAAAATGTTCCGAATTGCTGCTCTTTTGTTGTGCCCAGGATTTTTTTTTTTTTACCATTTAATGAGACTTAATCGCTGTTTACAGGCGTATGTCGTTCTCGTGATGCTAAGAGTTGATATTAATTGTTCTAAATGAAATTCATTCTCATTCAGTGCAGAGCTGGCTTAGAATACTACCTGTTTCAATCTTTGTAAGCATCCTGTCACATATTTGGCTGAGACAGAAGCCATGGTGTACTTCTTATATGTAAATCTTAAATAAATGTTAGCGAACCGCCCAGAGAACGTGGACAAACGAGCTCAGTGTACGGCATGCTCTGCTAATGATTTTTAGGGAAGGAGCATAATTCCGCAAACGTTGCGAGATTCATTGCACTGTGTATATGTGTGTGTGTGGTGTGGTGTGTGTGTGTGTGTGTGTGTGTGTGTGTGTGTGTGTGCGTGCGTGCGTGCGTGCGTGCGTGCTGCGTGGTGTGTGTGTGGCGTGTTTCGTTTGCTCTTTAATCAGTATTGGGGCTACACTGCAACGTTTTTTGTGAATTGAGGCGCCGTTCGCTTTTAACCTTTCACACGCTTTTTCTGTTTAAAACGAACCTTGAATGTAAGCGTGATGTTGAAGAAGAGGGCGCTAGAGGGTGAATATTCTCTGACAGCATGTGGGACAGGTGTAACTTTGTTTATCTAGTGCGCAGAACCACATGTTAGGCTTTATTGGGTCAACTTTTGTCACCAGCAGAAGACTCATCAGCAGAAGCCGGCTGTTCGTGTTAGTCCACCATGCTGTACAACACAACATTTCTTGCCAGCCAGCGAAGGACAGAATAGGAACACAGTAAGAAAGTGTAGGGAAAGAGTCCTGAAAAGTAATAATCATAAAAGGAAATATTGAACCGACGCTAGGGATCCATGAAAGGACAGGGGTTAAAAATGTGCTGTCAATTTGAGTGGTCACTTGCCAACTGTCAAGAACTATATACTGTAACTTTTGCTGTCCGCCTACTGTGGCAATTCCCCACTGGTTTATGAAACATGTAAAGAGATAACACCAGCAAGCAAGTCATGTTTTTCCTGTCGTCAGGAGCTGTTGGAAAGTTGCGCCCTTTGTTTGCTTAACAGCCCATATGTAACGGAGAGGAAGCTCGATTTGTACTTGAGAAACCCGAAGTGCAGTGAGATCTGTCTGAAAGAACTACGAAAAAGTGAAAGTACCAGCGAACAAACAAACAAACAAAACACATGACGACTTATACGCCTACTTGTACCTAATGTAGGCACTGATATACATTGATAATCTCCCATACCAGACTGTCCTTAGACATAATATTAAGCAGTTCTTTCTGGTTGTAACTTTGCCTGCTTGTTTTTGTTTTTAAAGTCCATAGTCTCCTTCGCCTGCGCGCTAACACTAATTTGCCGTCATGGTAAACGTGGTGATATCGCAGATTCAGCCTACATGGAGTTGGTGCGTCTGCCAGGGAGATGTCTGAAAATGAAATAGAACGCAATCGATACCAATCAGAGCCGTCTGTTGCTTCTGTTTGCTTTACCGATCATGCCAAGTAATCATACGGAACAAGTCATGAGGGGAAACTAGTGCAAGCAAGCAATTCTTTACGAAGATGATTAGTGAAGATGCAGAATACTGGAGGAAAGGAAAGAGTTGGGAGTGGGGATGGTAGGATCAGAGCGCAAATATTACTCTTTTCAAAGACGTGATAACTTGAAAGTCAAACTTTGTTTTGTGCAAAAGTTTTTATAGTTATATTTCAGCGCTCTTCAGTGTTGATGTTCGCAGTTCAGATTCCTTTAGAAGAATAGGTCTGGTTGTGTTAGCCCACCACATGACTTAGAGAACAAAAACATGCCTAGGCTGCTAGTTTGACTCGATATTAAGTCCAAAGGAATGCTGCTAACGACATCGAATCGCCCAACAGACATGACAGCACAGAGCACACAGAACAAACAAGGGATGTTTCCTTGTTCGTTCTGTGTGGTCTTTGCTGTCTTGCCTGATAGGCGGTTCGGTGTCGTAAGCAGCATTCCTTTCGATTTATGTTTTCTTGTGGGAGCAAGAGTTACCCTACTTGTTTGTTGTGTATTGTTTACTGTTCACTGCCTCATTTCGTACCTACTTTCGATATTAAGTGTTGCCTTTTTTCGTTTATAAATAATTGCATGACTAAGAAAGCAAAATATACCAACTTGATTTAGTGATTTAAAAAAATATTGAAAAAACATTTCATGGAATATGGCAGCATGAATTCGTAAGAAAGTGGTTGCCCTACCAAAAACTGTCGCTAGAATAGTGTTAATAAAACTTAGAAAGTAAACGTTTATCATATATGAAATATTGTCATATCTATGTCGCCTGCTTTATTTCTGTAGTACGATTATTTAAGATTAAGACACGCTTAAAATGTAAGATTGTTCAAGCTGTCAAAAGCAAGTTTCAATGGTCTTTCTGTGCCTTCTTTTTCTCAAAATAAGAGTTCAGTGCCGTGAACAGAATCAAAATGGGACATTCTTTGCCTTTTTAAAATTTCCCTTTGGGAATTTTTGTGTGTGCAAATAAAACCATGATAAATAAGTCAGAATTGATTATATTTTTGTGAAGTGAATTGTGCAGCAGCATTGTAGGTTTTGCATTGCATATGTACAGGAATCACTTACATTCATAAGAGAGAGTTTGTATTACTTACGTATGTGACTGAATATTTTTTTGCTCATGTACTGTCTGCAAGCTGGACCATTGCTCAGGAAAAGAGAACTTGAGTGCAAGGGTGCCTAAAAAGAAAAAAAAAAAAGAAAAAGAAAAGAAAGAAAGTAAAAAGGAGAGAGAGAGAAGAGAGAGAGAGAGAGAGAGAGAGAGAGAGAGAGAGAGAGAGAGAGAGAAAGAAACTAAAAGCAAGCCCTATAACGAAATGAGTAGTTTAAAAAAGCGCTGAGTAATAACCAGAATGAAAGGAAATCCTTGAGCCTACCCCCTGAGGGTCTAGAACCGAAGCAAGGCAAGTCAAAACACTATCAATTTGAGTGGTCAGTTCCACATTTTATAACCCAAGTGTTGCCAGAAACACGTGTAGAAACTAAGAGATATAATCCGCCCACTGGTTGACTAAATACTCGTATGGAACAAGTGAGTCATCGTGGACAGTCGCCATGGCGCACTGGTTATCGTCGCGGACTTGCGGACTGAGAGGTCGCAGGATCAATTCCTTTCCGTGCGTTTATTTGTGGAATCTTTCGGCCTAGCCGGCTTTTAACCCAGAGTTTAGTGTGCTATGTGTTTTAAATCAAAGGACTGGAAACACAGGATCGAGTCTCGGAGGGTGTTCCCCGAACTTTTGAACCAACACTGCAGTTG
>CM031595.1:100812680-100820180 GCA_018398815.1 Conus ventricosus | reverse complement strand
GAACATTTTAAGTAAATGAATAAAAAATAATTATAACCCTACATGCACACACGCACGCACACACACACACACACACACACACACACACACACACACACACACACAGAGAGAGAGAGAGAGAGAGAGAGAGAGAGAGAGAGAGAGAATCGATAATAACCCCACACAAAATCTGTGAAATCTCTGCGAGGTCACGTTCCATTCTCCTTGTTCAGTGGCTTACCGTCACAGTCGCCGCACGATTTTCATCAATACTCCTGACAGAAATCAGGGTTTACCGGACCCCCAGGCGAGAGAAAACTCCACTGTTATAACCCCATTTAGCCAGGTAACTCGAGAAGAGCGTTGTAATCCGGTGCCTCTGACCCAAGTCACTGCTGTCAGTTTTTGCCTCCCGGACAATTTATGTGAAAAAGTCGCGATAGTGTCGAGTCAATGCACGCTGAGTCTCTCTGCCCCAAGACACACCAAGTCCCTTTCCTCTTCTGGTATTCTGTCTGGTCTTATTCTGCTCCAACCTGTCCTGTCTTTCCCCACCCTGTTCGATTCTGTGCCTGACAATTCACGGCATTCTGGTCGGTGGCCTGCGAGGTTGTTGTTGTTTTTTGTTGGTAAGTGGGGGCCGATCCTGGTAGTATGGCGCTAGTAGATGTGGTGGTAGATGGGGAGAAAGAATAAATGAATAAGGTTTATAACGCGCATTCATTTATATGTCCCCATACCCATGGAAAGTATGGCACCGTCTGGAAGAGGATGGAGAAAGGGAGGAAGGGGTGAGGGAGACAGCGAACGTGGTGGAGGGAATGAGGGAACGGAAACGGAAACGTGGATGGGCGGAGCAAAGGAGATAGGGGTGGGGGGTGGGGGACGTATCTTTGTGCCCACGTCTCTTTGTGCCCACGTCTCTTTGTGCCCACGTCTCTATATGCCCAAAACGTATGCCAGTGGAGTTTCGGGTAGGCATCCTCTATGTCAATAGCCAAACTTACCAGTGGCCAAGCAATGGTCAAACTGACCAGTGGTCAGTTGTCAAACTGACCAATGGTCAAGCAGCGGTCAAACCGACCCGTGGTAAAGCAGTGGGCAAACTGACCAGTGGTCAAGCAGTGTTCAAAATGCCGATGTGGTCAAGCAATGGTCAAACTGACCAGTGGTCAAGCGATAGTCAAAATGACTAGAGGTCAAGCGATGGTAAAACTGACCATTGGTCAGCAATGGTCAATCTAACCCCACTGGTCAGTTTGGTTGTTGCTTGACCACTGGTCAGTTTAGCTATCACTTGACCACTGGTCAGTTTGACATCACTTGACCACTGGTTAGTTTTACCATCGCTTGACCACTGGTCAGTCTGGGACCATTGCTTGACTACTGGTCACTTTGACCATTGCTTGACTGCTGGTCACTTTGACCATTGCTTGACCACTGGTCAGTTTGGTTGTTGATATAAAGGGTACCTACGCACAACTCCCACTGGCATAGGTTTGGGCATATAGAGATGTGGGCACAAAGAGACGTGGGCACAAAATACCACTGTTTTGGGCATATAGAGACGTCGGCACAAAGAGACGTGGGCACAAATACCACTGTTTTGGGCATATAGAGACGTGGGCACAAAATACCACTGTTTTGGGCATATAGAGACGTGGGCACAAAGGGATGCTTCGGTGGTGGGGTGGGGGTGGGGAGCAGAAGAAGAAGACAAGAAAGAACAGAAAAAACCCAGAGCAGACGTCATAAACTATCAACAATTACATATTCATGCTATGGACACACTCCCGTCACGTCACCCACACTACCTCAGCATTCCCTCCTGTCCCCTTAACTCGTGCATCATCCCCACTTCTATCCGCAACATTTGTGTAGATCAAGACTGGGAAACAGGATGACCGACAGTCAGATTCAACAAAGGTGGACGCCATGGATCTCACACACCACTGGCAATGTGGGAGAAAGCTCAGAGGATGCAACGCTTGCTTTGGACACCTCTTGGTCCAGGAACAGCAACAAGAAGCGATTTACAGGCTGAACAAAAACTGTTGGGTGGTTGATATGAATGCACACGATAGGGCAAACAAGCAGGCAGGTGGCGGTGATGGCGATGGTGGTAACTTTGGGTTGTTATTGGCTTTGACCCTAGCAGAACATTCTGGGGCCATTCAGGATAAGCCGTTAGATAGAGACTTCGTTAAGTTCCTAGATTAAAGAAAACGCATGATGTGGCAGCACAGATAAAAGTTGCACGGATGTAAATTCCGCACAATTGCGTGTGTACAAAATAACTACGCACTCCCACAAACAAAAGCAAAGTCATTGAGCGCATTTACTTAGGAGAATCACGTGTATGAATGTTTTCGCACACCTTGTGGCGACGGCTGCCACACCCCGGCTTCGGAAGGCTCGGTTTTCTAGTAAGGAGGATAAAGAGAGTCATGCTAGGGGCTCATCTTGGATACAGTTAGTCTATGCATGCCACTGTGTCGCAATGGTGGTCCCAGGATACAGTTAGTCTATGCATGCCACTGTGTCGCAATGGTGGTCCCAGGATGCAGTTGGTATGAAATTATTGACAAGTGTGTGTTTACAGGTGTGGTTCAAACATTTAAAAAATTCTTTTCTTTCTAGTCTGATCTACTCGATATTTACTCATGATATCTTTTCGCTTGTAAAAGTGTAGTGTCGTCGTTATTTTTTCCCGCCTGTTTGTGTAATTGTTCCCAGTAATATATGTTGTTGCCAGGAATATAATCACGCGTGAAGATTTTGTTTTTTTTACGTCGGTTCTTTACGTGTACAAAATGCACAATGCACCGAGGAGTTCAGTTCATTATTGCATCCCTTAGGCTAGGATGTACACACCCTCAGTTCATTCTTTATAACATTTCTTTCATTGTTTCTTTCTTTCTCACTTTTCAATACTTCTATCTCCCCCCCCCTCCCTCCCTCTCTCTCTCTCTCTCTCTCTCTCTCTCTCTCTCTCTCGCCTCCTCCCGTCCCCCCCCCCCCCACCTCCAATAAAAAAAAGTACCGAAAAGATAAGCTTAACTATTAAAAGATCTAGTGTTCAATGATCATCTCCGGTCGTATCGCGGGGATGATGTTTATACCCCAGTGTTGTTCTAGAAGAGGGGCTAGGGGTGTATAGGAGGGAAAGATGAGGGGGATTACTTGCCCGTGGCGACAATTCAAACGACAAGAAGAGCAGAGAGGCTATGTAATCTGGGACAGAGCACTTGTCTAGCAATGTGACCTGTTTGTCCTTCGAACAACTCCGAGATACATCTAACACTCAGGTGGCTCAGGGCCCGAGGTCACCGTGTATATAGGGAGTTTAGAAATGGGACAGACTAACGGTGCACTGGGACCTGTCTACAACGGTAATAGAAGAAAGCTGTCAAACATTCACTGGAATGTTCCGATACTTCACGGTAGGACACTGTATAATACTGAACTGGAACGAACTGTGTAATAGTATACTAGAAGGGACCTGTTTAACACCAAAGTGAAAGGGGCCTATACAACATTACGGTGGGGGAGGGGGGGGGGGCTCGAGGGAAACAGTGGGCCTAGCATTGCAGAAATTAGGGCTTATCTAACATCACAATAGAAGAGTATAAGTAACAATACAGTACAAGGCACCTAAACTTACATCAGAAACGTCCTGTTCACGGAGAGGCCTGCTGGGCATTACAGTGGAGGGGCCCCGTCTACTATCACAGTGGAAGGGGCCTGTCTAATATTACAGTGGAAGGGGCCCGTCTAATATCACAGTGGAAGGGGCCTGTCTAATATTACAGTGGAAGGGATCTGTCTAACATTACAGTGAAAGGGGTCTGTATAATATTACAGTGGAGGGGATCTGTCTAATATTACAGTGGAAGGGGTCTGTCTGATATTACAGTCAAGGGTCTGTCTAACATTACAGTGGAAGGGGTCTGTATAATATTACAGTAGGAGGGGTCTTTCTAATATTACAGTGGGAGGGGTCTATCTGATATTACAGTAGGAGGGGTCTGTCTAATATTACAGTGGGAGGGGTCTATCTGATATTACGGTGGAAGGGGTCTGTCTAACATTACAGTGGAAGGGGTCTGTATAATATTACAGTCAACGGGCCAGTCTAACATTACAGTGGAAGGGGTCTGTATAATATTACAGTCAAGGGGCCTGTCTAATATTACAGTGGAAGGGGTCTGTATAATATTACAGTCAAGGGGCCTGTCTAACATTGCAATGGAAGGGATCTGTATAATATTACAGTAGAGGGGTCTGTCCAATATTACAGTGGAAGGGGCCCGTCTAATATTACAGTGGAAGGGGTCTGTCATATATTAGAGTGGAAGGGGCCCGTCTAATATTACAGTGAAAGGGATCTGTCCAACATTACAGTGAAAGGGATCTGTCCAACATTACAGTGAAAGGGATCTGTCCAACATTACAGTGGAAAGGGTCTGCCTGACATTACAGTACAGTGGGCATACCGCAAACAGAGCTTGTTTCATATTACAATGGAAAGGCCTGACTAACATTACAGTGGAAAGGGCCTGACAAACATTACAGTGGAAAGGGTCTGACTAACATTACAGTGGAAAGAGCCTGACTAAATTACAGTGGAAAGGGCCTGACTCACATTACAGTGGAAAGTGCGTGATTAAATAACAATGGAAAGGAGTCTGTCTAACATTACAGTGGAAAAGGCCTGTTTAATATCACAGTAGAAAGGGCTGTCTACCATTACAGTGGAAAGCGCCTGTCTAACATTACAGTGGAAAGAGCCTGACTAAATTACAGTGGAAAGGGCCTGACTAACATTACAGCGGAAAGGGCTTAATTAAATAGCAATGGAAAGGGCCTGATTAAATAACAGTGGAAAGGAGCCTGTCTAACATTACAGTGGAAAAGGCCTGTCTAATATTACAGTGGAAAGGGCCTGTCAATATCACAATGGAAGGAGCCTGTCTTACATTACAGTGGAAATGGCCTGTCTAACATTACAGTGGAAATGGCCTGTCTAACATTACAGTGTAAAGGGCCTGTCTAACTTTACAGTGGAAATGGCCTGTCTATCATTACATGGAGATGGCCTGTCTAACATTACAGTGGAAAGGGCCTGTCTAACATTACAGTGGAAATGGCCTGTCTAACATTACAGTGGAAAGGGCCTGTCTAACATTACAGTGGAAAGGGCCTGTCTAACATTGCAGTGGAGATGGCCTGTCTAACATTACAGTGGAGATGGCCTGTCTAACATTACAGTGGAAAGGGCCTGTCTAACATTACAGTGGAAAGGGCCTGTCTAACATTACAGTGAAAAGGGCCTGTCTAACATTACAGTGGAGATGGCCTGTCTAACAATACAGTGGAGATAGCCTGTCTAACATTACAGTGGAAAGGGCCTGTCTAACATTACAGTGGAAAGGGCCTGTCTAACATTACAGTGGAAAGGGCCTGTCTAACATTGCAGTGGAAAGGGCCTGTCTAACATTACAGTGGAAAGGGCCTGTCTAACATTACAGTGGAAAGGGCCTGTCTAACATTGCAGTGGAAAGGGCCTGTCTAACATTACAGTGGAAAGAGCCTGACTAACATTGCAGTGGAAAAGGCCTGTCTAACATTGCAGTTGAAAGGGCCTATCTAACATTACAGTGGAAAGGGCCTGTCTAACATTACAGTGGAAAGGGCCTGTCTTACATTACAGTGGACACGGCCTGTCTATATCACAATGGAAGGAACCTGTCTAACATTACAGTGGAAAGCGCCTGTCTAACATTACAGTGGAAAGGGCCGGTCTTACATTACAGTCGAAAGGGCCTGTCTAACATTACAGTGGAAATGGCCTGTCTAACATTACAGTGGAAATGGCTTGTCTAACATTACAGTGGAAAGGGCCGGTCTTACATTACAGTGGAAAGGGCCTGTCTAACATTGCAGTGGAAATGGCCTGTCTAACATTACAGTGGAAAGGGCCTGTCTAATATTACAGTAGAAAGGGCCTGTCTAACATTACAGTGGAAAGGGCCTGTCTAACATTACAGTGGAAATGGCCTGTCTAACATTACAGCGCAAAGGGACTGTCTAACATTACAGTGGAAATGGCCTGTCTAACATTACAGTGGAAATGGCCTGTCTAACATTACAGTGGAAATGGCCTGTCTAACATTACAGCGCAAAGGGACTGTCTAACACTACAGTGGAAATGGCCTGTCGTACGTTACAGTGGAAATGGCCTGTCTAACATTACGGTGGAAAGGGCTTGTCTTACATTACAGTGGAAAGGGCCTGTCTAACATTACGGTGGAAAGGGCCTGTCTTACATTACAGTGGAAAGGGCCTGTCTAACATTACGGTGGAAAGGGCCTGTCTTACGTTACAGTGGAAAGGGCCTGTCTTACGTTACAGTGGAAATGGCCTGTCTTAATTACAGTGGAAAGGGCATGTCTAACATTACGGTGGAAAGGGCCTGTCTTACATTACAGTGGAAAGGGCCTGTCTTACGTTATAGTGGAAAGGGCCTGTCTTACGTTACAGTGGAAAGGGCATGTCTAACATTACACTGGACAGAGCCTGACTGCATCTCAGTGGAAGGAGCCTGACTGACATTACAGTGCACAGGGCCTAACTAACTTGGCACTCTCTCTCTCTCTCTCTCTCTCCTCTCTCTCTCTCTCTCTCTCCATGTATACCCTCCCACGCATATAAATGAAGTGAGTGAGTGAGTGAGAGAGAGAGAGAGAGAGAGAGAGAGAGAGAGAGAGAGAGAGAGGAGAGAGAGAGAGAGAGAGAGAAAGTGGGAGGGGTAGGGAGAAGAACACACATCCAATCTGAAACAGATAGAAAAGGGAAAAAAATCATTGAAAAAGACCTAAGTAAAACGTCGCATACAGAAGGGTTGTAGAGGGAGTGGTGAAGAGGGCGGAAGGTATGAAAGTTGGGAGGGAGGGGACATGGGGTGGATGGGGGGACACTAGAAGGGTGTATGGGACATTTGGGGGGGGGGGGGGGGGTAGAGTGGGGTTAAGAGGGACGTTTGGGGGGGGGGGGGGGTAGAATGGGGTTAAGAATGGGGCCGAATTACGCGATCGATCGGTTCGTTTTAACCCGAGGTGTATCGATCCGACCACGAGAGAGGTGGTTAGTAATGAGCATGGCACAATGGAGCTGGAAGGACTTAACACGACGGGAACTGTATGGCACAATGGTGTTTTGTTTGCATTACCTTGAAACCTCCCTGCTCTTTTTCTTTCCCCGTTACAATGGCGCTTGTGACCGGTTGTCGAACCCGTCGGCATTTTTGGAACCTTCGATGCAGAAGAACGGGTGCAGGGGGCGGATTGAGCAAGCTGGACTTTTGCTGACAAATGTGTCAGTCGGGTTACATGGTTTGGTGACTCTTGTAAACTTTTTTTTTTGCTCGAACACGGTCTGGCAATCTCGGCGACATATCGTTTAACTGGTTTCCCACCTCAGTCTGTTAGCTTTCGTCTTTTCCCCCGTAGCACTGTGATG
>CM031595.1:100792680-100805180 GCA_018398815.1 Conus ventricosus | reverse complement strand
TTCAAGCGCGCACTGGTTTCTGTGTTCTGTATCCCCACGTCCGCCATGTCTGCCGACAATGCAGCTCTTTTTGCTTATTGCATCCGCATTTCCTGCAACGTTCCGTCGTTGATCTGCTTATGGATCACGTGTTCCGTGGCGTTTTTTTTTCGGTTTAATTGTTGGCCTTATTTACTGTATGAGTGTCACTCACTGTTTACCGACGCCGATTTTCTCTGTATAGAGCGAACGTCCTTCGATGCCGGTTGATTCCTGTTCATATTCCGTTTGTCTGCAGCACGTTAGAGTCATCGGCGCGGGCCGTCGTGGCCACCACCACACAAACGCAGCCGCCTTCTCCTTTCTGTTCTTGGCGTTGCCTTGTTTTCCTTTTCTTCTTCAGTCATGGCACCGTGCTAATCGCTGCCTGCCGTTGCTAAGATACCCGGCCAATTTCCGCATCTTTATCGCGATGGGAACCGGAACCGCCACATTTCATCTCTTCCTTGCTCTAACAGATGGACACAGTTATCACTTCCGACAACTGCTGCGCCAAAGTTCAGAACAGATTTTTCACCGGGGCTGGCTGCCAATGTTAGTGATTCCCTGTAAGGTTAGAAATCAAGTCTGCAGTTGTTTTGCCCGTTCCATGATCGTTTCGTATTCTTTAAAAAAAAAAAAATTAAAAAAAGGAGAAGAAAGAAACAAAACAAGTCAGGCGATTTTGTTTTGTTCGGCCCCACCTAACTGAGTTCTCCGATTGAATAAGTGGGTTTGTTTCTTTGCCAGAACTCGTACCGCAGAAGGAAACTTATTCTTCCCGAGCATAAGGCGCTTTTGACTCGCGCAGAGCTAAACCTGGCTACATAGTATTCATCCGGTGTGCATATTGCGTTCACTCCACTCAGTGAGGCAGGCGTTCCACTCTTGCTTTCCTCTCGCACTCTTTCCTTTTAGGTGCAGCAATATGAGAGTTAGTAGGTTGGAAGAGATTAAGCCCCTAATCCATTAAGTCCTACTCGGGCTCGGCCGGTATCCCAGAGAGAGAGAGAGAGAGAGAGAGAGAGAGAGAGAGAGGTAAGGGGGGGGGGGTAACACCCGTTTGTACGAACGTCCTATGGGAGTTGCGAGTATTAAGACGATTTTCCTCGTGCTATGCTTGCGGCCGGTAAACAGACTCCAGAGCATTTGGGTGGGGAGATAATTATGAGAAGGAGAGAGGGAGTCACTGAGCTGTGTCATAATGCCTCGGGGTGAATGGCTGCCTGTGCTGCCTGTGTAATGTTGAGAGAGAAAATTAAACTGCCTCCAGCTTGTAGATCGATGCTATGTGACGGGATAAATGCCTTGTAATCAAAGATTGTCGATCCTGGGGCGAGATGCCCCAGGAATTAAAGGATAAACGTACCCTGTTACGGATCAAAACGTCAGTTAAAAGATAGGTGTTATTCATGTTTAAAAATAGAACTTATTTGAAGATGTCAGTGAGACAACATCGCATACCATGCCGCAAGATTAAAGATTCTGTTAAAAATATTGTCTGGCAGATTGGCTCCAAGTTGAAGGTGGAGACTGCAACGCCCAGTCTGGATATTTGGAGGAGTGATTTGATAGGGAACGATACCTCAGCATTAATATAAAGATATATTGCAAGCAGGATGGGGTTATACGCCTAAAGGCTTGTCGATCATTTTTTAATGCAATAATTCAGTTTCTCAAGGTTAAATGTCATTTGATATTGTGGGAGTAGTTGTTTTTGTTTTGTTTTGTTTTGTTTTTCTCTTTTTTTTTTCTTTCCATTTCTGTTTTTCCCCTCCAACCTTATCGCAGCCGGTTTTTTTTTTCGCTTGTTTTTCTTTCTTTTCTTTTTTTTTTAAAGTGGGGCCTCCATGTTTTCCCACCTATTCTTTTTTTTTTTCTTTTCTCATGTTTCGTTCTCCATTGACTCTCACGCACCATGTACATCTGTCGGTTCCCTTACTGATGGTCATTCTATATTGCGAACTTTAGTATTTTGACGTTTGACCAGAACGTCAGCGTTTTTCATGAACTAGTGTATGGTGTGATAACGCTTTCACTCTATGGGGAAAAACGACAACAACAGCAACAGAAAATCCGCTACACACACACACACACACACACACACACACACACACACACACACACACACACATACGCGAGCGCGCGCGCAAGACACACACACCATAAATAGAATAACTATAGTAAATACAAATCTAAAGCACGGTATCAAAGAGAAATTTATGTATAAGCATTTAATCTTGTTTGAAAGGACATCTTTAGTTTAAGCTGCCCGTCTCCGTCTCCATACCTCTATTGAAATGTATGAGCGTTCTTCCCACTCCCCACCCCCACCCCCACCCCACCCATCCGCCAAAAAAAGAGACAGTCAGACAGAAAGACAGACTGACAGACAGACAGACAGACAGAGACGGCATCGTAGAGAAGTATGTTACATATAGTCTCACCAGTTGGCTATTCCCCGATCAGGCCAGCCTTATAGCAGAAAGAAAGTGTCCACAAGGAAGACATGAGGAAAGCCAAGAACCGAGACAACAGGCATAAGAGGTTTTTTTTTTCCCCTCTCTTCTCCCCCTCTTCCACCATCCATCCCCTCCCCAAATCTCCGGCCTTCCCCTTCTCCAACCCTGCATCTCTCCTCTCCCCTCCTCCACCATCCATCCCCTCCCCAAATCTCCGGCCTTCCCTTCTCCAACCCCGCATCTCTCCTCTCCCCTCCTCCACCATCCATCCCCTCCCCAAATCTCCGGCCTTCCCCTTCTCCAACCCCGCATCTCTCCTCTCCCCTCCTCCACCTCCCTCCCTTCCTTTCTTTTGTCTTTGAAACAAAATGTTTGGTTTGTACATGAGCTGGTGTCAGGTGTGCTCATACTGTCACAATTAATTCTACGTAAGTGGCTATATTAACGAAGAAATACCATACCAACAGTATAAAATGTTATATATGTGTATGTGCATGCGCGAGTAGGCGTGTTTTCCCCGTTATTTATCGTGCAGAGGACCACAAAGTTCATCCTAGGACTAAAACGAGAGAAACAACTTCAGAATAGATCTAGTATAGGGAAAGACAAAAAAAGATTTTTTTTCAAGGGGAGGAAGATACTGTTCAGAATCTGGTACAAAGAGAAAAAAAAAATTCCAGACAAAAAATTTCAAGGAGGGAGTATTTTATTGCAGGTTAATCCAGTAAAGACAGAGATGTTCTACAAAGGAAGGAGTCTTATCGGGAAGCAAATTTAACCTACACAAAAAAAGTCCAGAAAAGTATGTCTTTAGAAAGAAGAATTCTTTGTCAAAAACTAATTGTAGAGTAGACAAAGAGAAAAATACCCATTGAACACGTCTTTAAAGGGAATATTAGTTGAGTGGCAATTTTAGAATAGACAAAGAGAGGAATACCCCTCCCACCCTCCCCGTAATAAAAAAAAAAAAGTTTTCGGAAATAAATTTATAAAGGGAGTCTTTGTTAGGTGATAAATATAGTACAGACAAAGAGAAAAACGTTTCATGAATAAAAGTATTAAAGGGGGGGGGGGGGCGGATCTTGGGGGGGGGGGGGGGGGGAGAGAGATAAATCCAGTACAGGAAATAACAAGAATGTCCCAGAACACGAAATTTTGAGTGGAGTCTTTGTTTGGAGATTAATTCAACACAAATTAAGACAAGAAAATTGTCCCAAAAATCTTCAAAAGGGAGGAAGTGTTTATTATGACGCTTTGTACTGGGAAATTTCGCTTTAGACGAATTCTTGTCATTTTGTTCTGAGATTATACAAATGCCATTGCATACAAATTTGTTTATTTACCGGCTGCATATAGCCGTGAGCGGAAGGCAAGATTTTCTGGAAAGAAGTGTCTCTAACGCGCATGGGACAATATCTCACAAGCTAAGTAGCCGTGGATTATGAGCCTTCTGTAAAACGACTTAAAACATGTGAAAAGTAATACCATGATGTTGTGGAAAAAAGTGCTGGATTTGTGTATGTGCACAGCGTAATCCCAGGATGCTGTAGCCGGCCGTTTTGTCCGACCCGGCCGTTTTGTCCGACCCGGCCGTTTTGTCCGAGGTTGGACAATGCGTGACGTAGGATTCATGGTTGTGTAGTGTCATGGCACGAACTGCCCTTCTGTTGGATCGGTTGAATGATGTGATTCATTCAGTTTTCTAGGATAACCATGTTTTATGTACAATGCCCAATAAACACGCACACACACACACACACACACACGCACGCACGCACGCACGCACGCACGCACGCACGCACGCACGCACGCACGCACACACACACACACACACACACACACACACACACACACACACACACACACACGTACACAAAGAGACGCAGGGTTCAGTCTCTTGGAGCGCGCATTCAGTGAAATTATCAGCCTTCAGTGGGAACTGTAATGAATGATATCACATTTAGTTGTCTGTCCGATTTCCCAGTGGGAGTTGCTAATTATGCACCATAACACCGTAATCATTGTATCGTCTGAGCGTAAAAATCGATTGGTTCAAATTAGAGAAGTTTATTCATCAAACATTGTGTGATGTTATGGAGCGAACCATCACAGGATTATAAGGTGCACAAATCTGAAGTTTGCCAACACACGTTCAGTTAAAGAGAGAAGGAAAAGAAATCATTATCAACGGTGGATACAGTGGTGTGATCGATCAGGCACAGTGACTGTGTGGGACCGCCATGTACACTGACTGCTATGTTTTCATGTATATACTGTGCTGCAAGTGCCACAGGTTATGCTGAGCGAAGTATACGTCTGTCTGTTGAACGCGAAGCTGACTGAAGCTGCCCTCCGGGATTGCTGGTCAAGATCTTGTTTTCCTTTAGGCTGACTGTAATTCTGCATGTTCTTGGTGCTTTCTTTGGTATAGGGACAGACACCTGGAATTCCTCTTCGCTGTTTTGTATTAGACAGATTTTGTCAATAAAAGTCTGGGTACCAAAAGGACTACCTTCAACGACCATAGAAATAATGATATTTTGAATTATGTTTCTGCATTACATAATATGTTCAGTCTCTTGGAGCGCGCATTCAGTGAAATTATCGGCCTTCAGTGGGAACTGTAATGCATGATATTACATTTAGTTGTTTGTCCGATTCCGAGTGGGAGTTGCTAAATATGTACCATAATACCAAAGAAAGCACCAAGAACATATGTTGAGGAAAAATCAGCACAAACATCACGAGTCCATGATGCCTTCTTCAGTCTGTTGGTAAGCTCCAGGAGGTCAGTGCCATCAGCGCGGCTCAGCCAACAAAGGAGCTCACTGCGCAGGCTGTGGGAGGTGTTGAAATGCTCAGATGTGAAGGAGCTTTACACTTTGAAAAGGTTTGTGGTGCCTAAAAGTTTTGTCTGTCTTGTTCCGTTCACACCGAGATCTCCAGGCAGACACTGAACAAAACATGTAGGTTGTTGATGTTTAGGGGGTGAGTCTCTGGCGTTTTGCCCAGGCGTTGTAATCAGCTAGCTGGACGAAGATTGTAAAGAGGCCGGCGCCCAGTGGATACGAAGGCGTTGAGATGATAAAGGTGTAAAGGGGTTTCAAGACTGCAAGAAATCATTTACCCGAAAAATTACGTCTGTCGTTCAATGAACTTAATTTTCCAAACCACTTTTTTTCTTGCTGGATTTTTTTTTTTTTTTTTTTTTGCGCTTGGTGATACCTGTGTATTCTTTGCCATCCTTTGTCCATCCTTGTCATGTCTTTTGTGATTAACTGACAAAGCATGACAAAGTGTGCGCTAAAACAGTATTAAGCCGACCAGTACCTCAGTTTTGATGGTGATGGATCTGATCGACTCTGGGCTGTACTGTGTCCGCCACTTCGTTTCATGTGAATGAAAACAGCGTACCCTTAGGTATTTTGAACCATAAAGGATTTCTGTGTGTTAAATTTAGCATCTGTTCCCGGAAAGACAGCATAGCCGATGTCCCTGACCATAGGTTCCTTTCTGTGTTCCCAATCCCGGCTGTCGGTCTGTCTGTTTGTCTTTAATTCTCTGTGGTAATTTGGGTTGCTATTTTGCCGTCAATTTTACGAACTCTTTTGTCTGTCTTTCTGTCTGTCTGTCGGTCTGTCTGTCTGTATTTCTCTGTGATGTTCTGGAATGCTCTTTTGATGTCACTTTTGTTTTTACAAACTCTTTTGTCTGTCTGTCTTTCCGTCCGTCCGTCTGTCTGTCTGTCTGTCTGTCTGTATTTCTCTGTGATGTTTTGGAATGCTGTTTTGCTGTCATTTTTGTTTTTACGAACTCTTTTATCTGTCTGCCTATCTGTCTGTCTGTCGGTCTGTCCGTCCGTCCGTCTGTCCGTCTGTCCGTCTGTATTTCTCTATTATATTATGGACGGATACTTTGCTGTCTATTTCGCTATCATATTTTGGACGGATACTTTGCTGTCACTGTTGTTTTTACAAACCCTTAATACTGAGGATTATGATTTTTCCTGCAACACTGATGTGGGCTCCTTAGTCGACAGGGCTGTAAACAAACACAGCTTACCTTGTCACATGACAAACTAGCAGCACCCTGGCCGCCAGAATAATCTGAATCCGTGATCTTCCATTTCTTGGACTTGAGTCTATGACCGTTGAACTACCCTTTCGGTCGCAGTGTGGGCTTACCGTTGCCGATGATCGAGCCCCGGAACAGGGGAGATCACAGCTTTGCGCGTCCACGAAGGCAAATGCTTGGCCATTGGTGCGTTCCTTAAGAGTGAGAGGATGGTGGGTATAGACGAGTTCTAAGCTTCAGGGAAGAAAAAGCGTCCACGTTTGAGAAAGAATGAGAGAGGGAGATAGACAGAGAGAGAGAGAGAGAGAGAGAGAGAGAGAGAGAGAGAGAGAGAGAGAGAGAGAGAGAGCAAGCAAACAAGCAAAAGCGAGAGAGAGTTAAAATCGTGTGAATTATTTGCTCGAGAGACAGACAGACACACACACACACACACACACACACACAACACCACACACACACACACCACACACACACAGTCCTTTCTCTCTCATGACAGACAGTACACACTAATATAGAGAAACAGACAGGTAGACAGAGAGACAGAAAAACAGCCAGCTATCCAGCCAGCCAGAATACTGAGAGAGAGAGAGAGAGAGAGAAGAGAGAGAGAGAGAGAGAGAGAGAAGAGAGAGAGAGAGAGAGAAGAGAGAGGCGCACATTCGCACACATGCATACAAACACACACGCACGTGCGCGCGCGCACACGCACACACACACACACACACACACACACCACACACACACACACACACATACACTCAGTCAAAGAAAAAAGGACAGGGAGACATAGAGAGTGAAAATTGTGAAAACAAACGAGGAGTTTGACAGAAATTATGTCTGCTGACAACGCGCTATAGCATGCCTCACAACTCCATCTCTCTCTCATGTTATGTGATCGTCACGTGTTATTTCAAACAACTTCACTTTAATACTGGCGCTGTGTCAAACATGCCATTTCAGTTTACCACACACAGGCCAGGACAAGGGAGAGGGAATTGAACGCGCAAATTCAATTTCAATCCACTTCGTTTCAATACTGGTAGTACGTGAAATATAACACGTCAATTTATCACACTAAGGGGCGTTGAAACAGGACAATTCAGGTAAGAACCGATTTCATTTATCATGTTCAAAACAGTATAGTGTAATAGTATCGGGCTCCACTCCCTGAAACCCTACTCTCTGCTTACAGAGTGGGTATGGGTAAATCCTCTCTCTCTCTCTCCCTACCTCTCTCTCCCTCCTTTCCTCCCTCCATGCTCCCCCCCCTCTCCTCTCTCTCTCTCTCTCTCTCTCTCTCTCTCTCTCTCTCATGTGTGCATGAGATTTGTGAATATATGTGTGCGAACACGCGAGTGAATGTTTGCCTCTCTATGAAGGGTCGGACACGCATCTGTCGTGCTGCCCAGTGTAGCTTCGTCGATGTGCAGAAGACTTGCAAGTCTCCGTTCCCAAACATCCGGATTTAATGCTCAAGACCTATTATCAGTATCCAGCTCAAGCATTGTACCAGGTTCAGTTCAAGTTTTGCCCACCTATCACACCAAATCATTTCAAGGAGGACATCACGTAGAAAAGTTTCGAAGTGACGTGACTGCTAACGGAAATTCGAACAAATTTATTATTTAAAAAAAAAAAGAAAAATTACTCTAGCGCTGAACGAAAGAGAGAGGGTCCGCGACGTTTCGTCGAACGACATTTCGTCAAATGAGCACGACTTGGCCTAACGGCCTTCGTTCATTCGTCCTTCGTCCTCTCTCGGGCTTCGCCCTACTCTAATCTAAAGACCATCGATTCTGCTTTGGAGTAGACTGGGTCCCTCCGTGACTTTTTTCCCGTTGACTTTCTTTCCCGTTGACTTTCGACGAAATGTCGTTCGACGAAACGTCGGACACCAAAAGAGACGAACATAATACAAGACAAAACACGCCCAATTTGAGGAGACAAGTGATTGCTCGTTGTTCATTTTCATTGTCTTCATCGTTATTTGTCTTGCCTGAAGAAGACCAAAGGCACGCGTCGTGTTTTGCCTTGTAATTTGTTTGTCTCTTTCGTTCGGCGGTACAGTAACTTTTATTTTACGTTTATCACTTAGAAAGCCTAGTCATGAAAATGAAACGCAAACACAATAATACGTAGTTTCCTACAAAAGGGGGAGAAGAACGTAATTTCAATAAAGAAATGAAGATCGGACATTTATTTTTCCAACGGCAATCATATAAAGATTATTATTTACTCGCTATTTAACTGCTCAGGGTGTCGAGTGATCTCTGCCCTAAAGTGAACATCATTCCAGGATGGGGAGTACGGCGCTTCTTTGTTCAACATGTTAGATGAAACTTGATTCCTGATCTTCGTAATGCAGGTTCAGGATATAGACGAACTTTCGTCGATCTTAAACATCTCTCACGGGTAAAAGACTCAAAGTAAAGGAGGATACACAGAGAATCAAGTCTGCGGGATGGGGAGGACTATGTCATGCGACAGATCACTCAGAAGAGTTGATCGATAGTTTGGAGCACAAGAAGCGTGTCAGGCCCTTTAAAATGCTTTCGGTGTTTAGAGGGAGGTACAGACTCACCAGAAAAACAGTGTGTATATAGTTACCTGCAACAATTCACACTTAACACCCCTACGGCAGACAAACCCAGATCTTGCTGAGCGACAGCCATTGCGCTGGGTTTTTCACCCCGAGGCAAGCTCTGGCATCCGTGTGGAATGATAGAATGTCTGAAAAAGCATTATCTACTCTGTGAAGGTGACAGAGCTCATTGTCCATATGAGATTGTGTCTTTGTCGCGTCCGACAAGGTCCAGCCGAGCCTATAAGGAGGACAGACCGTTGGGAACGGCATAGCCCTCACCTCGTTTTCGTGTTTCGTCTAGAATCCGTTGAGTTTCATCAGCATGCCACAAATGGCAGTACCTATGATCACAGACAGTGAATACATCTTTGATCAGAATACTGAATGGTGACGACTCCGATAAAACGCTGTGGTATGAAGGCAGGCAACAGTTAATACTGAGTTTCCTGTGCAATACGACAACTTACACAATTCATAACACAGTCGTGCACCACTTCGCAGTTTGGTTAAATGCCTCCCCCCCCCCCCCCCCTCCTTTTTTTTTAACCATAAATACCACTTCATCCCCTTACATACAGTACAACAAAATTTAGTTTGCTCAGGCAAACTTAAGAATACACAAGCATAGAATCATGTTACACATGTGACATTTGTTTTTAAAATGCTATGGGTTCAGTTTGCGGAACTTTGATTAAATATGACTAATATATGATGTCACAAACGGTATCACAGCAGGTCTGTATTATGACGTCATCACGGCAAGGCAGGCAGGGATAAAAGCAGGCCTTCTCAGCAGATTAAAACTTGGCAGACAGGGTTACTATCAGCACAGATAATATCAACAAACCCGAAGACTTGCCAGCGTTAGTGTACACAGTTAGCCCCAATCTCCTCCCCCCCCCCCCCCTCTCCCTTTCCAGTCTGTTCATACCCTCTCGCGGTCTCCCTCTCCAGTCCCTTTTCTCTCTCGCACACGTTCATACATGCTGATGCTTTATGCATATTGCGGTCTCCCTCTCCAGTCCCTTTTCTCTCTCGCACACGTTCATACATGCTGATGCTTTATGCATATTGTTCCTGTTTACATGTTTGTCTGTCTTCTGTCCACAAGATTACTCAGACCTAGCTGTGTCCAGGCTGATGGAGTTGTCTGTAAGGTCCACAACAAGGAATGGTCACATGTTGAAGTATGTAAGTATCCTAAATGAGATGTCGAATGAAAACTGTTCGACTCCAGAGTCACGGGATCTGACCTGACCTACCCCTTTACCTACCTACCCCTTCATGGCTGAGGCACCGCTGGTGTCTTCCTGTCAGTCACCCCCCTTCCAAAAACACTCTTCCCTAAGTTCCCGTCGTGTTTCTCTGTGAGGTCGTTTAAAACCTAGCAAAGGGCGGGCAGGTCCACTTTCTGATCTCGTCTTACCACACCCATCGTCTGCCTGCCTCTTCTCCCTGGCACGGTGTCCTGCTAGATCGTTTTCGCCAGGCTGGATGTTCTTGAAACATTCCTGTAACCATTTCATCTTCCAGCTCTCCCACAGTGGTGAGCTGATCTTCTGATGGTCTATCGGTCCTCCTGATCCCGTTGAGGACTTCTGAATTTCTGTTGTCGTATTTGTAAAAGACGGTCAAGATCTTTGTGGTGACATCTCCACTTTAAGGTATTAGACCTGCGCGTACAGGACTTTGAAAAGACCATATACATGACGTTAAACTATATAACTTTATTTGTACACGTGATAGCGAAAGAGCGCGCAGAGTTTGCGTCCCAAATCGGCCGCTGTTTCCTGTTGTGTGTCGTCGGATGAGACAATAATCCTAGGTCCACCTGTGCACAGTGCATTAAGGACATGTTCAAGAAACCGCAGGGACCAGGGAGCCGTCCCTTGCAAAAATAATTGTTGAAAAAAAATGTTAGGTAAGCACAAACAAACGCAGGCAGAAAATAAAGAAACCAGATGCCGCGCCTATCACGGCGATGCTGTCTCTCCCGGGGAGAACAACTCGAATTTAAGAGAGAAAAACACGCTTTGTTCCACTGCTGTGCATCGCTGTCCATCACAGCAAGCCAGAAAGTTCCAGACTGCATGCAACCATCTGTGGCTCGATCTGTAAACGTATTTCCCTGCTCTCTGTGCCTTTTACTTTCGTGCTGCTATTCCGCACTTACCCACACCTGGGCACATCCCGTAACCACCAGCAGTCCACTGGGAGCTGTCAATACCTTGCCATGAGGTCGCCCACAAGAGGACACTCTGCGCTGTTAGGGAGTGATGAGGTATCGTTCATCATAGACTAGGGAGTGATGAGGTATCGTTCATCATAGATTAGGGAGTGATGAGGTATTGTTCATCGTAGATTATCTTTTCTGATACACACGCATAACAGAACCTAGCTGAACTCCCTGCTGAAGAGAATAATTGCTTTGTTGTGCAAGAACCTGTGAGTGTCCATCTCTGCAGTACGTTCCGCACCCATTTCCCTCCACTGACATCCCCCGTTACTTTTCTTACATCGAAAATCTTTCGCACGAAATCAGCACAGGAATGTGCGTGGGGAAGCCCACCTTTTTAACCGTGAGACTGGTGACTCATCACTTGATTCCCCAATCCCCATTATCAGACAGACTGAGCGCCCGTCAGGTGGTCACCATTTCTCTTGGCCATCCACACTGGTGTCGCACACAAAGCATGTCATCACAGTCCATTCCTTTCCTGGCGTCACAGTTCTTCAAAATCCCTACACGTAGATCCACAGAGCAGGTTTCCATATCGCTTTCTTGCTTGACCCCAGATGGTGTCACACTCCTTGCAAACTCTCTGCACGGATTGTTTGTTTGTTTGTTTCAAGTTTTGCACGTGTTGGATCAGTTTCAGTTATTTACAACCCAGCTGCCCACAGAAGCAATCTCAGAACTGGTGTCATTCACAAAATCCTGAGTCGGTCGACCGGAAAAGGCGTGAAACAGGAGTACGTTCCGGCACACGTCAACATGTTTTCACTTGAGCATGTTGAGACGGGCTCGGGAAACAATGTCTGTGCGCTGCCGGAGCAGCCTTGCCGGGTGGACCAGGATCCTTTTGGGGTAGCTCTCGAACAGTCGTCCCAGCGTGCCTTGTCGCCCTTCTTTGGCCAGGAAGTAGTCGGCGTAATTCTGATTGACGGAAACCTTTTGAAGCTCGTGCATCATGTGACGCGCGCGTGCCAGCTCCACGTCCGGATCTGGGGCACCTGCAGAACATAGTTGGACATGGTCATAGTATATTTTGATCCTTGTCTACAATGTGATGCAACAAATGTGAAACAACATTGATATACTGAGAGGCAATGAAAACGCAATCCCCATTTCGTCCCGAAAA
>CM031595.1:100780180-100785180 GCA_018398815.1 Conus ventricosus | reverse complement strand
CATGTGTGTGTGTGTGTGTGTGTGTGTGTGGTGTGTGTGTGTGTGTGTGTGTGTGTGTGTGAGAGAGAGAGAAAAGAGAGAGAGAGAGAGAGAGAGAGAGAGATTGAAAGGGAGAGAGAGAAGAAGGGGGGGGCCAAGGTTGCGGCGGAGGGGAGAGGTGCTTGCGTTAGAACGTAGGTGTGTGTGTGTGTGTGTGTGTGTGTGTGTGTGTGTGTGGTGTGTGTGTGTGTGTGTGTGTGTGTGCGTCCGTGCGAAGTGTATGGACGTGCGTATTCAGTTATCACAAGAAAGACGGAAGAGGATTGTTTGATCAGTTATATGCTGGTACTCCACACCGCTCTTACTATCTGAAAAACAACATCGTTCAGTTGTCTTTCCACCGCATGCCAACACAAATATGTATATCAGTCGTCGTAAGTGTCAGACAGTCACTTTAAGCGACATAGCTTTTCATTTAAAATGAAATTTAAAAAAAATGGAATAGAAAAGAAAAGGGAAAGAAAAGGAAAAAAAAAAAAAAAAAAGGATGAAAAATCGACTAAAAGATTTTGATAGCTTTCTGTTCATGTACGTGCATACACCTAATCAATTATCAATTACACCACTTCAGACGTATATGATACATGAAAGAATTCCTGAAAAGCTAATCATCATTATTACAAGGCAGAGCAGGAGAGTGGGCTGGAGGAGGAGGAAGGGGAGGGGGGGGGGCAAACGAGGGAGGGGTGGTGTTGGGGAAGGGTGAGGTGAGGTGGGGGTGGGGGTGGGGGGGGGGGAGAAGTGGGCATTGTCAGAGCCATCCACAGTGTTCGTGACAGCGACGACCCGCAGCGAAGGTCAGCTGTGTAAGACACACGCTCCGCCGTCACCACGGTGTGCTGTGGTGAGTCAGGGAGTTGTGTGTGTGTGTGTGTGTGTGTGTGTGTGTGGTGGTGGTGGTGGTGGTGGTGGTGGTGGTGTGTGGTGTGTGTGTGTGTGTGTGTGTGTGTGTGTGTGTGTGTGTGTGTGTGTGGTGCGCGCTATTAGCCGTCTTTCTCTCTCCCTTCCAGACCCTTCCCCCGCTTCGCACCCCCGCTCCCCTCCTCCTGCTCCTCAACTCTCAGACATTCTGAAACATAGACCACGCAGTCTGTAGCCCTTTGCTCTGTAGGCCTACTCTCTGTCGTTGTCAGTGTTCGTTACGTCATTACTTCCATGGTCTGTTCATTTACAAAGCTTTCCTCGATCTGCCTCACGTACACTGATACTGCCATTGAGAATGGGCCAGGCAGCCTGTCTGTCTGTCTGTATGTTTGTCTGTCTCTCTCTTTATCTATGTATCTGTCTCTCTGCTTGCCTGTTAGTCTGTCTGGCTATCAGTCTGTCTACTTATCCGCCTGTCTATCTCTCTATCCATCCATCTGTCCATCTATCCATCCATCTATCTATCTATTTATCTCCGTCTGTCTGGTCTGCCTGCCTGTCAGCCTGTCTGTCTATCTGCCTGTCCATCTATCTATCTATCTATCTATCTATCTATCTATCTATCTGTCACATTGTATTGCTGAGACCGAAGCATCCCTTTGTGCCCACGTCTCTTTGTGCCCAGGTGGTCCGTCTCTGTATTGCATAACTTACTCCTCGCAGGTGGTCCGTCTCTGTATCGCATAACTTACTCCTCACAGGTGGTCCGTCTCTGTATCGCATAACTTACTCCTCACAGGTGGTCCGTCTCTGTATTGCATAACTTACTCCTCACAGGTGGTCCGTCTCTGTATCGCATAACTTACTCCTCACAGGTGGTCCGTCTCTGTATTGCATAACTTACTCCTCACAGGGGGTCCGTCTCTGTATCGCATAACTTACTCCTCACAGGTGGTCCGTCTCTGTATTGCATAACTTACTCCTCGCAGGTGGTCCCGTCTCTGTATTGCATAACTTACTCCTCGCAGGTGGTCCGTCTCTGTATTGCATAACTTACTCCTCGCAGGTGGTCCGTCTCTGTATTGCATCTCTTCGCAGGTTGTCCGTCTCTGTATTGCATAACTTACTGTTCGCTGGTTGTCCGTCTCTGTATTGCATAACTTACTGTTCGCTGGTTGTCCGTCTCTGTATCGCATTACTTACTGTTCGCTGGTTGTCCGTCTCTGTATCGCATTACTTACTCTTTACTGGTTGTCCGTCTCTGTATTGCATTATTTACTCTTCGCAGGTGGTCCGACACTGTATTGTACAACTTACCCTTCGCAGGTGGTCCGTCTCTGTATTACATTATTTACTCATCGCTGTTGTCCGTCTCTGTATTACATTATTTACTCTTCGCTGGTTGTCCGTCTTTGTATCGCATTACTTACTCTTCGCTGGTTGTCCGTCTCTGTATTGCATTATTTACTCTTCGCAGGTGGTCCGTCTCTGTATTGCATAACTTACCATTCGCAGGTGGTCCGTCTCTGTATTACATTATTTACTCTTCGCTGGTTGTCCGTCTTTGTATCTCATTACTTACTCTTCGCTGGGTGTCCGTCTCTGTATTGCATTATTTACTCTTCGCTGGTTGTCCGTCTCTGTATTGCATTATTTACTCTTCGCTGGGTGTCCGTCTCTGTATTGCATTATTTACTCTTCGCAGGTTGTCCGTATCTGTATTGTATTACTTACTCTCGCAATAAATCTCAAAGAGTGAAATTCGGGCTTTTCTTCTCCAGTAGAGCACGTTGCCATACTAACACCCCCCTCCGTTTTACCCCTCTCCCCTTCCCTCCCCAATCTCTCCCCCTTTCATCACCCCCACCCCCCACCGCCACTTCCAGTTTTTGACGCCTTTGCATTTTGTTTACATTTCATATAAGAAACAAGAAGGTAACTCTTGCTTCCACGATGAAACAGTTAACAGGTCCCACACTCCAAACGAATGCTGCTTACAACACCAAACAGCCTAACAGAAATGACAGCACAGAGCACACAGAACAAACATGGAGACATCCCCTTTACCTACCTTTTTCTTCTTGCCAGGACCACCGCATTGTCGCCATGGGTACTGTAATGTGCGCTAAAGAATATAAAGTGTATGCTACACACCGGGTTCCTGTTTATAGTGTCATCTAAGAAAACAACAACAACAACAACAACAACAAAAAACCCAAAAACTAACGCCGAGATTATTACTGGAGTTTCACAGAAAAGAAGATCAAATCCCTGTCCTGTGCGAGACTGGACCTGAGAACTGTTCCTTTCTTGGACAGGTGCACTGACCTCTGGACCACAGCCCCTATAAATCTTTCTGTAACAATGTTCTCTGTTCTGTTTCGGAACACTCTTCGTATTCCCACATGAGCTGTCAGTCAAGGCTGTCTTTGCTCGTCATAACAGAAGTCCGATGATATTTCTGTACAATATTTTCTGTTTTATTTTGGAGCACTGTATTTATTCCTCACATAGGTTGTTAGCCAATGCTCTCTTTGCTTCTCATGGCATTGGTCCGATGATGGGCTATTGAAGAATGCCGTCTATATCTCTGGAGTTGTCAATCACAATGCTCTTGCTGTACCTGATATGGGTAAAAATGTTTGCTTTTTTTTCTTCTCGATGTACCTTTTCCAGTAGATGTCACAACATCTTTCACAATCTCCATTATAACATAACATCACAATGTTTATCTTTGTTCTATATCACAATGCTCTTTTCATTCATTCCATTGCATTACAGTGTTTCTTTTTTCACGATATTCTGTTCATTCTATTAGATTACAATGTTTTAGTTGTTTTTAAATAACAATAATCTGTTTGTTCTATAACATATCAACGCTCGCTCCTTGTATGTGACAATACTCTGTTCATTCTATTTTTTTTTCCACAGTACTTTCTTTGTCCTGTATCACAATAATGTCTTCATTCTATAATGCCTACAAAGCTTTGTTCGTTGTAAATCATAATAATCCCTTCGTTGTGTAATGTCACAACGCTTTCTGTTTTCTATATCATAATATACACATAATCACAATACTTTGTTCACTCTACATAACAATACTCTTTTTGTTTTGTATTGCCACAATGCTTTCTTTGTTCTTTATCAAAATATTCTTTTCATTGTCATGTCACTATGCTTCATTTGTTCTATGTCACAATGTATCACAATAATGTCTTCATTCTATAATGTCCTACAAAGCTTTCTTCGTTCTGTATCATGAGAATCTCTCCGTTCTAAGTTTTCTAAGTAAATATGTTGTGTTCGTTCTATAATATCACAATCTTTCAACATTCCATATTCTGAAAAACAGCACTCTCCTGCGTTATGTCATAACGCCTTCTTTGTTCTTTATTAAACTATTCTCTTCATTCTCATGTCACTGTGCTTTATTCGTGTTATATCACAAGGTATCACAATGATGTTTTAATTCTATAATGTCCGACAAAGCTTTCTTAGTTCTATATCATGATAATCTCTTCGTTTTATAATGTTGCAATTCTTTCTTTTTCTGTATCACAATAATCTATTCGTTCTATAATATCACAATCCTTCCTTTGTTCCGAATGATAATACTCTGCTCGTTTTAAAATGTCCCAATGTTTTTTTTGTTTCTTTATTAGAATATTGTCTTCATTCTCATGTTATAATGCCTTTTTGTTCCGTATCACAATAATGTCTTCATTCTATACTGTCATACAAAGCTTTCTTCATTCTATCTCATAACAATATCTTCGTTCCATAATGTCACGATGCTTTTTTTTTTCGATGTCACAGAAATCTATTCGTTCTATGATATCACAACTCTTTCTCCATACTGTATGACAATACATTACTCGTTTTACAATGTCATAACGCTTTCTTTGTTCTTTATCAAAATATTCCCTTCATTCTCATATCACAATGCCTTTTCGTTTTGTATTACAATAATGTCTTCATTCTGTAATGTCTTACAAAGCCTTCTTCGTCCTATATCATAATGATGTCTTCGTTCTATAACGTTGCAATGCTTTCTTTTGCCATATCACAACAATTTATTCGTTCTATATCACAATCTT
>CM031595.1:100772680-100777680 GCA_018398815.1 Conus ventricosus | reverse complement strand
AGAGATTGACAGACACAAGATATGGGCACAGACAGATACACACGTGCACAGACAAATAGCCAGTCAGCCTGAGATACAGAGAAACAGAGAGACAGACCTGAAGTCAGATAGAGAGAGGTTCATAGCGGGGCGACCATGAAATGAGTCCCGTATTGTGCAGGACCAGCCAAGCGAGACTGCTGTTGGCAGTGTGTGTCCGCGTGGGGCAGTAGGATAGTGCCAAAAGTCCTCAGCTTTCTGGATCCGTTTGCCCATTATCACCTGTCTGCTCACCTCCCCCACCCCCACACTATCCCCACAGTCCCCTCACCTTACCCCCACCCCCGGCCCCATCCTCAACTCCTCGTTCGCATACCTCTGTCTGCTGTGAATATCCAGGCCTTACAGTCAGACACCAGCATAAACAGACCTATCATCAACACACATGCTAACATGTGTCTGTACCGGCGCGCACCCACGCGCGCACTCATGCTCATAAATACACAAACTCGCTCGTGCACACATGCATAGGCACACGTGCACGAAACTCTAAACATAAGTTTGTGTGTGTGTGTGTGTGTGTGTGTGTGTGTGTGTGTGTGTGTGTGTGTGTGTTTGAAGAGTTGTTTTTTTTTTCGATTGACGAAAAAGAAGCCAAACCTAATCCCAGCTCTAGCCTAAATGAATTCTAGCCCCGACACTTACCCTAACTCTGTCAGGCGACGTTTTTCCCCCACTGTTTTTGTAGTGAGAAATCTACATGTAGAACAGGTAGTTGTTTTTGTCAGCTAGTTATTTAACAGATGTAAGTTATTTTAGAAAAATATTGCCAACACTTAAATCTGCCGGGAACTGTTGAGAGAAAACAAGGTTCCTTGGATAGGGAAAAGAGGGGGGGGGGGGCGTTTGGGAGTCGGGAGGGGGGGGGGGGGGGTTCCGGAAAATTGACCCACTTGTCAGTGTTTTCACAGGTTCGTAATCCCACTTTTAAGGTTATTCATATTCGCACGCGCGTGCGCGCACACACACGCACACACGCACACACACACACACACACACACACACACACACACACACACACACACACACACACACACACACACACACACACACACACACACACACACAAGCCAGCCAGACACACAGACGCACATAGACAATCACACATAGGCATACACGTACACAAACATAAAAATACATGTAGACATACGCACTAAGGCAGACATTCAAAAACACATGCACGAACAAACACGTACATGTACACACACGCATAGATACGTATACGGATAGAGAGAAAAGACTGAGACAAAAAGACATATAGATAGCCACAACACACACACACACACACACACACACACACACACACACACACACACACACACACACACACACACACACCACACGCACACACACGCACACATACACAAACACACACGCGCGCGCGCGCGCGCGCGTACTTGCATGTCACCATACACAGAGACTTTGGTACTAATCGGGTGCACATAAGCGAGCGAGCGAGCTAGAGAAGGAGAGAAAGAAAGAGACAGACAGACAGATAAGCATCATCTTCATCATCCTCATTCTCATCGATCTGGGTTTTTTGTTGTTGTTGTTGTTGTTCTTTCTTTCTTTCTTTCTTTAAATGCTCAAATTATGTGTGTGTGTGTGTGTGGGGGGGGGGGGGGGGGGGGGGGGGGGGGGGGGGGGGGGGGGGAGAGTTCACTCACGCCGGCTCCGCGTCTTAGCAAATATTGTCAGCAGTTTGGGGCTTAGTACGTGGTGTCCTGCGTATGTTAGAAGAGAACAGGCACCACTGAACACCACCGAAGTGACTTGGCAGCAGTGCAGTGTCTCCTCCGGTGGGTTGCCTCTTAACGACTTGATATTGACTGCTCCCTGTGGCTTGTCGGTGCCCGCCGGGGCTGCGGCGGGATGAGCCGGGCTGTGGCTGTGGACGGGGAAGGGAGAGGGGGGTGTCGGAGTGAGCGGTGTGGGTAAGATAAGATAATGTTGCTTATAGCCCAGCAGACCGCAAAGGGCCACATCAGGGCTGGCGGTGTGGGTGCAATGCAGCTAGGCTGGCACAGAGGATGGGGAAAAATAAGTAGAGAGCAGTACTTGAAGCCTTCGTTTGTGTGTTCCTTCCTATTTTGCCTTTTTTCACAGTGACACTGAAGTCTGCAATGGTCTTCTTACGTTCTGATCACTGGCGTCATCGCAGGTGGTGGACTCATCCACATAATTGTACACAGTGATGTGGCTGGAATCCTTCATGACGGGCCATTTAGCAGAAGCCATCACAAAAGTTCAGGCTCTTTTGATAACATTCAGGCATGGGGTGATTCACTTTGTCCAAGAATATGAGAGAAGATATGGGCTTTTTTATTCCCAATGCTAAATCTGCGTGCAACCGAAAGTAGGACTTGCCTCCTCTTCACCCCCCCCCCCCCCCCACCTCCCACCCCACTAAACACACACACGCATCCTTCCCCGTCCCAAAGTTGTTCGCTAAGGAAAGAAGCGGAAGGGGAGGGGAGAAATAGAGGAAGGGCCCAATCAAAAACGGTCATTGAGGAGAAGAGAAGTCAGTGGAGAGAGAAGGGTGCAGGAAGGGGTTAAGGGTGGGAGGTGGGGGTAGGGAGTTAAGCGTTTGACGTGTCTAATAAAGTACTGTTATACAACCCAAGTCATGTCACAGACATCAAACACGCTTTTTTTTTTCCCGACGATGACATTTCTTAATCTCTGTCAATATCCAAAATCAGACCAACATGTAATGAATCTGCCCAGAAGCCATTGGTCTTTTGGCTGAAACTGGGGGTCAGCAAACCTATTCAGATGTGTGCGAATGTGTGTGCGCGCGCGTGTGTATGTGTGTGTATGAAAAGTCTGGCGTGTTACCGAGGACTAACGCTTTTTTTACCCTCCCCCCCCCCCCCCCCCCCCCCCCCCCCCCCCCCACACACCACACGCACACGCACACACACACTATCACACAACTTTCACATCCTAAAGGAAACCGTTGTCTTCACCTAACCTAGACATGTTTTGGAGCTAAGATCTTGTTCAGCAGACACGGTTAGTGGCAGAAATAGGTTTGGGCCACTGATACTAAAAAAAAAATGCAGCTATCAAAAAGAGACGGTTGTGTTGCTTTTTGCGCATCTGTTTGGTGTTGCCTTAGTTAAGGCCACCAGCATTGGGTGAAATGTAACGTAATGATGGAAACGTCATATCTAATATCTATATATCTTTGAATATCTATCTGTCTGTCTGTCTGTCTATCTATCTACCTGTCTGTCCGTCTTTTTTCTAGCTGTGTGTGTGTGTGTGTGTGTGTGTGTGTGTGTGTGTGTGGTGTGTGTGTGTGTGTGTGTTTGTGTGTGAGTGTGTGTGTGTGTGTGTGCGTGTTTGAGTGCATTTATGCATGTTGTGACGAATAGGGGTGGCAGATGTGATCCTATGTTGGAAGGACTCAGAATGTCTTTTTTTTCATTAGGACGTCCAGAGGATCTGTAACTAGCGTCATTTTGTTGTATGATCACGTTTGAACAGAACTCATTCATCATCTTAGCAGATTTTGCCAAATACAGGCATAAAGCTATACTGTCCAAAAAAATATAGCATAAATACAAGCAATGCATAGTCTCAAGACTCGGAAACTCAGTTTATTGTACAATTCTGCTGGGTTGATCAGTGAAACTTGACACAGGATCCCAGAGTAGGAGAGGTGAACTGTTCCCCTATCTGGTATACATCAGTTTTTCTTTGATGGTTCGCTGTCTGCGATCAGTCTTACAGCCTTTGGTGGAGCAGTGAAGTGAAGAGGTTAGGTTAGGTTAGGTGACGAGGCTAGACTTCCCCTTTTTGTGTGAATGCCACGCTACGCATCCAGTTTCTGATGCTTGTCTGATTGACAAGCTGTCAGAGGAACAGGACAGCCAGTACTGTTATAGAAGAGAAGGCGGCAGGGACGTTGTTCGTAATCTGAAGTGTGTGTGTGTGTGGGGGGGGGGGGGGGGGGGGTCTGAAATGGCACTGTTTATCCCCTATCACCTGCAGTGTGAGGTAATATAATTGACAGTAAATAAGTGGGGTAACGTTTGCTCCCATAAGAAAACCTAAAACAGAGTAACTTTTATTCAAGACTGGCACAGCCTTTTAAACTTGAATAAAGTCAGACAAATACATGGACGAACAATCTAATAGTGGGGGGAAAAACAAGCGCAGGCCAACAACTGAACTGTCTTCATAGTAATGACTTGGCAAAGTTTTGGACTTAAGGAGGAGGGGGGGGGGGGGGGGGGGGGGGGGGGGGTTGAAGATGGAGAAACTGGGAACATGAAATTAAGAAAATATATTACAGATATGAAAACTCTTCACTAGCTGCATAAGGGAACCATCACAATCCTTTTTGAAGGCAGATATATTTGTATTGCCTGCTCCAAGGCCTTTCGTCCGCTGGGTCGGAACTCATCAGGGAGACACGGCTGGTTGTGTCTGCGCTCCTGGCGTCAAATAGAGACACACCACAGTTCATAATACTGTAGTGTTCTCACCACCAATGGTGCAAAAAAGTATCCAATAGCACCCCCAAATATATTATAATATAATTGAGATCAGGGACGACAATCTCTCAAAGGTTGATGTTCAAAAAGAATCCAATAGCAAACCCAAATATAATATAATATAATTGAGATCAGGGACGACAATCTCTCAAAGGTTGATGTGTGTGTGTGTGTGTGTGTGTGTGTGTGTGTGTGTGTGTGTGTGTGTGTGTGTGTGTGTGTGTGTGAGAGAGAGAGAGAGAGAGAGAGAGAGAGAGAGAGAGAGAGAGAGGTGGTAGCTTTCAATTGTCATGTCACAAATGTGTGTGTGTGTGTGTGTGTGTGTGTGTGTGTGTGTGTAGGATTCGATCTCCCGAATATTCTGCCCAACCCGTGCACACCCACACGTCCACTTCGGCTTTTGTATGGGCAAACGGGAGCACAAACATACGAACAGCGCACATGCACTAAGGC
>CM031595.1:100767680-100770180 GCA_018398815.1 Conus ventricosus | reverse complement strand
ACATTCTTTCTTTCTACCTTTTCATCTCGATCGTTCTTTGTCTGGTCTTGTCCGGTCTGGTCTGGTCTGTCTGTCTGTCTGTTTATCTGACTGTCTGTCTGTCTCTGTCTCTCTGTCTGTCTCTCTCTGTCTCTCTCTGTCTCTCTCTCTCTCTCTCTCTCTCTCTCTCTCTCTCTCTCTGTCTCTCTCCAATAGTTTGTTTATTGAAAAAGAGCGGAGAAGGGGGAAAAAAGACCATGATCAGTTGGTGATGTCCACCCTAGAGGTTTCAGCTCTCTTCGCGATGGGTCAAGGTTCACAAGAGCGTGAAACAGCGTGTCGACATACATATGCACGCCACAGCCATGTGTAAGAAATCTACAAGACCCTCCAAAGAACGGGACAAATCAGGCAAGAAGCTTGCAAACAATATGACATTATCAGATATCAGATCTCTGCTATGTCTTGTTGATCAACTCCTCTTGCTAACCGTTTCCTGATCAATTTATTCACTTAGACTATTCGTTTAATTATTCACCTATATGGACTGCCCAGCACGTCATAAAGCCTGTTTTATGACACTAAAACTGAAAGCAAGATATCATGATGCTACACATAGTACAGCCGCGTTAGACCTCGAGGACCTGGTTGATAATGAGGTGAGTGTCCAACAAGTGAACAGAGATGGTTGCAGAAAAGAAAGGCAACTCGACCTGAAGAATTTCCTTTTCCCGTGGCATCGCTTCTTTCCCTTGTAGACTACAGTTGGTTTTCGCTTGGCCGATGGCCGATTCGTTCCAACAGTTCGGATGATAGGGAAGAAAGGAATGATCATCGAAGGAAAGAGAGGGGGGGGGGGGGGGGGGGGGGGGTTCTTTTATACCATACTGATGCCATCTATTTTTAGATTGCGGGCCAAGGGTCTGAACTTACCATCCTCCGAATTTGAGATCGGTGTTTTAACAAGCTGAGATCTTTCAGCACCCATTTGGCAGCGGCATAAACCATCCTTGATCTGTGTGTGTGTGTGTGTGTGTGTGTGTGTGTGTGTGGTTGTGTGTGTGTTTCCCTCCTTCCTCTTCTCTCTCTTTCTCCCCCCGCATATACCACATACACACACACACCACACACACACACACACACACACACACACACACACACATGCACACACACACACACACACACACACACACACACACACACACACACACACACACACACACACACACACACATGGACACACACACACACACACACACACACACACACACACACACACACACACACACACACACACACACACACTTTCCGTTATGTTCAAGAATAAAATCAGTACTCTCTGCTGCAAATGCATCCACAACTCTGCCCTTCTTACCAAGGTGTCCCCCTTCACCTGCATACCCCACCCTCTTATCTATGTTCTGTTAGCTTCCGAATCCCTAGATTTTCAGCAATTAAATGTCTGTTGCCACTCTTCTGTCACGTATATATGCTTCTGATTTGAATAGCTCTTTTTTGTACAAGATAAAGCGCTATTCTAAGCACTATTATCATCAAAATCATTCTTATTTTCCTTTTTCCTTCTTTTTTTTTCTTTGGCGGTCCCATCATCTGTGCCACCTCAGTGGCATTGCACCCTCACCGCTCATTCCGACACCCCGTCCACAGCCCAGCCCGGCCCGCCACAGCCCCGGCACCAGCAATCCACAGGGAGCAGTCAATGTCAAATCGTCAAGAGGCAACCTACCAGAGGAGACACTGCACTGCTGCCGAGTCACTTCGGTGGTGTTCAGTTGTGCCTGTTGTGATCCAACATACGCAGGACACCACCTACTAAGCCCCCGGCCCTACTAACGACAATAATTGCTTAGTAGCGGAGCCGGCGTGAGTGAACTCTCCCTCCGAGGGCGCCACCACGTCCGTTCAAAGACAGCCCTCATGAATTTGCCGATACCGGTGACCCCGACGGAATCAAACCAAGGCCACAGATACGGATAGGATATCAAAACTGAGGTCACCATGAGAGCAGGCATGAAGGAACACAGTATTTGAGACTTTTTTTTTAATGCTGATCAGTAAGAATGAGGATAACGATGATGATGCTACGGATTTTCATTCCGGTCTGAGACTGTATGACAGGGCTGTACTCTACGCTTCCTTTCATAATATATCCCGGCGTCAGCCAGGCCGGAAAGACACAGACACCTGCAGTGTTGGTCAGAAAATTTCAGCAACACTCTCAGAGACGCATCCATCTAGTAGATGAAACTCGACTGTGTGCCCCCGCATTCCAGCTGAGCTCATAGCAAACTCAGCTCTGGGTAGGAGCCGGTCGGGGGAGAAAAATCCCACATGACTCTGATGGGAATCGAACTCGCGACCTCCCAGCCGGGAGTTCGCGACGCTCACCACTTCGCCACGGCGGCTGGTATCATTATCATCATTATCATTATTATTATTATCATTATCATCATTAGTTTCATTATTGTTGTTGGTGTAGTAGTTAGAAGTAGTAGTAGTA
>CM031595.1:100755180-100760180 GCA_018398815.1 Conus ventricosus | reverse complement strand
TAGACTGCCCTTTCCCTGTTTGTTGCGAGGAAATACGGGTACTACTTTTCGTCTTTCACTGCACATCGACCTGGGAGCAGAGGGGACATCCATTGGAATCAGCTTGCCTAGACATCTGGACTCTTGCCGGTCTCTCGATTTTTTTGCGGATTATCTGTATTGGTCTTTCGTCTCTGACTTTGCATTGTTTCTTCTTTGTTCTTTCGTTCTTTCTATCTTTCTTTGTTTCTTTCTTTCTTCTTCTTCCTGACTTTCCGTTGATTTTCCTCCTCCTCCTCTCCTCCTCCCTCGGCCCTCCTCTTCTCTTCCCCCTCCTCCGCCTCCTCTTCCTCCTCCTCCTTCTTCTTCTCTCTCTCCTCCTTTCCCTGTATGGTTGGAGTGGGGAACAAGAGGCACAGGAGGGGGAAGGTGGTGTCGTCGGAAAATAATAATAATAATAACAGCGACAATGATAATAATAATAACAATAATATTAGAATCATCATTACTATTATGATTATAATACTATCATTATCACGATTATCATTATCACTTTAATTGTTGTTGCTGTTATCATACGAACACGAACTCACCAAGAGCATAAACATAGGGAGGAAATCAAAACTGATTTTTTTTTTTTTTTTTTTTTTTTTTGCTTTTGTTTTGTTTTGATGATCAACGAAGATGAGGATGACGAGGATGATGCCGTGGAGTCGCATTCGGTGCACTCGACGCTCGCGTTCATAATCTGCCCGGCGCCAAAAGAGTCCCGAGAGATACAGACACCTGCAGTGTTGGCCAGCAACACTCTCCGAGATGTATCCGTTAAGTGACCGAAAATCGACTGTGTGGCTCCAGTTTCCCAAACTGAGCGCATTACCAGTTCAGCTTGAGTAGGATGGGTCCGATCAAGGGGAATGAAATGCAACTGTTATGAATGGCTGTGAGGGGAATCAAACCCACGACTCCCATCCGACATGCCATCATCATCGTCACTATGATGATGATGATGATGATGATGATGATGATTGTTTGCCATGGTCGTTGTTGTTGTTGTTGTTGTTAGAATCATCATCGTCGTCGTCATTCTGGATATTTGTTAGTGTTTTATTTTACTCACGATTTCTAAACACACACACACACACACACACACACACAGGGTTTAGCTATCTTCGTGCACGAGTGAGCACGCTTGACATTGCATGTGTGCGTATGGGAAAATGAGAATCAGAACACAATAAAAATATTGGTATACAATTTAATTGTCCTGAAATCCTCCATAACTTATGCCCTTGAGCACAATAGCTAAATATTTTCCAACAAAATGAACAGAATGCACATGTGACAATTTCAATAGTGTTTCGTTCTGCGTAGACACATGCTGTAGTCATAACGCGGCTGTGTGCTGTTATTGTTGAAGAATCAAGTGGTGGCTAGATCTAGAAGTCAAGACAAATGAATTTAGCAAGAACTGATCATCACAGGACCGTGCGGTGTCGCCAGCGCGTAATCTCGCAAACAGGCAGCAAACCAAAAGGCACGTACAAAATTAAAAGTCTCGACTGGATTTTGTTCTCTATAGTTCCATCCATTTCGTTTTGTTTTATTGCATTTCGAGCGATTTTCAAGAAGAAAAAAGACATGCAAATGCGTTTTAAATAAACACCTAGTAGACTAATATTCGGAAATCGGCAAGAGAGGTAATTCTGTGTTAGACCTCGCGTTTTGCGAGAGTAATCCCACCTTTTTTTATGGGATAAATGCCATTGGTAGGCACACTTAAAGCCATTTTGCTCTATCAGTCAGCTTAACAGTTCAGTCAGAGAGAGAAAATGTCCAAACATGGTGTGAAAACGATGCATCTGATATGCAGACAGTCGATATCTAATCGTCTTGGTGTGCGCTTCAAATTAAATATTTGATTTTTTAGATCCATTTCTTTGACGTGAGAAAAGGTAACTCTTTCAGCAATGAAAAGATAGGCATTATCTTCCCCTGATTTCTTTTTCCGGAGAAGATCTAATATGCTGACGTCAGATGAGGGCAGTTAAACTCATAAGAGACTCGCTAGTGACAGCCACAGTCGTGTCAACACATCATACCAAACATATCAAAGTCACCGAGGACTGCGATTTTACACTTGATGCAGTCTTTAGGAAAGACGTGATCTGAATGGATCTAGTGTATGTGAAGACAATGGCGCTCATCCTCTCTAACGCCGTATGTATGATTTTACTCTTGCGCTTTGATATTGTACATGACCCACCTGCCTCTTGGAATATGTCGATCAACAGCATTTCTTTTGAGTTCTGTTGCTAGTTTGTTTTAATGGACGAGCGTAAATTATAGTCGATCCTCCCTCCATCTCTCTCTCTCTCTCTCTCTCTCTCTCTCTCTCTTTTGTGTGTGTGTGCGCGCGCGCGCGCGCGTGTGTGTAAAAGAATGAAATATTTTTGGTATTCAGGTTTCTTGACACACGACTGAAAATCGTCCACCCTGAATTAGTTTCATCTCGAGCTCATGCATGCCTAATGGATAGCCAATGAACAAAGAACTGATCAAACAAAACAAAGGAATTCATCATCCTTGACAGCCGACTGTACTTTCTTTCCATTAGAGGTCTGTCTGTACATGAACTTACGGAAGTCTACGTATAAGACTGCGCAGGAAATACAACAAACAAAAAGTAACAAAAAATCACAATGAAAACATGACCACAAATTGCTTTCAAAATGTTAATGATCCGTCTTATTTTCTTTCCCTGTGGTTTATGTATCAAGTAGTTCAAAAGAAAAATATTCATGTCCTTCCAAGGGGAACAATCCCTTCAGGCAGACTATCAGGCTGAAGGTGGCTCCACGGATAAGCCAATCACCGAGGGCGTGAGGGAAGACAGGGCTTGTGCCTTCTCTCTCTCTCTCTCTCTCTCTCTCTCTCTCTCTCTCTCTCTCTCTCTCTCTCTCTCTTTTCCCACCTCCCCTCTCCTACCTCTTCACTATCCTACCTCTTCACTACACCTTCAGTGATGGTCCGAGCCTAGTCTTCCAAAGAGACGTCAAACTGGGGTTCTCGACTACAGCATGCTGTCAATGCACGAAAGGGAATCCATGTAAACAGGGGACTTGTTCCTGGCTAAATCTTGTAGAAAAAATTCACTCACAGGCAAACAGAAAAAATGCACAAACAAAAAAGGAAAAAAAAGGAAAAAAAAAGAAAAGAAACAACCAGTTGTAGTGCATTGCACATAGACGATGCAGTTAGATACAATACAGCCTCGGAACAAGATCTTAAAGAGTCAGCAGCAATACCTTTGTGCCGGATGGTATGGTAAGCCCAGTAATAAGAAGATACATAATACTGATTGGTTCTTCACAAGGCGTGCTATGGTCCTTCTTCATCCTTCAGATAAAACGACTGGTTAAGAAACAAAGAACCGTATGCAGTTTGCTTGAAACGATCGGGTCTGTTCCGTTTGAAGCAAGACCTTACGAGGTGACACCCATTTAAACTCGTTTCTTATCTCAGCTTGAAAGCGTAAAGCTAGGAGTTTATGGACTGATTTGGGTTAATGTCTTGATCCAGCTCAAAACTTCCGCTTATGCAGGAAACTATACCAAGGTAGCTAGCTATACGGGTTAGTTAAACTTACACTTTCTTTTCCAGTGTGGAACTGCTTAAGCATGTCAGTGAAAGTGTTAGTGGCTTAAGATCGCTGCAGACGCGACTGTCGCCGGTGTCAATGCGGACCACCCGCACAACATAGACACTGTATGATGAGGCAGTGCTGGCATAGTATTAATCAAGATTGTCCATGGTCCCACTATGTGGATTTAGACTGTCGCACCACAACCAGTCTCTTTGGAGAGCTGGCGTCAACAGTCATGGCAGGCGCTGCAGCTCCACCGACTGGTCAACTTCACCAGTGGTAGTCTGCACCATTGTCTCTTCAGGCTGATGATTGCCCAAAAGAAAAGAGTCTGGGGGTTGTCTTCATGGTCACCTTGGAGATGTTGGTTGACACGTTTGCTGGAGAACACTTGGTGAAGAAACGAGGTATGTTTCTGACTTGGTTCCTGCATGTTCTTTTTTTTTTTTCAAAATACATGCTGAATATCACCGTTCGTGCCGGTCAGTGAACAAAGAAGTGTGGACCCTGCAGTACCCTATAGAGCGTGTCAAATATCTAACCGTCATGGAGGAATTCTTGCAGGTAAACTACTGGAATTTCCACATCAGTTAATGGACAAGTCCAGTCATGTTGTTTACAGTCTAGCCGACCTCGGAGGCCGCATCAGGGTTGTGAGTGAAGAGGCAGACACAATTCTGACACATCAAGCAAGAACAGCCCGATGTCACCCACGAACGAGTCCACTATGGCAAGAAGCTGAAGGCAATGATTAACGAGGAGATTCCATGTCCAGGGTGCGGAGGTCAGGTTCTCTCCCGTCCAGGAGACGCGTAGTAGTAGGTGTGGGGCAGGGTGCGGTCGGTCCTTCTCCCTCAACAGCTGCTGCAGACGGCGCGGACTGACGATGTCCCCGAGAGGCCGCCCTCCCCCTTGCACCCTCCCCACTCCCCCACTACCTCCTCTCCCTCCCCCACTCCTCCTGCCCCTCCCGCGGGTCTTCCGGCCCTTGTGCTGGCTCCCATTCACCATGCCGTCGTCCAGGGACCCGCTCCTCTTCAGCTTCTCCTCGATCCGCTTCTCCAGCTCGCTGACCTGCTGCGTCCCGTTCACCACGGTGGTGGCGACATCTTGCGCTGACGCCAGATGAGGTAGTCCGCAGAGGAGGCGGCAGTGGTGTCCGTGCTGGCCGGGACAGGGTCTGTTTTGGCGGGGTCTGACTTGCTGGGGTCCACAGGGGGGTTGGAGGGGGCCGTGGTGGTGGAGGTGGTGTGGGGGTCTCTAGGGGAAAGGGATGGAGGAGAAGTCCAGGTCGTAGTCTGTGGACGAGGACCTGGTCCTGGTGGAGCAGTAGGCCCGGGATGGACTGAAGCCCTTCAGCCCGGCGCACGCCTTG
>CM031595.1:100747680-100750180 GCA_018398815.1 Conus ventricosus | reverse complement strand
TGTCTGTCTGTAGAATAGAATAATAGAATAGAATAGAATAGAATAAAATTTTATTGTCATGAAACCTCAGGTTTATGAGACACAATATGGTTATCATAGAAGAACAAAACAATCATACACAAATTTCCCTAATAATGACTGAGCATTCTCCATAGTCATTAACTGGCTTGGAACAATATTTGAAGCATTAGTATGTATGTATGCATGCATGCATGTATGTATGTGTGCCTGTATGCATATATGTATGTGTGCATGTTGTAAATATCTGTTGATATATTTCTGTTTGCTTTATATGTGTATTAACGTGTACACAGATGTATGGATTTGTATATATTGGTTTTAACATGGTTGCACTGTACACTTGGACCATACGTTGGCATTGTATTTGATCATCATGGGGGATTAGGAGCTGCAACTCGTTTGCTATAAAGAAAAGAACCTTCACTGCAAAGCGGGAACAAAACTGGTGGGGAAAATAGTAGGTAAAAAGCTATTACCTCTATAATAGCATCCAAAACATGCGCCCAAGATACAGAGGACGATCCATTTTATCGGCTAACACACCCCCAACTGACCGTCTGATTTCACTTCTTCCTTCTGGCAGAGCATACCGCTGCTCTAAAGACAAGAGAAACCATCAGAAGAACAGCTTCTACCCCTTGGCCATTAAGACCATCAAATAGTAGGTCCCTTCTCCCTGTATCTAGCGTGTCTCAAGAGTCCCTCAGTTCTTGCATGCTGCAATTTCAATGGCGGTCATTTGGTGGATGTGTGTGTGTGCGTGTGTGTGTGTGTGTGTGTGTGTGTGTGTGTGTGTGTGTGTGTGTGTGTGTGTGCGCGCGCGCGTACGTGCATGTGTGTGTGTGTGTGTGTGTGTGTGTGTGTGTGTGTGTGTGTGTGTGTGTGTGTGTACGTGTGTGTGTGTGTGTGTGTGTGTGTGCGCGCGCGCGCCCGCGCGCCCGCGCGTTCCGACAAAAAGAAGCCATAACCCCTCACCTGTGCATGTAACTGGTGAACGACGAGGGTTCCTTGCCCTTCTCCCCTCGCTCCAGACTCCGCGACCTCAGAGGACCGTTGCTGCTGATGCTCCCAGACTCCACCACGGCCGGCAGTTTGAAGGACAGGGGTCCAGGACGACATCCTTGCTGACGAGGTCCTTGGGCTGGCTTGTCCTGGCGGTGGAACTGCCGTTGTCGGTGTGTGATTGAGAAAGAGGGGGAGGAGGAGGAGGAGGGGGAGGAGCGGGGTGGCGTGAGTGTTTGGGTCGGTGGTGCACGGCCTTAGGGTTGACGGGGAAGCTGTCGTGGATGAAGGGCAGACCCTCTGTGGAGGATCCCGTGTACCACAGCATCTTGAGGACTGACCTCTTCCTGTGTGGGCTGGCTGCTGTAAGGAGGTTTTCTTCTGTGTCTTAGCTGCAGCTGGAACGTACCTGTGTCTTTGCTTCAGTGCGGATTCTCTCCTGTGTCTTGGCCCAACGAAATGCTGTCAAGTGCTTTAACTGCCGTGGGCATTCTCTCATATGTCTCAGCTGCACCAGAAATGACTCTGTTTACTGATACCTATGACACATAAACCTGCTAGCTGATCACAACCATGTGACGAAAGTTGGGACAGTCGACTGCGCGTATGTTACTTGAAAGCGCGATGTATGGGTTTGCCTGGTATTATTCTCAACATGCTAACACCCCATCTCAAACATCTCGAATATATCAGGGGAAGTGCTAGCGCGTAGTAAGTATTTACAGTGGTATTTCTCTCAGCGCACCCACAGACACACTGATGCCAGGCCAAACGTGAATTGCTCCAGCGATGTAACTATCAACACTATCGTGAACCATCAGACTGTCTCATCGATAATATCTTGCGTGCATAATAAATAACATCAATGACGGTTAAAACTGATGGTGTGTGCACATGCACATCAACTCCATGTAAAGCCAAGTATGACACAGTATCCCATCAACCACAACATGAGTCAGTTCGTCAGCGTGTGTTACTCACAGAAGACACGAACAGTCCGCGCAATGTGTATATCCAAAGTTGTCGTGTTATCCTGCAAGGTCTGTTGTACACACTCATTGATCCTCATCACTGTTCCTCTGTTTCTGAAAACTTTGGTATTCTCACCAACGTCTGGAATGTTCGAGTTCCTATCTGTGTGCGGTGTTGTACGGTTTCCGCTGATGGTCAAACAAACACGCCGCACTGACTGCAGACTTTGCCACAAACACAGTGCACTTAGTTGCTGTTGAAAGGTTAATTCGTCGTCGACGCTGTTGACAATAGCTGCTGAGCAATTCCCTCCAATAACGATCCGGACAAGTGCTGAAGCACTATGCTGAACACTTGGGGGGTGGCCAGTGGCAAGAAACTCACAGTCACCAGGTGACAGTGTGAGTGGCGGGGGCAGCGTGATTTCTCTGCCTTTGGAGCACGGATCAACAGATCAATATTGGCGCTGGACTTTTCCGCCCGACCGGACTGAGAGTGGACAGTA
>CM031595.1:100730180-100742680 GCA_018398815.1 Conus ventricosus | reverse complement strand
CACACACACACACACAACACACACACACACACACACCCACACACAGCATTTCCTCGTACCCATTCTAAAGTACTCCCTGTTCTATAAGAACTGGGAGTACAAAAAGAGCAAGCACAGTTTACCCCTCCCCCCCCCCCCCCCCCCCCCCCCCCCCCCCCCCCCCCCCCCCCCCCCCCCCCCCCCCCCGAAAGACAGACAGACAGACAGACAGACGTAAAGTAGAAAGACAAACTACCTAAAGAGACTGAGACAAAAATTGACGATGGATGAAGGGGGTGGGGCGGGGAATAAAGAAGAAATGGATGGAGAGAGAGCAACGTGTGAGGGCGAGGGGGAGTGAAAGTGTTGGAAGACGCAATGGATAAAAGAAAGAAAAAAGAGAAAAAAAACAAGGTGGAGAAGAAAGGAAGGCGGGTGGAGTCCGGGAAGGGGGAAGGGAAGGGGAGGGAGGAAGGGAACTGGTGGGGGGTGGTGAGTGTGGAACCACTGGCAATCATAGTCTGGAACCACTGGCAATCGTAGTCTGGAACCACTGGCAATCGTAGTCTCTAACAGAACAAGGACAGTAGACTGCTTGATGCCTGCGCGGTACGTTACAGGTGTTTGACCAGATTCCCATCAGCTTGCCCCTCCCCCCCCCCCCTCCCTCGGCCTCCCATTATCTCCCTCTTTTGTGTGCGCGCATGTATGTGAATGAGTGAGTGAGTGTGTGTGTGGTGTGTGAGAGAGAGAGAGAGAGAGAGAGAGAGAGAAAATGCGTGTGTGTTTGCGTGTGTGTGCGTGTGTATGTGCGTGTGTGTGTGCGTGTGCCTGCGCGTGTTTGTGCTCTCTCTCTCTCTCTCTCTCTCTCTCTCTCTGTGTGTGTGTGTGTGTGTGGTGTGTGTGTGTGTGGTGGCACGCTGGTAAGTGTGATGCCCTCAAGCGGAAGATCTAAGAATAGAGACCAATGACGTTGGGAGAAGGATGGTTTGGACGGCACTGTCTTGAAATCAGCGAATGATGCTTTTTTGTGTGTGTATGGGGTGAAGGGGGGGGGGGGGGGGGAGGAAGTGAAGGCTGAACATAAGTAGAAAAGATTTCTTTTTTCATCCCTCGCCCATGAAGACAACGTGCATTGCATCTAGTTTCGTACTGAAAATAAAATAAAATCTGACACAGAAATAAACTTTAAAACAAACAACAAATCCGTTCTTCATCTCTCGATTTCCTATAAATAGCTGAACATGTATCGGTCTATATGATTCGCCGAGTTTTGTAAACCTCCTTTCGATTGGAGGAAAAAACGATCACACTCACCTGTTGGAAGAACGTGTCGTGAACTATGCTCACATGCGGAGTACGTAGAGAAGCAATTTCTCCCTCAAGTATGTCAGACGGGACACGCGTGAAACACTGTGCTGCACGCTTATTTCGGCACAAAATGCGTGTTGTTGTGTGACATCGCCCTGACCTCTTTCTCCACATGGATCACGTGCCCGTCCATCTGCAAGATGAGTTGTCATCAACTCGAACTTGAGTCAGCACGATGGAATGGAACTGCACGTGAATGTCAGTAAGTGTCAAAGTTGTGACCTAGATGCTTTCGGAGACGAGCTTTTGGAGAGGAATTTTGTCTCGCGAAATGCATTCGGTCGACATTTAAACTCAACAAATATAATCCCCCTAATTAATGTTTTTAATCCTGCGGTTTTTTGCCAGCCGGTAAAAAGTCATCAAATTATTTTATTTTTCAATAACTTATACATCTGCTCGTGTTCTTTCAATGTTCAGCAGTGTGTGTGTGTGTGTGTGTGTGTGTGTTTCATGACAGTACTGACAAGATTCCTTTTCACACCCCACTCTCACAGAACAAGAGCTTCTTTCTGTCAAATATCAGAGTCGACTTTCTGAAATCTGATGACAATGTGTGTTCCCTTGGCATGGTGGAGCATTTTCTCACTAATTCTGCGACGAAACTGTCCTTCTTTAACAAAAAGTTACCCCTGCGCGGAAGGGGCGGGGAGAGGAGGGGGAGTTATTCCTTCCCGCTGTGCGGTTATGGAAGTAGGAGTATCGAGTAGGAGGTGTCGCGGTCAAATTTGTTGCTCAGTCAAATCGGTTGCTGGCATACCAGTTTAGGCAAAAAATGACGTCATTTGATGCCACAACACACATCCGCCTACTCAGAAATGTGTGAGCACGACTTGGCCTAACGGCCTTCGTTCATTCGTCCTTCGTCCTCTCTCGGGCTTCGCCCTACTCTAATCTAAAGACCATCGATTCTGCTTTGGAGTAGACTGGGACACTGGTGACGTCATTTTTTGCCTAAACTGGTATGCCAGCAACCGATTTGACTGAGCAACAAATTTGACCGCGACAGGCGGAAATTCGGGGAGGGGGAGGGTAAAGGGAGAGAGGGGGTTGACGGATGAGAGGGAAGATGTCATTGTTATTGAGCAGTGGGAATATCAATCAGGAGGGGATTAACATGCTCCCGCTGCACCACACCTGTAAAGCCATGATGACAAAATACCTAGGGGTAACAGCCAAATGAACAAACAAGTGAATAAATATACTATGCACAAAAAGAAACGCATATTTTTATCTCAGTCATTCCATGCGTCATTTTGCATTCAAAATATTACAACCACAGAAGAAATAAGACATCAATCTACTGTTATGTCTATTCATTATGTCTGACTATTCACACTGGAAAGAGTTCCCTGCTATACGGGGCATGTTTCTGTCAACATTTTCCTTAATATTTTCAGCGAAAAAAATATGCGTTTCTTTTTGTGCACAGCATAGATAAGGTGATTTCAGGCCATGGTATTGTGCGATATCAGTTCATGGTATGTAGTTCATGGTATGTAGTTTCTGTAGAAGAAATACGTAGCCTTGCTCCTCATCGTAACAAGGGTGGGTCATGGGTTCTATTTGCTTTGCACGTGATGGACTGACACCAAGGTACCTAGCCAGCAGTACCCTTGCAGCCGGCCATGTGCGGAGTGATTTATTGAACAGTGGTACGTTGGTTGGTCTTGTGGACTACTGAGCATTTCTGGAGGTGGAAATCCATATTACAGTGCTTATCCCGGGCTGCAAATCTGTACATACCCTCCTGAGGACCGTTCTGATCTCTTTTGATTTTGACATCTTACAGCACATTGTGTTAACGACGAAAAAGCCGGGTAGTGGATGACAGTCAAGCTAGCAAGTCGTTCGTGTAAGGTAGCAACAGGGAAGGTCCAAATACAGAGCCTTGGAGGACGCCTGCTTCAACTGGAGCGAACTCTGATTTCCAGTCGACAACAACGAACTGCTTCGATTTGCTGTGGAAATTTGTTGTCCACGCGCAAGTCTTGTTACAGATGTCAAAATGGAAGGGTTTGTAGACGTGGAGACAGTGACTCATTTTTATCAAAAGCCTCGGAAAATCCCAGATGAACGAGTCCTACTGGCGTCCAAGCTGTGGAGCGTTAAAGGCTTCATTTACGAAACACAGCATTTGGTCCTACGTGAGTGACAATGGTGGAAGCCATGGTATTGTGGCCACAAGATGCCGCGTCGCTAAAGTGATGCATGTTTGTGCTGGCCTTTATTTTTCCGTTTATTATCACCTTGGATATTGACGCCAATAAAACAAACGTTCTCCTTAACGAGCCAGATAGTTGTTTCAGCACACCTAATTTGAAAAATCCACTAATCGTTATGAAGTCTACAGGGAACATTCACTGTCATAACGCAAAGCAAAAGTGAATGTGTACTTGAGCGCGCGCGCGTGTCTGTGTGTGTTTCAAGAAAGTGAGTGTAATGCCCTGAAGCAGAGGATCTAAGAACAGAGACCTTCATTGTGTGTTGTGAGCTAGAGAACATAGCAATCCTCTCACACACACACACACACACACATACACACGCGCGCGCGCGGTTAATGTTATCTTAAAGAGCAAGAAATCAAGGAGACACTCTCTAACGATTATGTTCATTATTTTTGTCCCCCTACATCGAAAATAGAAACGTTTTCGGACTGGTTTGGTAGCATCCCCCCTCCCACCCCCACCCCCCCCACCCCCCCCCCCCCCCCCTCTCTCTCCTCTCTCTCTCTCTTTAAGAGGTAGAAATATTGAACATTGGGGCATTGGGGGTCGGGAGCAACGGGCGCGGGGAGAGAGAAAAAAAAGAAGGAAAACATGGTGAGATTTTTTTTTTTTTTTTTGAGTGGACACGGTGTTCGGATGGCGGAGACGGGCTGAACTCGTGTAAGACACTTGTTACACGCCTCGATCCTCGTGAACACTGCTTAAGAAACAGCCCCTGTTAGGCAGTCCGACCACGACCCTTTCTAGGTAAAGTCGATCAGAGGCATGCATGCGCTTGTTCGCTCACGGTCACGCGCGTGTGCTTGGGCGGGCGCGCGTGTGCCTGCGTGTGCGCGCACTTGCGGCGCGCGCGCGCGCACGCTCACGCACACGCGCACACACTGATATCGAATTAAGAACGCTATATTGTTATCGTTGATGCACACTTCCTTACCTCCTTATGGAGTTGTTCTTGAAAGGTGATGCTCACTGTTTCTCTCGCTCGCCATTGACCGTCAGAGGGAATTTAGTCTTTTTTCCTTTTGCTTTTCTGATTGTTATTGTTAAATTTTTGTTTATTTTTTGCTTTTCTTTTGTATGAGAGTGAGTTTACGGATGCATAAAGGATCATTACTTTTCTGGATGTTGTACGTTATGTCAAAGTGCATTGTTACGAGGCAATCTTGAATTATTTTATGTTGTTTTCTACATTAATTCATGCAATACTTATGACCTGGTTTCACAGATATAGATGCATGTTTTACTGTTATGCACATATTACAAATAAGGAATGATGATGACTAAACAATGGAGACTTTAACAATTGCGTCTCTAAACTGTCAGGGATTGGGGGATATGAAAAAAAGAAGGGATGTCTTCCATTATCTGAAACAGAAAAAGTTTTCAATATATTGTCTGCAAGATACTCATTTTAGTGACAAACTAGAAAAATATGTAAACTCTGAATGGGGCTATAAATGTGTGTTTGCGTCTTATAAATCAAACTCTAGAGGAGTGGCTGTTCTCTTTTCAAACAACTTTGAATTTAAAATAACTAAAGTTCATCGTGATATAAACGGAAATTTTATACTGGTATCATTTACTGCTTTTGATAAGGATTTCCTTTTGGTAAATGTCTATGGCCCAAACAAGGATAACCCGACATTTTATAATTCACTTAGGGAAACTATAAAAGGTTGTAAAAATAACAATGTAATTGCAGTTGGTGACTGGAATATTGTATTAAACCCAACCATTGATAGTTGTAATTATATACATGATAATAACCCGAGAGCTAAAAGAGCACTTGAAAAATATGATAGAAGAACTTGGATTGACAGAATACTGGAGAGAGAGCAATTCAGAATGTAGGCGCTACACTTGGAGAAAGCCAACACCACTTAAGCAAAGCAGACTAGACTTTTCTTGTTATCTGATTATTTGTACTGGTATTTTGAAGATGCTGACATCATCCCGGGATACCGTTCTGATCACTCTATAATTACATTGCAACTAAAATTTGGTAAAAATGAAAAGAAACATACTTTTTGGAAATTTAATTGTTCCTTGCTTAAGGATAGGCAATATGTGGATGAAATTAATCAGGAAATCATAAATGTGACAAAAGAATACGCCGCAGATAACTGCAACAATGAAACAATTGATGAAATAGATAAAGGTAAAATTGAACTTAAAATCTCAGACAAACTATTTTTAGATTTTCTACTAATGAAAATAAGAGGAAAAACTATCGCATATGCCACGATGAAAAAAAAGAAAACTACAGAAACTGAAAGGAACTCATGAAAGATATTCACACTCTTTGAAAAGATGGACCATAAAACAGAAGACGTAATGAAAAAACTATACGGAGAAAAATCAGGAGTTGAGAACAATTAGAGATACGAGAATGGAAGGTGTACTCTTAAGATCAAAAGCCAGATGGGTTGCTGATGGTGAAAAAAATTCTAAGTATTTCTGTATCTTGAGAAAAGAAACTACATTAGCAAACAAATGACAAAACTTATAACTAAGGATAATGAGATAATAGACGACCATAAAGAGATCTTAAATGAAGTGAAAATATTCTATGAGAATTTGTATAGGGGAAGAGATGTAGAAAATTGTGCAGTAGAAAGCTGGTTAATGAAATTCCCAAATTATCACAAGAACAAGGAACAATGTTAGATGGTCCAATAACTATAGAGGAAGCTAGCCAAGTTCTGAAAAATATGAAAAATGGTAAAAGCCCTGGCACAGATGGATTTACGGTAGAATTCTTTAAATTCTTTTGGAAACAACTGGGACCATATGTAGTGAGGTCACTAAATGAAGCATTTAAACATGGAGAACTTTCATCAACACAAAAAGAAGGTCTAATTATTTGCATCCCTAAAGGCGATAAATCTAAGGAATTTATAAAAAATTGGCGACCTGTATCTCTTCTTAATGTAATATACAAAATAGGATCTTCGTGTATTTCCAATAGAATTAAGAACGTCATACCAACACTTATAAATGAGGATCAGACGGGATTCATAACTAATAGATATATAGGAGATAATATTAGATTAATATATGATTTGATTAACTATCTACAGATGAAAAATCTTCCTGGCTTACTACTTAGTATTGATTTTGAAAAGGCCTTTGACTCATTGGATTGGAGTTTTATGTTTAAGGTTTTAAAAGCATATGGTTTTGGAGATGGTGTTTGCCGTTGGATTGAAACTTTTTATAAAGACATCAGATCAACTGTTAGTATAAATGGCCACACTGCACAATGGTTTAAAGTTGAAAGAGGTTGTAGACAGGGAGACCCTATCTCTCCATATTTGTTTGTCCTGTGCGTGGAAATTTTAGCTATCATGATCAGGGAAGACAAAGATATAAAAGGAATAAAGATAAATAATATTGAACATAAAATTTCGCAGTTTGCAGATGATACACAGTTATTCAATGAGGGTGACGAAGAATCATTTAACCGATCCATATTTATCCTAGACAGATTCAGCAAGATTTCTGGCCTATGTATGAACTGTGATAAAACACAAACAATTTGGCTAGGAAATAAAAAAAGATCAAAAAAAGTATATTGCCCCCATCTGAAAATGATATGGAATCCCCCTAAATTCAAAATACTGGGAATCTGGTTTACTCAAGATTTAAATAATTGTGAAACCATAAACTACAATGAAAAATTTGCAGAGGTTAAAATGTTATTTAAAATTTGGTCACAAAGAACCATTACTCCAATTGGGAGAGTAGCTGTGTTAAAATCTCTAATTCTGTCTAAACTAATACATCTTTGGATTTTACTACCTGATCCACCTGACCATTTTGTACAAAAAGTCCAAAAGTTATGTTTTCAATTTGTTTGGAATGGAAAAGGGGACAGGATTAGTAGAAAAACGGCAGTAAAAAGTGTACAACAAGGTGGTTTGAACATACCAGATATTCGAAAGTATATATATGCTCTGAAACTTTCATGGCTGAGAAAATATAAAACAGCGAATCATAAATGGATACATATTGCAGTTGAAATGTATCCTTTTCTTAAAAACTTTGAATGTTACGGACCAATGTACGGTTTAAATTTTTCAAACATTAACCCTTTTTGGACTCATACTTTCAAAGCATATAGAAACTTTTGCCTCAATATTACGCCAAAAAATGTTTGTGAGGTGCTAGATGAACCTGTTTTCTACAACGAAAAAATCAAAAAGGTAATGCTGTCATCAAACAAAACAATGTAATTAAGAAAGGAATATATTCCATCAGGCATTTTCTGAAAGAAAACGGGGAATTTTTCAAACATAGAGAATTTATTTTAAGTACACACTTGTCTGTTGACTTTATTACGTACTATGGTTGGATTTCGTCAATAAAACAATACCTAAGAAAAAACGAAATACAAATTAATAACAATACTAATTACATTCATGATGTGCCTAATGCATTGAAAATTATAACAAACACCAATAAAGGAGCAAAACGATATTATGAATACTTTACATCAGACAATAATAAACCTAACTGCTGCTCAAAGTGGTCAGAAAAAATGAACCCAGTCATTTCTTGGAAGAATGTATTTTATAAAATCAGTAAAATCAAGGATGTAAAACTGAAATGGTTGCAAATGAGAATCATACACCGAATTATTGCGACTAATATCGTTTGAATGCAATGGGGTTAACCGATACCTTACAGTGTTCATTTTGTAATGAGGAAAGAGATTCCATTGAACATTTTTTATGGAATTGCAAATATGCACAAGTATTTTGGAAATCTCTCAAAAAACTATTGAATGAAAATGTGAACACACGTATAATGTTGGAATTTCATGTGAACTTGTAATTTTCGGAGTGGATGAATGCTTAAAAGTGGATTCTGTCTTAGAGTTTATTGTAATGTTTGCCAAGATGTTCATTTATAGATGCAAAATGGAAAATAATCTTCCAGATATATTTGTTTTCCAAAGACAATTAAATGCCAGATATAAGATTGAAGAATATAACGCTAAAATTAACTATAATTTAACAGATTTCAATAACACCTGGAACTCATATAAACCAATTTTCTTTCTATAAACAGCAGTTTAAACAAGAAAGGGAGAGAAAAAAGGGAGGAAAAAAGGGAAACAAAGAAAGTCTACTCTCAAACACAAACAATGATTGTTGTGATCTTAAAATTAATTTAAAATGTGCCTCTGTAGAATTTTCTGTTGAATGGATGACTGCCTCGATCTAAAATAAAATATTTAAGGGACTAGGGGAAGGATAAAGAGAGAAAAGAAAACTGTATTGTTCTTTCCACCCTCCCCAAGTAAATATCATGCACCAGTTATTACAGTTCTTCTCCTTTTCATAACCTATAGTGATGATCATTGATACACGGCTGTGCCATATGTATACCTGTATGTATGCATAGACGTATATTGGTATATATGTTTGCATCTCTCTCTCGCTCTTTCTCTTATGTGTGTGTGTGTGTGTGTGTGTGTGTGTGTGTGTGTGTGTGTGTGTGTGTGTGTGTGCGAATGTGTTTATGTTTATGTGTAGATAAGTGAACGTATGTATAAGTGGATAAGTCATATTGACTTGTTTTTTGTTATCGTTTAGTTGACTTTCTCTGTTGCAACGGAAATAGTTGTAATCTGTCTCTGCGCACTGTCCTCTTTTTGCGCGCCTGTCAACTCTTGTAATGTTGCATTAAAAAAAAAAAAAAAAAAAAAAAAGAAATATTGAACATAACAGAAACTTGTCCAACATTTTTTTTAATCCGTGCCATTGATATACAGAACACACGACACAAACGAGGCCGATCCAGCTATTTTATCTGAAGTTCGCGGCCGTGAGTTTCAACTCAGGGCCAGGACTATATAAAGCAAACCGCCAGCCCATTCTACCGTGACTCCAGAAAAGGAGAAGGTTCGAGTGCCAGCTGTCAACATCTGACGTCGCGACACCGCTGTCTTCAGGCTCCGCTGCCAAGGGCTCACAGGTCGTCGATATCGCACTCCAGAACTTTGTGTTCTCCACGACATTGCTCGACAGCTGATCCCAAAATGTTTCGCTCGGTGCTGTTGGTGGCGGCTGCCATTCTGTGGGCTGAAGAGGTTTTGGCCGGCGGGAATCCAAACGACACGAGTACTGGCTGTGGGAGAGAATATCTTCTCTTCGAGTTCAGAACCAAGGCGCCCGTCAGTGACGTCATGGCCAGCTTCAACAGTGTGCCCATCGTCTACTGCTTTAAGGTAACTTTCCAGCTTCTTCGTATTTACACAATCTATTCACCCGAGTGTTGTGTAGTCATAGATTTCGGATTGAAAAGGGACGGGGAGCGGTAACGGGCTGGGAGGGGAAGGGTGGGACGGAGTACTGTAGGTAGATAATAATTATGAGGACTTTAGGACGAACTTTACTTTTTTTTTAAAAGTGTGCGTTGGTTTACTTCCAAACACGCCTATTTCAATAATGCATCGACCATTTTTATCAGTGTATAGTCTTTGTAATTTTGGCTTGTTTCGCTCTGGAAGGAAGAAAAACTTGTTGGGAAAGACTTCCTGTATACCCATACTACCCATTCCCCAATAAGAACATCGTGATATCGAAGAGCAATGTCGGTCAAGTTGGAGAAAATATCGGTGCGCTGAATTGGGGGGGGGGGGGGGGGGGGGGGGGGGGGGGGGGGAGGGAGAGAAAGACGTCTGAAAGAATCTTTCGGGTGTATTTTAAGAACTTTTTTTGAAAGGGTAAATTTCCTTTCATATCCCATCCTGTACAAAACTCCCGTCAAATACATTTAGTTGCGGAGAGTATTGAATGTTCTTTTGCATGGTAATCTGTAAATATAATTTCAATAAATCGGTGACAATACTTGACCGATAGGAATAGATGGGAAGGAGATGGGTTAGTGTTATAACATTACGATGTTTTTCTTTTGAAGAAAAAATTGGAAAGAATTCCTTGCAGCCCCCCGGCACATCCCCTCAACCCTTTGTCTCCATCCGCGAGCGCAGAAAATAGATCCGTTTAAAATGCCTAAAGAAAAAAAAGTGGTGCCATTACACTTCAATGAATGACTTGTGATGGAAATTCAGAAAGATTTCCTTACGTGCCCCATTTCCGCACAAGTTTGATTTCGTTAAGACATCGAAGCTGAGATACAACGGCAAAATGTTCATTACTGCGTATTCAGTATTTTCCGCAACGGTGACGAATCGAAGAGCTGATACGAGAGGGATACGAACGGAAACCTTTCCGCAAACGAGTTAACGTGTTGAGACTTGGAAACTATGCGGATGAGGGGTTTCATTCCTTCCCGATCCTCGACCACCTCTACCTTTTACATTGCGAGCGTGCCAGCACACGCGCACTAACACCCATGCGTGCGTGCTCACGTACGCACATAGAGGCGCACACGCACACACACACACCGCGCCCGCGCGCACACATTCACCACCCCTTCCTCTTATTTTTCTGTCTCCTCTTCTCACCCCGTCCCTTCCCCTCAACTCCACCCCCACCCCCCTTTCCTCGCTTTCACTCAGCGGTGCCCTTCTCGCCAGTCCACGGAGTGATAATGCCACCTCCTGTATAATCGATGGACGTTACTATCTCGGGTGCTTCGGAACCAGGCTGATGGCCGACTTGATCCGAAAAGATTTCCTTTACGATCTTTCGCATTTTTAGGCAACTAATATCCTGTTGGTATGGAAGATTAAGCGGAGTTTAAACGGAAAGGTGAATTAGAAACTAGTTTCTAACTGTCCTTACAATATCTTATGTCAAGTCTGTTCACATGTCGGGATAGTCAACTCGTCCAATCTAGTAAACGCCCTTGCGAATGAAACACGGCCCACCGCAAACTCCTGTAGACTCTTTCCGATTTGTTGGTTATACTCCAAAGTTAAAAAAAAATGTCAAGATTGATCTTTCTGTAAATATTCTAAGAGAAGTGCAAATTTGTGCTTTTCACCAATTAACGGTGCACCTGCTCCGTGCATTGACCATTAAAACACATTTTAGACTATAGAAAATCTGCTCAAATCCACGGCGAAGGCGTTTTTTTTCTGTAAGCGACTGGGGCTAATGAAAAGCTTGACCAGGATGTGCAGCGACAAAGGAGCTATGCGCTGTACTAGAAACCCCTTTCTCCTTTACTGTGTTCACAGTACTCGTTACGGTTTCTTTCCTCGTTGTGCTTATTTTCAATCCCTGTCATGTGCCACTCGCATAAGTTCTTCCAGTGTTGGAACTTGCGTGATGTAGGACATAAACACTTAAGAGCAGTCTCCATGAAACCCTTGTTTAGAGATGTCCCCACCTGATGTGGTCTTCGGACTTCTGAAGATTAACAATTTTCATCTAAGATTTTACGGATGATTTTTAAGAATTTCTGATGTTTTTTTTTTTAATGATTTCTGGTGTTTCTGGAAGGTGTTTTAAATGGTTGTATAAATTTTAATGACTTGCTATTTGACTTCGAGATGGCCCTTTGCGGTCAGCTTGGCTGTAAGGAACATTACCTAACGTCATCTTTGCACATTGTACTTATTTTAATGGCCGTGTGGTCAGCGAAAAGATGGGGATGAAGGGTGGAATTGGACGGGGGGGGGGGGGGGGGGGGGGGGGGGGGGGAATTGAGTTTGAATAGTGGAATTCTTTATGTTAAAGATTAAGATGTACGCTTTCCTGCCGCGGTGTACGGAATTGGCCATTACTTCGTCGGTATGGTACCTTTATATTTTACATGTAATCTATGTAAGCGCAAATAGCACCATTTACTCTTGGAGATGTTCGTATGCAAGGGCCCTAATTATCATTTCACCGTTAGTGTATCAAATATTGCAATTAACTAACCGGCTTGTTTTTTCATTTTTAAGATCAGTTAAGGGCGATGATTATTTAATCATAGCCTCGCGGTTGCAATATTCTCAAT
>CM031595.1:100706930-100729180 GCA_018398815.1 Conus ventricosus | reverse complement strand
CCCCCCCCCCCCCCCCCCCCCCCCCCCCCCCCCCCCCCCCCCCTCGTTTCTTTCCCGTACACTTACACCCCGTTTCATCTCGTACGTTTAAAGGGACAGATTTTCCCCGTCAGTTTAATGGAGTGCTAATTCGGGCGTTACTTTGGAACTGGTTTCCACATAGCCGTCACTGAATTGTCCTTGAATCGGATTCGAACTGTCGCGGTACAGTGTCTCCTGGTAGGTTGCCCCATGGCCAACAGACATTGATGCTCCCTGGGAGTGCTGGGCCTGTGGCGGGACGGGCCGGGGCTGTGGATGAGGGGTCGGGATGGATGGCGTGGGCGCGATGCCACTGAGGTGCTGCAGACACCAGGAGGAATTTCATAAAATGTAGGCAAGACTGGGTGTTTTTTTTTTAATAAATGGAGACTCAAAGTAGCAGAGAAAACGGTCTACAATAATAGGTCTTAGGTATATTTCATGATGCGAGAAATCTCGAGCAACTAGCGTTTCGTTTGCGGCGAAGAAAAGAGCGTTAGGCAGCTATGCTTTTTAGCGTGTCCACCACAAGCTTCTGGCTCCAGAAGAGATCGATCATTTCATGCACAGGTCACATAGGACATAACTTCTTCTTTACCGCGCCGATCAGTTTCCGCTATTTTTTGTCTCGGATGCGAAATGGCCCCAAGTCGCGCTGGCGATAGCCTCGACAAGGTCTATGCCCACTCTGCAAGAGCATGCGGAGAAAAGACGTCACTTCAAAAGTTGTCGGACTCGCCGGAGTTCTCACGTTTTGCCTTCTAACTCGAACCTTGGGAACGGTCCGTTCTACGGCTTAGCACAGTATTGCTGCCAGCAACTCGGACCCTGTGCGGAATTGGTGTATCTTTTATACTACAATGTCGTAGTCATTAAACTCGCAGGATCCGCCCCCACGAAATTGCTTGACGCGCAGGGATCCACGTCAGTTTTCGTTTCTAAGTTTTTCAAAATGCACAACACACACGGCACGCGCACGCGCGCACACGCACACGCACACGCACACGCACACGCACACACACACACGCACACACACACACTGTAACTCTAATCGAAGACTAAATCCACCAATGAGTTAACGTTTTATAAATGGCAACAACTTGTGATATTCAGCTGTTAAAAAAAAAAAAAAAAAAAAAATCGTCGGTCTTGCCAGTTGGAGATCAAATGTGTTTCACTAGATTTTTTCGCCCAGCGGGTTAGAAGGGAAGAGACGGAGCTGTATGCGTGGTAAACGCTTACTTTCAGCAAACGCATCAATTGGTTCATGTGTGGACGCGTCTTTGAGGTGGTTCGGAGGATCCCTTGACCGGGCACAGCTTTTACTGCCGAGTCAATGTAAGCAGTAGATTTATGCACTATGAAAACATGGCATTTTAAGTTTCTTTAAAGCATAAGCCCATGTACATAGTGATTTGAGAACTGTCCAGGTCTCTGCCCCTCGTGTTACAATTTGATGCAGAGTTCGAGTTCGTCTTTGGGTCACATTGCATTGTTCCATTAGGTTTTCTTAAAATTCGCTTTGGTACGTTTGGTCGTTTGGTTTTTTTGTTTATAAAGGAAACTTTGCCAACAAACCTATGGACTGACTCGTCCAGCGCTAACTGGAAATAGGCGCTAAATCGATATTGAATTAAAAGTATTAAAGCCGTTCGCAGCTGATTTTGTCTGATAGGTAATTTTCGTTTGAATTAAATGAAGAAAATGAGCTGTTCTTACATCGAAAATCGGTCAATTGCACGCTTGCATACTCCAAATAACCTATTTTCATCCGGCTTGCGAACTTCTGTTGAGTATGGAAATCGAGGCGAAGCTTCAATGTGCGTTTGTGTACCTGATCACCGACTGATACGTGCACGGAGCAAATGACCAAAAAATGAGGTAACTGGTCAAAGTCGGGAGAAAATTGGTCAAGGTCAAAAGAGTAGCCCTTTTAAACTGCTCCTTAAGTAAGTGTCGGCGCCCAGTGTCGCAACACGCAGGTCCCTTATGGAGTGAATCCATTGGCGGTATGGTTGCAGTGGTGGAGAACGACCGAAGTGCGGACCTAAGAGAACTGATGCTGCCGGAAGGCGCCGTGGAGACGGCTTCCTCGACTCCCGTGGGGGATTTCTCTGCCTTCCTGGCGCAGCTGGACATCGGCCCTGTCGGCGCGTTACTGCCCGACCTGTCTAACGCCGAGCTGACCTTGGTTGAGTGGACATGGAAGGCTGAAGGTCAGTTTGGGTCAAGGGCGGGAACAGTAAGGTGGGTATGGAGGGAAGGGGGTGTGGGTGGAAGTCGGTTCGTCCGAGCTGGATGAGGATGGGAGGAGTCCACAACCAGACCAAAAAAAGCTGGTGGGGGGCCGAGGTGGAAGGGGAGGGATGAGAATTATGGATGTTTGGGGGTGGGAACGTTAATTCTCATTTTAACCGTACAATAAAACGTGTGTTCTAAATGGGATTGGTAGAGGTGACTACATTATACGCGTAAGAAATTTCGGAGCCGGAGTAGGCGTGTCGAAAGAATTTTTACCAAACGATCGAGGACGATTCGAATGTGAATGCTAGTCTCTTTCAATGGACTATGATAGAGGGTTGCTATGTTATAGTTGTCATCTATTAGTAGCACTTAGTTGTATCATTATCATACTGCTATTAGTAGTTGCATTTAGTTGTATCATTATTATACTGCTATTATGACTACAACCGTTATAATTTATGGACCCTATGTCTCAGGTCTGAACGAAGACCAGTTCGAGGCATTGTTGACGGCACAGATGAAGCAAGCGCTGCCAACGAATACCACATATGTTGGTTTCGCGGCTGTTGGTCATTTGCCTACGAAGGTATGTATGTTACGACATGTATAATGTATCGAAATTTGCCCACCAAGATGTGAACGTCATATGAACAACGTAATGACATTAGCATGCCAAGATGTGAAGTCATATCGCCACGGGCGGTTTGTTTGGATGAGTGTCTGCATGTGGAACTAAGACAATCTGAGCACGGAGAGAATACAAACTGAAATCTTATTGTTCACCGCCCACTCGACGCATAGCGTTTCACAATTTACAGCACAAATTCCACATGTGAATTAAATAAAATATAAAGCCTACTCAAACTTCACGCACAAGGAATGACCTGAAGATGGTGATTATCAGGGGGCTCGGGAGATGAAAACCCCGGAGGGTGTTACAGTATCTGAAAATAAAAGGTCGGAAACGGGAATGCTAGAAAAAAAAAGCTCTACAACTACTGGAAGATCACGCCCAATGCGCAGCTAAAGCTCTCGGTTGCACTGCTTGAATTATAACATGCATAGAACACCAAAAAGACGAGAAAAAGGCTTCCAAAGGAAAAGTTCGCCTGTAGGCTCTTCAATTAATCTCGATGCCACTTTCGAGAGGCATTGCAAGGATGAGCTAATCTAGGGGAGGGGAGGGGGGACTACCGAATTCCTGGAGGAGGATCTCTTCACAATGAAAGATTAATTTCTGGGTACACGTCCAGCCTTCGGCTGACCAAAACCAACGACACAATAGAGCAGATATGGAGCAATCTCCCCAAGTCCACACGAAAACGGCCTTTTCTCAGCAAGGTCTTGGGGCGACTCTTGCAGGTGCTGGTTGAGGGTTAGTGCGATTTATACCCCAGTCCACAAGGCACGTTAAAGGTGGGAAGAAAGTGGCGCTGGAAAATGCACTGTCCCGATCTGTCCTTTTTTCAGAATCGTAGATGGTAGTTCTTTTCGGTCTGTTTCGAAGGTCGGAGAAAAATAGGGGCCAGGATCGGTTAAGATAGAATAAGATGATTCATTTTCTTGTGATAAATGATTTTGACCGTTTGTAAAAGCAAGGATCAAAAGTACAAAATATCGCAGATTTTTTAACGAAAACTGCCAGCCATTCCACATGGCACCGACTTGAGCTTGACCCGCCTGACCGGTAACGGGTGCCAGGTGGGGAGTAGGGGTACCTGGCCGTCGTGCAGCTCACTACTGTGCCAAAGCTTAGAATCGTCAGTCGGGGTGTCTCCGTCCAAGTGAACCCTTCTCACAGGTCAAAAGGGATACAACCCGATCGGTAAAACTTAAGGTAGATACGATTAAAAGTTAAAACCTAATAAAAGTAAGACAACACATGCCTGACAGATAGCATGTCGTATTGCCTTGTGTCTACCAAGGTATATAGGAAATTTATAACGCATTACTATTAGCCCACCAAGGTTTGTCATTTCATATGTCGTTTTACCATTTGGTCGCTTCGTTATGTATGACACAACGAATCGCCATTTGTCCACCAAAGTATGTGCCGACATGTGTAAGTCATTTGCCTACCAAGGTATTTGTCGTTTCACTGATGGTGGGTTTCCATTTGCCTATCAAAAGTTTGAATGTCCCGACATGCATAACGTATTGTCGTTTGCCTACCAAAGTATGATTTCATTACATGTACAAGAGACCGCTATTTGCCCACCAATGTGTGTATGTCGTAACTTTTGTATGTTTTATTTGTCCAACGCATGCATGGTATGACATGTGCCATGTAAATGTCATTCGTCTCTTGCAGTTGACCGTCATCTGGGAGGCATCTGACTGCATTTCTGCAAAATTCATCCAGGCGAACGTCGACCCTCTGGGCGGTCCGGGAAGCGTCGACGTGCGAGTTCTGAGGATTCACACCATCTGAGTCGGACACGGCACTCTTGATACAGCAACTGAGGCCTGTTGCCCTGTATATTTGAACAGCTGTGGGTCTCCGATCTTTTAGTTTAGTGCAGATTTTGTCTTTTCGTATAATGCACAAGGCCTGATGTCTTTATGTTGAATGCAGAGGCCTATTGTTCAGTACGTTTACAGGCCAAGTGTCCCATATATGGATTTATCTGCCTGTGTGGCTGCAGGCTTGTCTTGTTTCATGCACTGCTTCCGACCCCTCAAAGATGTCGCCGTCTCTATCCACCCTCAATCTGTTCAGTTGGTTAAGATCTTCATTTTGTAATACGTGTATCGTACACAAACGCTCTTGATCATGGTGACAAAATTAAATGCAGACTTTTTTCTCTGAATGTAGAGTAACAAGCCCTAATACAACGTAGAGGCCTGTTCTTCTGTATAACATTCAGGTTTAACATCTGCCATGTCTTATCTGTACGGATATTGTCTTTCTCCGAGATTCAAGGCTTAGTGTCCATTTGAATATATGGGTGTATAGTATTTCTATACAATTCACAAACCTGTTGTATTTGTGAGAATTTTGCATCTGTCTGAATAAGATCAAATAAAAAAATCCGAACTATACATACTCGTGAGCGTTTCCTTTTGAGTATCAACACTTTCATATTATTTTTTTACATGTATTACTTTGCACTAAAAATATGGTCATGAATGATGGCAGTAATCCAGCGTTTGATTCATGGCCAATACATCGTCAGTTTTGTAAGATTTCTTCATCTCTCAAAGATGCTGTGATGGCAAGAAAAATGGGAACGTGATTTTCATTCAGATAAACGCATAACGATCGATTTTAGTTCATGTAAACCATTACTGAATCTTCTAGTACCCCCCAAAACGATCTTTGAAACTACCACAGTATATAAACCTTGCTACGTCGACCGACGATGGTATATAGACAATTTCCGTCTAGACCAGATAGTCTCCTGGCATTGACGCTGGTTCTGAATTGCTCATTTCTTGGGCGACTGTCGGCCCGCATGTGTGGCTGTAATGTTACGATTTGTCGCCGGCGACAGTTTGTGCTAGACGTGAATACACAAATTGTCGCGTCTAGTATATGCTGTCGCTCGGGCGATATCCAGTTACAGAATCCTCGGTATTTGATGGGAGTTTTGTCCCTGCCTCTTGTCATTTGTACACAAAATAAAAAAAGGAAACGGGACTTTGCCTTGAGGTGCCATAGTAAAGGTGGAGTGTTAAGACGGCAGATTGGAAACCGACAGCTTTCTGTCGAGACGAAAATTAAATCGTCCACAGCATAAACTTCACTTATGTTGAAAGTAGAAAAAAAACGCGATGAAATGTACACATATGCGAGACTTAATGGGCGCGTTGGTATATAGATTCAGAGAAGTGGGACACGCTAAATGTTGCACATGTTCAGATTCTATCGTCTTACAGGCAAGCTGAAGTGCTGCCACATCTGGAAGCTGTCGCTGCATTTGCTTTGATCGCATCCAGTCGCGATTCACCGACGCTGGTCCCCATGATGTGAGCCATGCGCAGTTGCAGGGATCTCCATTTCAACATTTAATTCGTCAGGTCGACTTGGTCGAGCTTTGAACCAAGGGCCCTTAACAATGGAGGTGGACGCCATACCATAGGTCACCGGAACACAAACGCATACATGCATAAGCACACGCGCACATAATGCAAAGGACACAAATGCAATCGACTCATGACCAGTATGTGCACTCGCAGAAAAAGCGCAACGCGATCGCATACCTACAGGGCGCACACACAAACGCGCGCGCACACATGCACTCGCATGACCACTCGCATGACCACGCACGCACGCGTACATGCACATAAAAACGCATGCACGCACTAAATCGCACGGTGGTGTCTGAACAGACTCGGAATGCATCCGCATGTGATTTCAAATCTTCTATAGCCCCCGATACCTGCATGCTTCAAAGTATCTAGCAGTCGCCAAGAAACTCGCGTTTATACATGCGATATAATGTGGAGGGGACGGGTGGATTACACATAGGCAGACAGTAATCGCTCTGCATTTTTTCACGATGAAACGACACTGAACGCCCTGAATTACGAAAGAGTGCTTTGACGGAGTGTGGCGGAAAAAGACTATAGCTATGCTCCACGGCATCACCAGAAGGATAAAACGTTTAGATGGAGTGTGAAATGTCCAGTCCGACATGCTACAATAGGCGAGATTCAAACCCAAGACATCGGAACCGAAGCACAGGGCACCGACTGAAAATAAAACGCGGTATGTTTGGTTTGTAAACACGCCAACTATAGTGTGATGACCATCGTGGAAAACTTGGATCATTTATCATTACCACGTTTACGGAAATTACCCCGGTTCGAACTAAAACCGGAAAGACCGACACACGGAACAACTGACACGATTACGACAGAAAATATGAGGAGACAATGTGCCAAGGTGATAATTCATGTCTTCAGCTTTAAGATTGTCACCAGTGACAATTTGTGCTATAACAATGTCTTTTTTCGTCCAGCATAAATTGTGATCGGCGACAATTTGTTCAGGGCAACAATTGCGTGATAACACGGGTATTAAGGACTCTGGTGCTGATCAGGTTTGCAGTTGCATGAACTTAACTGTGTCGAAGGCCCACAGGTTCCATTCACAGGACAGTGAAACGTGCTGTCTGTCCGTTAATGGATCGGTTAATGGAACTGAATGAATCAAACGGACTGAATTGTAGTCAATACCTGGTTTTGAATAAACTGCGTGGTAAGAGGTAGGTAGCCTTTACAAAATCTTGATGAAAACCACAATAACAATGGGTAAAAAGGGCTAATAATGATAGTAACAACTGTAATGGCGTTTGCCGCATATTTTCCGTCGGTGCGAAAAACGGCAAAATCCAGCATAAGGAATAGATTTTAATGGAACAACGGATGAATTATGCAACCGCCACCCGCGCGCGCGTATACACACGCGCGCGCGCGCACACGCGCACACACACACACGCACACACACAGGCGCGCGCATGCTCGCACGAGCGCACAGCCGCGCTGGAGCTCGTGCGTGCTCTCGCGCCCAATGATGGCATGCTTTCGTGAAAAACTATGCAAATGAAATTGTACGTACGCGCACGCACTTCTAATCGCAAGCACTGCACAAACCTACAGAAAAGCTCTATCTCTCTCTCTCTCATAAGAACGTGCACGCACGCGCGCACACACACACGCACGCACACACACACACACACACACACACACACACACACACACACACACTCTTATTGCTATAACGTTTTAGTTGACACGCGCACGCGCGTGTGCTCTGTCTCTCTCTCTCTCTCTCTCTCTCTCTCTCTCTCTCTCTCTGTGAAAAGACGTGAGAAAAAGTATGAGTCCAAATACAGATGCTCGCACTCTCGCACACACTCGAGCATGCACGCATTACACAGACGAGCACACGCGCACGCAGACGCACACAAGCATACACACAACATGTGTGCGCGAGCGCTCTCTCTTTCTCTCTCTCTCTCTCTCTCTCTCTCTCACACACGCGCACGCACGCACGCACACACGCACACACACACACACACACACACACACACGCACACACACAGAATGGTAAGAACTGAGACGGCCTCATACTAGTGACCAAATCCTCGCTCCCCCTTACCCCTTTCTTCCCCACTCCCTTCCCCTAGTTCCCTCTGTCTCTGACAGTCAGAGCTTTGTCAGTCTTCCATCGAGTTCTGAGTGATAAATGAGGTCGATGTCGATGTCACCCCAGTGCGTTACTCTGTTGCCCGATACTTCCAGAGAAGGGGACGGGGTGACGGGGGTTGGTGTTCGGTCGGAGGAGTGAGCAGGGGTGAAATGTAGGTAAAGGAGAGATCAAAGATAATGGGGAAGGGGTGTCAGGGATGAGGGATGGGTAGATTGGGAGGATTTGGTGTGTATGGGAGACAGAAGGTAGGGAAGGGGGGGGGGGGGGGTATTAAAAGAATTGTTGCGAAAGGTTGGTTTTTCCACTAAACAACGCCTTTCTTTCCCCCATATTTCTTCTTCCATTTACGTTCAACAAAACACATTTTAGACATGCCGTAATCAGAAGAAATAAGCGTTAATCCAAGGCAGGCCAAATCCAGAGGTCCTTCTGGCACACCGGACGAGGATCACCGCCACATGCTGGTCACCTCTTCATCTGGAAGGAAGCCTGCGAGTTCCTCCGTCCCCGCATCTTATACCTCGCCAGTGAAACAGGTCTGTTTGCCGCTCGTCTGAACTGGGCTGTCATTGCGATGCCGATTTGAGGGGGGTGGGGGGTGTCTCCAAGCGGCTTCTGTGAAAACTCAGGAGAAAACAAAAAGGCGGTGGGGGGGGGGGGGGGGGGGTCAATTTTGATCGCCGGCTGGCGCGCCCTCTATTATTCTCCCTATTTCCCTTCTCCAAGTATTCTTCGTCTGGTTTGTGTGTGTGTGTGTGTTAATTCCTCTTTCGCGGTGCTATACTTCTTTTAATGACCGTCCAATTCCCTGATTTGGATTGTTGTAATGAATGGGAATCATTCTCAGGACCTGCTGTAAAGAGCACTCTGGGCTCCCCGTTTTGCAGCTAGTGTGTTTACATACTATGCAAGCGACGGGACTGGTGCATGTCGACCAAAATAGCAACTTTAAACAGTTGGAGCATACTGAAGGTCTTACGTGCCTCTTTTTTGCTCCTGGTGAGATAATTTTGCCTGGGAAATCTTGACTTTTAGAGAGCGGTCAAGAGGTTTATCTGGCACGGTAATAAACGCAAATCGACGACCTGTTAAGAATCTGGCCATCTTGTTCTGGTCCCTTGATCTCCCCATCTTTAGGTCTGAACGCAGCTTGCATTCCAATTTTTGTACAGCATGTCCAGTTTCACTGATTGCCACCGAACATGTAGTCCATCCATCCACATTTTTGGTGCTAGGCCTCTCCAACCCCGTGGCATCACACGGCAAAATTGGATGTGTTGGCCAGCATACTCGCTTTCACACCTCTCAAACTTATCTTTCAGATAAGTCTTTTTCCTTGCTTCGTCCCTAGTCGGATAAACCCTCCACACAGGCCTCTGATCAGCTGGGCGCCCTCAGTGCTGCCACTGCCAGACCGCCTCTCGGCAGCCAGGCAGATAACAAGAATTGAAGGAAGGAAGAGCGCTGAAGTCCGACGTATCGAGAGTGTCACGATTGGGAACGAAAGCATGAAGTGTACGCGACGTTTTCAAAAAGGCGCCAAACAAAGCAATAGAAGAAATAACTGTCCTCTTCCCCTTACGGTTACCAGTATGGCGAACCGATTGCCTCGATGTACTTCGTTGCTGTTGTCATCTAAAAAGGTAACACACGAGAGTCAAAGCGACAGGTCTGAACGACAGCGGAACGCCGAGAAAGAGTTTGCTGAATGGCGAGAATTTTGTCCGCGCAAGCAGAGGAGCTGCGGGAGGGGAGGGGAGGGGGGGGGGGGGGGGACGTGACCGTAGAATTGCAGTCGTCGTCCTTATCTCTCTCTCTCTCTCTATCTATCTGCGTGTCTATCTACACACACACACACACACACACACACACACACACACGCTCGAAGATTTTTTTTTTTTCCTTTTAGTTGATTGTTCTTTACTTTTTGCTGCTCAATTCTTGACAGCACTTTTTCTCTTTTCCCCGTCGTGCCCAGCTACGCCACCCTCCTTAGGCAACAGTTGGCTTGTGATTTTAACGTCTTGAAACCACAGAATTACAAATAGGAAGCTTGATGCCACGGATGGAGCAACAGCGAGGTTGAGCTGACATGGAAAAAAAAAGTTTAGGTGTACACGAAGGATAGGGCCTACACGGTGAAGACAACACTTTCATAACACATTGCACATCCTCCTGCTCTCTGTCCGCTTCTATCCCCACCCCCCACCTCCTTCCCCCGACCCATGCTCACATTCCCACCCCCTTTTTGTTCTCCCAGATGGCTGGCAAATACTTGTGTCTCTCCCTCCCCCGTCTCCTCCCCCCCCCCCCCCTCCCCCTCCCCCTCCGCATTCACGCCTCTGTGTATGTAATACAGACTTCTGCACTCATACACACTGTTTGGTGCGTGTGCAAACAAAGAGAGAGAGAGAGAGAGAGAGAGAGAGTGTGTGTGTGTGTGTGCGCGTGCGTGTGTGTGCGTGCGCGCGCGCGCGCGTATGTGTGCAGGTGTTCGTGCGTGATCGCGCTTGCATGTACATTTGTATGCGTATGTGGTGTATGCGCGCTATTGTGTGCGAACGCATGTCTGTGTGACCGATTAACACTGACCACTGCCCTATTAAGATTTTTTTACGCTTTTGGTTTTGGGGTTAGATAGCGCCGACTAAAGGTTATGATGTTATCGCCGTGTTTGTTACAATTCTTTTTCTTTTCATTGTTTGCGTCAAGAGCTTGTGAACCTTCAGTATCTTGCTATACAAAGCTAGAACAGACCATGATCCCCTCCTTTGGTTCTTTTAGTCGCAAAACCCAGTTCACTCGCCGAGTAACGGCCACATTTCATTACCAGGTGAATGGAACACTTGACCTGTGCCATACTCCGATTTATACGCGCAATTACAGCTCCGACCGGCACTTGATCCCTCAATACCTGGCATTAGAGCCACTTTGAGGAGGTCGCGGTCATCGAAGAAACGAGTGGTTTTGAACTCGAGTTTAGCGTGGGAGGTAATGCCAGGATACGATCTGAACTGACGAAATCGATCCACAGACGCTGGTAAGCCTCCGCTGTAGGAGCAGGTAGAAGACCGTGGCAGTTTCGAATATCCGAAAACACTGTTCAGTAGAAGAAAAAAAATTAGCGTCTAAAAACGGGCGTACCAACAGTGCCGTCAAGATTCAAGAACATCATAAATGTTTGAATTTCACTTTCCATTTTATTCGACACAGGTGCGAATGTATATCACAGCACGGACAAAAAGACAAGGCTTTACATTCTACATCGGAGTATAGGCCTTCCATTGTACATAAAGACAATATTCTGTAGACTATACAAAAGGGACAATAGGCTTCACATTAAACAGGAAGATAAAGCGTCTGTATATTGTGCAGAAGTACAATGGGCATGTACATTATGAGAAAAAATGCATTATTCAGAAAATAGGCATGTATATTACATTTTCGAACAATTAGCCGGTACCCGATACAAAAGAATGAGCCTGTATATTTTAGAGAAAAACAATAAGTCCGTGCATTACACAACAGACAATCCATCTGTGCATATACAAAAGGAGAACAAGACCTCTGCATCACATGGGAGGACAATGAGCCTGTGCATCACACAAAAGCACAATCAGGCTAGTTTGTGTCCGCGGTCAGGTGTCTGGTTTTCCAGAGCCTGCATTGTCTCTAGAGCTCACTCACGGGTTTTGGTGAGTTATCTGTCTGTTGTGTGCGTGTATCATTTCATTTGTTTGCTATTGTTTTATAGATATGTAGTTATATTCTTGCTTTCCCATTTCTAAAAAAACCTTCACTTTCAGTTACAATTGGATTCAGACAGAGGGGTAGAAAGGAAACCCTAATCAGCCTCGTCTCTTATTCTTTTCGTTGTTGGTGAGTGACCTTCGGTATTGAATAACTGGGGTTTATTTCATGTGTAAAAAAAACCAAACTTATCACAGAAAGGTGAAGATTTCGTTTTGTACACCTCCGATTCGAATTATTGTATCGTTATACTCTTTTACGGTAAACACATTGTTTGATGTTGTGTAATGTACCATGATACTATTGTTTGGATGAAAACGCGTTTGTTTTGGTTTTTACTATTCTCATTTCTTTTGGGCTTGTGTATATAAAAGGAAATCCTTTGAAATCACTCTTGATTTAATACAAAAGTGGAAAAAAACATTGTAGAAGCCTTATATTGAAGAAGAGGACCTTATGGTAGTCATTTTATTACAGTCAAGTAAGCGTTAACTTGCCCCACAATCTGAAATTTTCCTTAATATTTAACTTCTATAAGAGGAAAGGGAGATGCTAACCAAAGTCATGACTTTTACATGGAGAAACAGAGCTGGGGAAAGACTTCTTTATTTTTAGTCATCTAAAATTTTCCATTTCCCCTCCCTTACGGTAATTTCGCTTTTTCTCTAGGCCTTTCCCTTTGTTCTTGCGTGTGAACTGTTTATCCCCAGTCCTCCACTTCCCCTTCATCATCACCAGCCATTTCTTCAGCAAGTTGTCCCCCTGGAGATTGCGCCCTAGGACCTTCATCTTCATACCCTCTTCGACGCCCAAGTTCAGGAATTCTTCTCTGCGCTCGCAGGGCTACATTGCCTGCGTGCTACCATCCCCCACAGTGCCAGCTGTTAACCTTTTCCCGGGCACGGGTGCTCGGACTCTGGATATCATTCTCTTCGTTTGCTTTTGTTTTGTTTTTTTCTTCACAACCTGTCCTATAACTATAATTATTTCTTTCTGGTACTCATCATAATCATCGTCATCCCCATCCTCCTCATCATATGCGTTTTGATGTATGTTTTTTTGTGTGTGTGATTTTATTGTTGTGGATTTGTGTACTATGAAATGTCATTAAATGTTGGAAATTGAACTGTGTTAGTGGGTTAGTGTTAGAGTAAGAGTGGGAAAGGGTGTGGGTCTTGGTTTCGTGGGCACTAGGCCTGCGTTACAATGGTTTTTGTTTCTTGTTTGGATGGACTGTTGTTGAGGGGAAGGGATGGGAGAACGGGGACAAATGCCAATCTTGCAATGATCACTGACGATGTCACTTCTAAGGTCCGTCGAAAAACTGTGTGTGCGTGCGTGTGTGTGTGTGCGCGCGCGCGTCCGTGCGTGCGCGCGCGGTAAACCTAACGTTGGCCTTTTCTCGAGTTTCAAGGGCAAGCAACAGTATAATGGGTTCATCCTCTGACAGTGATTATTCCTTGTCTCCACCAGGTATGGTTTAAATCAGTAGTGTTGCCATCACCCTGCTGATAGACACTCATGCAGACTGACAAGCCGGGCAACAACAGACGCACAAAACATCATCTCCTTGGTCATAGATCGTTGATGGCGTGGTTGCAGTGGTGGAGAAACGACCAGAGCGAGGCCCTCAAAGACCTGACGTTGCCCGCAGACTCCATGCACACGGCGTCCGTGTTGCCTGTGCAGAACACTCCCCACCTTCATGCAGCGACTGGGCATCGCAGGCGCCAGGGCCGGAACTGAGCGTCGGGTCCAACGCCAATCTGACCTTCTTGGAGTGGACGTTGAAAACTGAAGGTCAGTTTGGTGGGAGGGGCCAGTCAGACTGGTGCGGGAGTAAGTGTGTGTGTGTGGAAGCTGGTTCGTCTGAGCGGAGGGATAATGGAAGCGGTGGGACCTGAGATATTGGAAGAGGTCTAAATTCCATGCCAGTCTCGGAAAAAAAAAAAAGGATAATAAATTAAGACAAAAGCCACTGAGCAATAGGAAGGGAGAGACGGAAAGAGGCGGATGAAGAGGGCCTAGGGGAGGAAAGGGGGTATGAAAATAAGGGCTGTGGAGGTTAGGGGGAAGGTCTATTAACATAGTATGATCATAGTAATTCACCAACCTTACAACACCATAGTGAGTAGGTGTTGTGTATGTGCGTGTGTGCGCGTGTATTTGCGCGCGCGCGGTGTGTGTGCTCATGCCAGAGAGAGAGAGGAGGACTGGTTAGGGAAGCCGGTGCGGAGGGGGGGGGGGGGGGTTAATCGGGGGAATGATTGGGTCGGTCAGAGGAACGAGTGCGGGGAAAACGGAATGACTATCAACTTGTATTAACCCTTTCTTCCACATCGACCGGGCTGTGAAGGCCACAACGGCGTTTTAAAGGAGTTGGGGCCGGGGGCTGTCTATTATTAGTATTAATATTGTCATCGTCCATGTTTCGGGTTCATATCTGTCGTTGATCCAGGTCTGAACGAGGACCAGTACAGGGCAGCAATGAGGGAACAGTTAATCCAGGCGCAAGCAGCTGGGGTATTCCCCATCGTTGCTGGTTTCGTGGCTGTGGGCTACTTGCCTACCCAAGTACGTGTGTCAAGACGCAGTAATCTATTGCCATTTGCCTACCAGCCACGTATGTTACGACAAGCATTTTACAATGTATTATCAGTTGTCAACCACGCTGCGTGTCTTGACGTACTATGTAGTGTCAGTTACGTCATGATAAATACAATGTGTTTTTTTTTTCAGTTGTCAACTAAGGTACGCATCGTGTATAATGCATTGTCATTTGCCACTGAGGAGCGTAATGTCAAGACATGTGCAAAAAGGACGGATGTTATGACATATACACTGTATTTTCGTTTGTCCATCACGACATGTACAATATAATCATTTATTCACTAGGCTTTGTTTGTCATGACGTACAATGTATGGTCATTTGCCACCAGGTTAAGTATGTCCTGATGTGCAATGTGTTAGTTTCTAACGAAGGCTGGATGACAGAAACGGAAAGAAGCCTAATCTGAGACTGTTATTTGCACTCTGTCTTTGTCATTCGTCTCAGTTGTGTTCGGATACACGATCTGTTGAATGTTGTAAACTGGTGCTTGTCTAAATCTCTGTTCAGCTGTTGTCAGGCCTGCTTATTTCTGCGTTAGCATTCCTGTAAGATTGTGTGTGTGTGTGTGTGTGTGTGGTGTGTGTGACATAGCCAATGATTTTATACAACTTGAATTCTATCTGCTTCGTGGCGAAACGCTATGAATACGAGGGAATAGACATAACAGGCCAAGCGTGAGCGAAACGTGACTGGGCGAAACGAATATGGATGAAACTTGATTGGGTAAAACATAACTGGCAAAACATGGTTGCCTGACGTATGTCGTGTCTTCCACGCACCGGGACGTTGAGGATGTCTGGAATGACGATGGGTGTCTGTTACAGGTGAAGGTCCTCGTGCAGGGAAACGACTGCCAAATAGTCGGATAAAAATTTTGGCGGATAATACCGTTTGCTTGAATTAATTCCTAAAAAAATCATTTTAAGTGCATTGAATACTTCAATCTTTCCTGAACACGCAGCACTATTTTTAACCAAGTTTACGCTGCGGAAAATTGGTTTTAATTCACTTTGAAAGTATGTGTGTGTGGGTGAAATTGGCGCGCCGCGAGCAAGCATCGCTGCGCGTCTGTTAAGAGCCAAAACCATCTCCACTCACTAACAAGTATTGCGGTTTTGGGTTCTGGCTCTAGCATTCAGCGCCGCTTGAGCAAAACCTAAAGCTTATTTCTCATACTGTACAAGGTGATGTTTCAGAAAAATTTGAAATAGCAAATCAGCAATTAATAAAGTATTTTCTCCTGTAAGCATGAAAAAGGGGTTGGGGTTGGGAGGGGCACAGAATAAAAATATAGGGGGGGGGGGGGGGGGGAGGGGGTGCAGGCACATATGAGTGAGCGTAGTGGTGATGCATCGTCTAGGTGAACTGTCTGACCGCATTATTCTTGTTAAAAACCATCATAAGCTTATATTTACGATGACCATTGAGAAGACTAAACACACAGATAAAGGTCATAATGTAACAAAACAATGGTTGTAAAAGTGTACAGACATTGACAACTGAAGCAAAGGGAGGAATTTGACATACATATATATTTCAGTAATTCATTTCACTCAAAACAATTTCAACTCCGATCATAATTTTATTCATGATAACAACACACGAAATAACAATTATGAAATAGTAAACCTTCTCTCTCTCTCTCCTCTCCTCTCTCTCTCTCTCTCTCTCTCTCTCTCTCTCTCTCTCTCACACACACACACACACACACACACACACACACACACACACACACATGATCACATACACACACCCACACACTAGGGAAACAGCAATAGAGAATAAAAAATATAACCGAAATTTATAGCAAAATAGAAGACAAAGGTCAAACAAAGAACATTAGTGTTTGAACATTGTAAATTCTACACATCATAATGAAAATAGCTTTCAAATCGTTCAGAGATAAGAGTCACAAACAAACAAACTAGCAATGTGCTTGCTGTGTTTAAATAACATTCAAGAAAATATTCAGTTATACACACACAAGCAAAATGTATACTAGACAGCAAAGTATACTATATTCATGGGATGCATATAGAGGTTATATCTTTCCCTCCAAAGTTTAGATCACAAGAGCAACAGCAAAAAAAATAAAAAAATAAATAAATTAAAATGAAATAAAATAAATTAAAATAAAATCAAATAAACTGAAATAAAATCAAATAAAGTGAAATAAAATCAAATTTTGAAATAAAATAAAATAAAATAAAATAAAATAAATCCGTGTTGCATTTACTCAAATAAAATCAAGAAACCATACAAGTATGTACACACCTCAAGCAAAGATTTGGAAAACATAAGCCGTTGACAACAATCAACATCTTTGTGACTATGTTGCTTTGTTACAGAATTTTATGAAGTTGTGAGAACCATCCTTAGTTTTTCAACTAAGATCATATTTTATAAAGAAATAGAGATATATATGCATTAAATCTCCCTCTCCCCCCCCCCCCTCCCTCTCTCTTCTCTCTCTCTCTTTCTCTCTCTCTCTCACACACACACACGCGCGCGCACGCGCGCGCGTGCGAACAGGTAAAAAAGTCAGAATTCACATTTCTTCTTCATCATCTGAACATTGGTCACACGTCACAGTCAGTGAAATTTACAGAGTTTGCGCAGTTCATTCCTCTGCACTGTTCACAAGCAGTTGTACAGACCAGCCCATGTCGTCGACAGGTGCATCTGGCGGTTTGACAATCTGCTTTACAGTTGCATTTGACGATGTGGAGAAGGGCCTCGGGAGCAACATCGATGTCAGTAAGGACAGGGACCATAAACGCCTTGCTTAACATGCCATCCCCAATCGAGTGGATCCAAGTTAAAATGATCCTGTCCAAGATGAAGCCACTCTTGGACCTGGAAGTATGTCCTCATACTGTGAAACCTTGCTGCAGCTGATGTCGGTGGCAGTTTGCTTGGATTTAGAGAAACCACTGACGATGCCACTTTCTGTCTGTATCTGACATAGCGGAGGTTGTCTATGGAATCAGAAACCTTTCCTCCATACAGAATCACCAGAGATTTCTCTCCAGCGGCTAGTACCTCCTCTCGGGTGCTGTCTGGTGACAGGAAAACACAAGCTTGCACACGGAATGATTCTGAGTCGGATATTTTTTCACTGGCTGAGATTTTCCGACCGCAAACAAACTGCTTGTTGTGTCGCACCCGCCTATGGCATGACAAAATAATATGGAACTGTGAACGTTTGCTCCAAGCGCATTCCTGGTTTCTCTGATGTCCCACACCTTTATAGATGACGCTGAGGGGGAACTCGGCTTAAAGAACACATCATGATGGTTTTCCTGTAAGTGATGCAGAAATAACACGAGTAAATCTGTATCTTCACCGACAAACACATCGACTTAATGTCACTTCGTATAATGCTTGCTGCCGCTCTGAAAAGTCGCATTTTTTCAGCATCTGTATTTGATTCCTTCTTTTCTTTGTAAAGTTCATCAGAATCTTGTCTGCTGATGTCTTCAGAGTATTATGTCCTCTACGTTGCCAGACTGTGAAAAAACAATGTCAGTGCCGTAATGGTCTTGAAGTTTGTCTTTCATGTGCTGATACTGTATGCTTCATGTTCCGTGTCATCAAGCAGCTTTCCATGTACTGAACAAGCGTCTTGATGGTGATTTGTTCCTCGTCAAGTGACTCGAAATATTCGACAGTGTCAGCAAAAGCCTGCAGGCGGACATTGTTCTTGGGGCGGCCAGGGTGGACAGTTTTGCTTCACTCGGAGTGTCACTGAACATCCTTGGCAGCTGATATCCAGAAGTGAAGTTGGAATAGCACACAACATGATACATAGTGTCACTGGCTACACAGTCTTGCACATATTCTATGTTTGCTACGACTTTTCTTCCCCAAGAATCGTTTCTGGTATGCGCTTTTTCCAGCACACTTGTTTGAAAAGTGAGAGTCCTCACGGGAATCAGCTTCCCAACACGATGTTTTGATTTGCAATGTTTGTTGTCTTTTTCGCCTTTTCCACAGAATAAACACAGGGGAGGATCCTGGTTGTCGCCACTCCGTTGTCTCCTTTTCCGGGGTGATCGGTTTTGTTTTCCTTCGTTTATTTTTGCACATATAAGTTTTTTGTTTGTGTAGTATGCGCGACATTTAGTGTGCACAGAATCACCTATTTTGGCAAATACAGTGTCTTTTCGCTGTTGACTACTCAAGTTGATGGTGTCACATCCTTTCTGCGTCAAGGCCGAGGTCTCCGTTCCACATGGCTTTTTGCATATGATGCAGACTGGTTCATCAATGTGTGTCTGTGGACAAAGATCAATACCTCTTTAGACTCTCTCTCTCTCTCTCTCTCTCTCTCTCTCTCTCTCTCCTCTCTCCCTCTCTCACGCACGCACGCACACACACACACACACACACAACACACACCGTTACACACACATTTTGTGCTTACACTTACCGTGACACACATTTTGTGCTTACTGTTAATATCATAGGTAGACACACACTGCACAAAAATAATATATTGAACTGGAAACCACAAGCAATAATCGTACACAAGACGAAACAATAACCAGTCTGCGTTTAACACTGAGTTGTACACGCCCACCTATTTACAGTGTGCTTGGTGCTTTATTGCAGGCGCCTACTTTCACGGCTGTAGCGTGTGCCGGTCAGCTGCTAATGGCGCCATTTCTCAGAGACTATGATAACTTGTGTCTGCAGACATTTATATAGACTGCAGCGGACTGCTGCGTTATAACAGCATTTAGCACACACTATAGACTGCATAATCACAATCATATGTTATATACTTTCAAAAATATGAAAACTTACTTCAAAATTCAACAAATGGTGGTCAGACGTTGAGTCGGAACTTTTTCCGGCGTAGCAGACGACTCCATGCTTGCGCGATGCTGTCTGGATTTCCTGGCTCTGTGAGCAACCCTTCCCCCCTACAGGCGCAAGAGAAAGTTGAAGCTTTTCTTTAGGTTTTGCATAATTAAAAAGTCGTTTTTTAAATGTTTTCCGCATTGATACCCTGGTTAAAATGCTGCATTGTATTATTTTCATTCAAATAAACACTTTCTGACAAAAATAAATTTTTTAGGAATTTTTTCGAGCAGGTTTTTGGAATTTTACCCGACTAAAATGCAGACTTCGTTCTCAACCACAACGACGCTCTGGGCGGTCCGGGAGGCGTCCGCACCCGTCTCTGAGGATTCACACCATCTGAGTCGGACACGGCGGCCTGTTTTGACACAGCAGCAAGTGTAATGCAGAAGCCTGTTCTGTGTAGTGTGCCGCTATTGGTCTTGTCTCCCTTTGTTTAATGAACACGTCTATTGTCTGATGTGTTATGCACAGGCCTATCGAGTTTCGTTTGTGCTCGCCGGTCTATTGTCCTACTGCTTAATGCACCGCTACTGACTTGTCATGTTGGACAGTGCACCGGTCATTTGAAGTTCTTTATAATGTATGCCCACGCTTGATTATGCTGTTGTATGGCGCACAGGCTATTGTCTTGCTGCATGATGCAGAAGCCCGTTTGTCCTGTTGTATATGTATATGCACAGATCTGTTGTCTTTTGTGTTATGTAGTGGCCTATTGTTTGTTTTTGTTTTTTTCCTCTGTAGAATTTAAGGCCCATTTTTCTGTATCATGTACCGGCTTATTGTTCGAAAGTGAAATACACGGGCCTGTTTTTCTGAAATAATGCATATTGTCGTTGTATAAAGTCTTTGTGTAATATAATGTGCATTGTACTTCTACAGAATACACAGGCCTTATATCTTCGTTGCTTATTTAATGCGTATTGTCCTTTTGCATAATCTACGGACTATTGTCTTTATGTGTCCCTTTGGATAAGATCTTTTTGTCTCTGCTGTGATGTACATTCACACCTGTTGGAATAAATGGAGAGAAAAAAATATCCAACTTGTGATTAGTGATTGTGTTCTTGGATCTCGACAGCACTTTAGCACGTCTATTTTGAGACGTTAATTTTGTTTTACTGAAGCTACAAGGATCAAGAGTGATAGCAGTAACCCAGCGGTTGATTCGCAATCAGCAATAGGCCTACAATATGGAGTTTTGTTACGGTTTATCACATCAATGAAGCACTTTGCGAATGGAGAAGCTGATGTGATGGCAGGATGGCAACATATAATCTGCACGGCTCGTAATTATTATTTTTGTACAATTAAGGCATCATCAATGCTTACTTTGATTTTATTTCGTGTATATTACTGTGGAAGCTTCCACTTCTCCCCCCCCCCCCCCCCCCCCCCCACCACCACCTCTGCCCCCAAGCAACTAATTTCCGATCTTTGAAACTGCCACGATATGTTAACTTTCGACTTGCTTCTGTAGTGGAGGCATATCGGCGTGTGTAGATCGCTTTCGTCTATTGCTCAGATCGTATCCTGGCATTAACTCCCACGCTAAACTCGAGTTCTGAAACGTTCACTTCTTCGATGACTGCGACCCTTCTGTGTGGCTCTAAAGCCAGGTACTGAGGAGTCGAGTGCTGGTCGGGTCTGTAAGTGCGCGTATAAATCTGCGTTGAGTACACCGCAGACCCACATAGTTCCATTCACTGGGCGGCTGAATTAGGTTCTGCCAGTAAAGGAACCGAAGGGAGTGAACCGTGGTCAGTTCGTGTTCGCGTTTCTGCGAAGCAATGTTGTGGTAGTTTCATAATCTCTGGATGTAAATGATGACTTTTTTGTTTGTTTGTTAAGAGGACAATAGCAACAACAGCGGCGACTACAGCATAACTTTTAGTCGGCGTCATCAGTACCAAAAACCAAAAGCAGAAAAAAAGAAGAAAGTCACCATGCAGCCGCCGTGGCGAAGTGGTTAGCGTTGCGGACTCCCGGCTGGGAGGTCGTGGGTTCAAATCCCATCAGTCATGTGGGTTTTTCTGCCCCGACCGGCTCCTACCCAGAGCTGAGTTTGCTGCGGACTCGGTTGGGAAGGCTGGGACCACACAGTCGAGTTTCATCCACTTAATGGATACGTTTCTGAGAGTGTTGCTCAAATTTCCTGACCAACACTTTAGGTGCCTGTATCTCTCGGGCCCCTGGTTGACGCCGGGATATATTATGAAAGGAAGCGTAGAGTACAGCCCTGTCATGTAGTCTCGGACCGAAATGGAAATCCGTAGCATCATCTTAATATCCTCATTCTCATCAATCAGCATTTTAAAAAAAATGTCAACGGAGCAGTGGATATTTCAAACATTGATCACAAAAGATGCGCACAGACGGGCATGCGTTCACTGGCGCGCACGCGCATGCGTACGCGCACACACATGCACGCATAGGCTACATGCAGGTATGCAGGTATTAACGTGTGCTCGCACGCACACACAAATGCATACACACACAGACGCACAGACGCGTGCGCACGCGCAAAGAACACGCACATACACACGTGCACGTGCACGCGCGCACTCATACTCTGCGCTCGTTGTCTCAACGTAATATTGG
>CM031595.1:100656930-100701930 GCA_018398815.1 Conus ventricosus | reverse complement strand
GCTTGTGACACCAAACCGCCTAGCAGAAATGACAGCACAGAGCACACAGAACAAACAAGGAGACATCCACCTAAAGAATGTTCCAAGCTTGCCTGTAGCGTATATATGCCCCATACTTGATGCATCTACATAGCAACAACAGTTGGAGAAATGAACAAACTTAACTTTTATTCAAGACTGGCACAGCCTTTTCTGTAGATCTTATATGTAGTCAAACAAACACATGGACGAACAGTACCTCATGAATGCGAGATTACTAAATAAACTTAAATCATATGGGATATTAGGGAAAATACTCATATGGAGTGAAGATTTCTTAAGAAATAGAATATAATATGTTAAAGTTGGAGCATCTGTTTCCAGTAAGGCTGATGTCATTAGTGGAATCCCACAAGGTAGCATTCTCGGGCCAGTATTGTTTACAATATTTATCAACGACTTACCAAATGGGTTAAAAAGCACATGCAAGATCTTTGCAGATGATACTAAATTATATTTCACCATCTGAACACCATAAAATGCAAAATGATATTGATCGACTCATTGATTGGTCAAATACATGGAACCTATATTTTAATGCCACTAAATGCAAAGTATTACACATTGGTAACAAAAACCCTAAACTAGATTACAATATGAAAATTGGAACTCAAGATGTTACCATAACCCCATGTGAAGAAGAAAAGGATTTGGGAGTAACTTTTGACACAGGCTTGATGTTTGATAGGCACATTACACATGTTGTAAACAAAGCTACTTGGATGATAGGCATTATAAAAAGAACTTTTACATACCTTGATAATGATACCTTCCTTAGATATATAAAGCAGTGGTAAGACCGTTCCTCGAATACGGAAATGTAATTTGGCATCCGAGACTAAAAAGGCAGTCAATAGAAATTGAGAAAGTGCAGAGGAGGGCTACAAAGTTAATACATAAGTTATGTATGTATAATTATGAATGTTATGTCATAACTTGTATACGAAGAAAGGCAGATTCCTAAAATTACCATCCCTCAAAGCAAGAAGAATACGAGGGGATATAATCCAAACTTATAAGATTTTCAATAACCTTGATGATATTGACCAGTCACTTTTCTTTCAGCTTGCACTAACCAATATAACACAGAACAGTTGTGATAAAATACAAATCCAGCATGCCAATACTAACATTAGGAAATGTTCATTCAGTCAGCGAGTTGCACCCATTTGGAATAAACTAACACCTGATATAAAGCGTGCACCAAATATTAATTCATGAATTTAAAAATCTTATCGACAAACATCACACTTTTACTGATATTAGGTACGTTTTTGATAGTTAAGGGGGAAAAAAAACAAACAAAAAAACTGGGCTCGCTTAAGACCTGACCAAAAAAAACAACAACAACATACGACAATGAAGGGGCATATAAAGCTGAAAGGCTATGATGAAAATATTTCATCGCCCCTATTTTGAACCTTGAACCTTGGACCTTGAGTAACAAATGCTGGCAACCTTGTTTTGATTGGTATGATTGGAAATTGTTGCTGTGTAGATGTGTCAAGTACAGGATAGGCAAGCTTGGAACATTCTTTTGGGGATGTCTCCTCCTTTGCTCTATAGTCTATAGATGTGCTCTGTGTTTTCATTTCTGCTAGGTGATTCAGTGTCATAAGCAGCATTCATTTAGAGTTATGGGAGTGTATTTTGTTTCATAATGGGAGCAAGAACTGCCCTGCTTGTTTGTTATTTACTGCTTACTGTTCCCTGCATCATTTAAGATTTCGTTTAAAAATATTTTGTGTCTTCTCTGTTTTTTGTTTTTTTTGTTTGTTTGTTTTTAATTAGATCTCTGCTTTTTTCCCAGTGGAATGTTGCATGTGTGTGTGTGGTGTGTGTGTGTGTGTGTGTGTGTGTGTGTGTGTGTGTGAGAGAGAGAGAGAGAGAGAGAGAGAGAGAGGTGACTTTAATGTAAGGCCATCAGCCTATTCACATGAGAGAGAGAGATCAGAGAGAGAGTGAGAGAGAGCAAAAGAGTGAGAGATGTGTGTGATGGGGTTTTCTTCTCAACTTTTTTAGCCTTCCACTCAAAGAATTAGCTCCCCCTCACATAGATGCACTCCTCATCTTGTCATAACAATATATCATCACTGGCAGTCAGGAGCTATCCATTTAGTATTAAGCAACACACAGCAGAAAACATTGCACTGCTGTGAAGCCTCAGTGGTTCTGATGGAATGTTTCAGAATGGTGTGTATTTGTTTGCAATTTAATTCATTAAAAACAAATGAGATAAAGTAATACATAGCATATCTATACTGTTTGTGAAATTATTGATTGTAGGCCAACTCTTCATCCAGTCCGAAAACAATCATGGATGGGGAAAAAAAGAAGAAGAAGAGCTTGCCATTGGAAGAGATTGAAACCTGATTTTTTGGGGCTGACATTAGGATGATATTTGTAATATGGTAAAGTCTAGTAAAAGTAGAGTCCTTTGATTTATATAATCTCAGACCAAAATAGAAGGCCATAGCATTGTCTTCATCATTCTAATCATTCATCATCATCACTTTCTAGAAAAGGCTGAAACTCTGTGACTACTGTTTCCAAAGTCGGTGTCAGATATTGGATAAAGTTCTGTTGTCTCCTCAGAACCATTTTTGCCATTAAAATATTGTTAAGAAAGGCTTTTCGCTCCATACAATTGTCAACAAAATTTTAATGACGGCAAAGGCTCTTTGCACAATGGTTAACAGAAGCTTATAGACAAAAAAGGTTTGTTCCTGAATCTTTGAAACATTTGCCAAACTGATAATACTTAAGGCGTGGCCAGTTGGTGAGTTAGTCTTGACAGTAATGATTCTATTCAAAATATCTTTAAATTGAATTGATGTAACACAGTCAGCCATCTGTGAATGAACTGACCACACATAGAGATGATAGACATGGCCTTTTTATGTATGTGTTTTTTCTTTTTGAACTGTTGGCACTTAATCAGCTCTACTTTCTCAAAATTGATTTCAGTTCGAAACACATGATTTGAATGTGATTAACAGTCTTTGCAAGAAACGGTGATCACATTAGTAAATTTTGTTAAAACCAGTACAGCAAGCTTGGTAACCTTGAGGGAAATAAGTCACGACATTTTTTTTTTTAAACGTCCCAACAAAACAGTTATCTTGGTCACAACATTCGGTAAAAGTCAAGTGGTAGGAATGCAGTGATCAACTTTCCCTCTTACAGAATCTGTTAAATTATATTTAAGTCGGCACATAATGTAGATGGCCAATATTTTCGTCCAGCTAATTACTGACTGGTAATTTTATGTAAACTGAGTAGGCCATGTCTGAATTTCAGTGATCTGAGTCTGGCAATCCAGTCATCACTGGGAGAAAGTAATTTGTTATAGGTGGCTAAGATTAGGAAGATGGATTTCTTTGCAGTGTACCTTGTCTGTATGCAAAGTGATGATGAGAATGAGCACATGGCCATGAGGTACTGATCAGCAGCTCAGTGCTTTATTCGTTCAGTTATTGTCTATATGCCTAAAAAATTATCAATGCCACATTCTCAGGATTCTAGTACTGACCTGTTTTTAACCTGTTCTGAGTCGGTCAAACGACAGTATGGCTTCAGACATGTGCATTAATCATTCAAGGCATAAGAATTTTTACGGTATACCCATGCTGTTGTAAAATCTGCTCATCAGTTTCTCTGCCAGCAGTTCATGAAGACTTAAAACTTTACACTGAACAGACAAGCTGCTGAAGTGGCAGAGTCGAGGGAAGAAGGGGAGACATTCATCCATGCTTGCAGTGCAGCATTGTTTTTTTTTTTTTTAAGGAGCATTGTCCTCAGAAGTAGTATTGTAGGTGATGTTCTGCATGTTGTGCTATATGATCAGAACAGACACCATAGTGTTTTCTCAAGGTTGCCCCATTATACCCAGATGGAAGGGCCAGGGGACTCTGGTTTGTGCTGGCTCCATGACTAAACAATTGTTCATTTATTCATAATTGTCATAAGCAAGGGGCTTGGTTAGTAGTGTCCTGCTTATGGATGATCAGAACAGGCGCTACCATCAAAGTGACTTGGCAACAGTGTAGTGTCTTCAGTGGTGGGGGACCTCCTTTAGGACCTTCTTAGCCAGGGTGGCAACAGAGACAGACACTCTGGGGTGTGGCTATGTAAGGAGTTGCCAAAATGAGGGATGTGGGCAAAATGTCACTAAATGGATGTGGAAGACGAGGCAATAACCACTAAAGATAGAAAAAAGATATCTGTAGCAAAGGACCTTTGGTACACTGCTAATGCAGCAATACCAAGTATGGGAGTGGTTGTGTATGGGGCTGTTGGAATGAGGGGCATGGAGGGGTGGTGTCACTGAAGAAATAGAAGATAAGACCAGTGACAAACAAAGGAAACAAAAAATAGCATCAACATTCATAACACAATTAGCATAGAAAGTAGCACAATGAGTACAATGCAAAAGTGTTCACAACACAAAATTTTGAGAGTACACTATCAATCATTATACAGAACATAAAGCATGGAGCTTAGAGTAGAGTAATACATGACATTATAGTCTAGAGTAAAAATACATGACATTATAAGCTCAACAATATATTGAACACAAAGCAGGGTAACACATCATGATGAAATGCAGTGCAATGATGATTTCGTTGTCATGTTTCAGACAAGATGGGCTACGAGCTGGCCCGGTTTGATGGAGATGTGGACGAAGAACTGATCTGCCCAATCTGCAGTGGGGTTCTGGAAGAACCACTACAGGTGTGGTGCATAGAATAAACTATATATATCAAGTCAAGGGCAGTGATTCTGAGACTGAAACCTTGCACAGTTGTAGAATCCTTTCAGCTGTGTTGATAACTTGATTGCTTTGTGCTAAATCATCTGTTTGGTTCCACTTTGCAGTGCTTGTCTTAATATTGTTTGAGACAAATACTTTGTTTTCTCAACAAGAATACTGTTCTGAAGTTAGTGTAGATTTTTATGACATTCCAAGAGTTTTGAGTTTGGATATTGAATGTCATACTGGATGTGTGTGTGTGTGTGTGTGTGTGTGTGTGTGTGTGTGTGTGTGTGTGTGTGCATGCTATAGATCAGTCCAATGGATCAGTGCATCTAACTATCCCATTTCACAGCATCTGGTAAGTTCTATCTATTCTGTCTTTTGATCTCCTAATCGTTTAAATATTACTGTTTATTTCATAAATGCATCAGATTGATTCATGGACATTAAGTTACAGATTTGTATTTTGGGAAGGTGTGTTGATCAGTTCAAAACAGTGGATGGATGTGCAGGCCCCGCAGTGTGAGCATGCCTACTGCGCCGGCTGCATCCAGGAGTGGCTGACCCGGCAGCCCACCTGCCCTGCTGACCGCAGCCCCATCACCTTCAACCAGCTTAAGCCAGTGCCGCGCATCCTGCGCAACCTGCTGGCCCGCCTGCAGATCGCCTGTGACAACGCAGTGTATGGTTGCACAGCGGTGGTCAAGCTGGACGTTCTGCAGTCGCACCTGGTAGAGTGCGAACACAACCCAAAAAAACCTGTGCAGTGCACTGAGGGCTGTGGGCTGGTCATCCCCAAAGATGAGTTGCAGGTAAGGGGATGATTAGGAACAGTAATTGTCATGAACTGGTAATTAAATGATGATGATACTTCTTTTATGTTGCAAGAGAACACCATATTGTCATGGTAAAACAGACCTGCCTACCCTTCCGTAATCGTCCGTAATCTTACGGAAATTAACCCCCCATTACGGAGGTACGATTTTCCGTGCGAAATTACGGAAAAGAAAATTGAAAAACTACGCAAATTCCAGACTCGAAAAATTGTCGACTGCTAGACCTTTCCGAGACCACAGAGTAACTTCCCTTGACTCAAGCCGAAACCACAGATGGTTCGGAACTTGCGATTGGTCAATGTGGTGCTGTGGGCCAACACGACGCGCCATCACATCTGTGCGCGCCATTCGAAGCCTTTTGTTCAGCCATTGTAAGACAAAGTTTCAACCGATTTTTTGCCGGCGATTGTGAAAATGGCGGAGAAATCTTCTAAACGTTTGCATGAAACCGATGACAAGGGTTCGAAAACCACTGTGCCACAACGGAAGAAGGCGAAGAAGCAAGTGTTCCGAAGTAAATACACGGGACTTGGCCTTGTCTTTTGCAATCCAAAAAACATGGACCTGGATTTGTATACTGCTCGGTGTGCAATTCAGACTTCTCCATCGGACATGGGGGAGCAAATGACTGCAAGCGCCATATCTCGGGGAAAATGCACAAAGAGACAGTGCCTCCAGTCAGAAGATCACATCGTTGTTTACGAAATCCAGCGAGAGCAGCCGTCAGACCCACACACGGAAGATCACCAACGCAGAAAGACTGTTGTGTGAACTGATCTGCGAAAACAACTTGTCCCTGAGCTGTGCTGACAAGATAGTGGCGAAAATGAAAAGGATGTTTCCAGACTCGGCAATCTCTGAAGCAGCAGCACCAAGACCTTGGGAACCTTGCCCAGGTCATGATGGGGATCTGCACCATCCCACACAGCAGTGCAGCATGTGAGCGTGTCTTCAGCTGTGTGAAGAAGAACCTCACTGACCAAAGGTCTACCCTGCACCAGGACACCATTGAGACACTCCTTGTTCTCAAATCCCGGCCTGCAGAGAACACAGATCTTGAGCCAGAGGAACTGGACCATCTCAAGAGTGCCTACTCCAAGCAGCAGGCACAATACAAGGCTTAGTGCAACACACACACACACACACACACACACACACACACTTTTTTTTTTTTTTTTGGGGGGGGGGGGGGTTGTACATTAGGTTCTTCATCAGTGGTGTCATCTGTGGTGACTGCTGTGTAAGTTACAAACTGTCAAGTATATCACCTTTGAATTGACCTGAAAAGTTCTCCTGTCCTGAGTCCGTCATCAGCCATCATCCCAAGGTATTTTAATTCTGCTTTGTTGTTTTTGTTCCTTTTTTACTGTTTATATTTTTTGTTAAAATGTTAAAAATGTAGTTGGGGTTTTGTACACATTATTTGTTCAAAAACGCCGTGTATTACGCGTCCGTGGAATTACTGAAGGAAAATGCAAAATTACTGAAAATCTCTGTGGTTAGTACTGATGAGCATAACATGAGGTAGGCAGGTCTGGTAAAAGCAGATTCTATGTTCTAAGGGTGAAACATACATAATCACAAGAAAGGAAATTATAAACACTGTCTGCTGTTGACAGATAGAGAGGGGGATAGAGAGAATGCTGCAAATGGGACTCAAAGAACTGTAGAAGGAAATGTGCAAGTGTTGAAGTTTGCATTACATGACATACACATGCACACACACACCCTTGCAGAAGTACAAATTTACATGCACACACGCATGCATGCCCGCTCGCTCGCTCTCACTCACTCACTCACTCACTTGCTCACTCACTCTCACACACACACACACACACACACACACAAACACACACACACACACACACACACACACGTGTGATTGCATGGATATCTTTTGTTGTTAACTATAGAATAAGGATTATGGTGACAGTAATGTATAACTGTCATAGATTTTCCTTTGAAAACAACAACAAAGCATCAGGTGACCATAGGTTAGAGTGTAAAGCAACCACAAGTTGGAAAATAGAAATGCTGAAAATGGTGGCTTGCTGTGCATTCAGAGGTTTGTGGATGTTTGTGTGTGTGTACGTGTCTGCCTGTGTATACAGCAGAGAGTGCATGTGCAGGTTTTTGTGCTTGGAGGTTTTGCGTCACATTCAAAAGGAGGTAATATCTTGTAGAGGAATCACATTCAAGATGATTTTGTATTGTATTAAGTAAGAAGAAATGTGATGAAATATAAAAAATTTAAAAAAAGAAGAAAAAAACAACCATAACTGTATGTGGTTCAGCTACAGACGTTTGTGTGATTGAAAATTCCTGGCAGCTATAGATGTCAGGGTGAAACAATATATCAGATATCCTGGTTCTCTTGTATGTAAGATGCACCTTCCTTTCATATTTCTTGTAATGTGTCTGCTCTGACTTCATTCACCTGTCTGTCAGGGACCTTTTGATGTATTTTTTCTGAAGTGATCTGCTGTTCCGTGCTTGGCATTATACCTTGTTATCCAATTACCTCATTCTAGAACAAACCTCAGAGCCAACATCAGAGCTAACATAATTTCTTTTATAAACTATTTCATATAGTTTTTACTTTTATCCCCCACCCTGGCTCCCCATCTGAATGTTTAACAGGTCTTTTTCTTTTATGAAAACAACCAAAGTTGTACTTTAGGTATGAAATACCCATCATTTGCGGAATGAGAAATCCTTCATGTCCTTATCAGTATGTAGGAATGAAAGGGAGAGGCGGAAAGAGATTATGAGAAACCTGCTCCTAAACCCTCCTTATGTGACATTGTGTGTGTGTTTGTGTGTGTGTGTGTGCATCAGGAGCACAACTGTGTGCGAGAGCTGCGGAGCCTAGTGACGAGCCAGCAGCAGAAGATGGGGGAGATGCAGTCGGAGATCATGGAAGCCAAGCTGCAGCTCAATGAACAAAAGAGAGAGATTCAGATGCTGAAGGTACACTACTCAAAACATCTTGGTGCCACAGGAAAGAATAGGCATACAGGGTTTGACAAGATGAAATGGAGTGATTTCCATTCCTTTTTTTTTTTTTTTTTTTACAGTATCTGATATAATTTTTTTATGGTTTGATATTTCACAAATTATCTCATATTCCTTTAAGAGTTTTTTTTTTTTTTTTAATTTCTTTTGATGCACAACTTTCCTACAAGACATGTCAACCTGCCAGAGTAGTGTTTCACTTCTGATAATTGAAAAACTTTCAACTATGATAAGGTAGAGTAAAGATGTTAAAGTGGAAACCAGTTGAATCAAAACTTTTTCCAAAGAGAGGAAATTGAAGGGAAAGCAGTTCTTAATTCATATTGCTCTTGACCTAAGTAAAGCCAACATGTCAACAATTTTTTTTTCTCGTATTCACCTGCATTTCACTGAAAATGTTTTTTGTAGTAAAGTTTGTTGCCATGATTTAATTCAGTGTGCATCTTGATGGCCTTTAATTCTTTTCTGTAGATATTCATTTTTTTTCTTCTTTTTCAGCATGTAACTTTCAGTTTGACAATGTTCTGTATAATACAAACCACATCACTGATGTGAATATGCAGTTCAGACACAGAGAATGCTTGTTGGTAAAAAGCTTGTTCTTTCTTCTTTCATGCCCATTATTGCCAGCCATCCTTTTCCAGATATGTTCATCTTTTCCTCATTTTTATTTGTCATGTTCTCTGCTCCCCCCCCCCCCTCCCCCTGGCCCTCTCCCTGCCCTCCCTCCTCGCACACGCATCCTCTCTCTCCTGTTGGCTTTACTCTCAGGCCACTCATCCCAGGCCACCCATTCCAGCCTTCTCATACACAGCTACAACTAGATTGTGCTGTCACATGGTACACAGCAGCGAGTTCTCATGAAAAACTTACTAGGGGAGTTGCTGCGAGCCACTTTGGTGGTGTTCAGTGATGCCTGTTCCAAGCCAGTGTGTGCAGGACATCAGCTACAGACCCCCAACATGACATGAATGATTGCTTTGTTGCGGAGCTACCATGAGGAAGCGTCCTGTTTGAGAGGGTTCCCCCAAGTCCATCCGGTGACAGTCCTCATGAACTTGCCATGTGATGTTGGTGACTTTGGCACTGATGTCACTGTAAGAGGAGGGCATGAAGGGTGTCACTGTAAGAGGAGGGCATGAAGGGCCACAGAGACTTTGTTTGTTTGTTTCTTGGTGATCCGCAAAGATGATGGAGATGATGCCATGAGGGTATTTCAGTCTGGATGAAGACTTCATGGCAGGGCTGTAGTCTGCTCTTCCTTTCATGATATATTCTGGCGTCAGTTATGCCCAAAAGATACATGTACCTGCAGTGTTGGTTAGGAAATTTGCGCAATACTGTCAAGATATATCTGTAAGGGATGAAACCAACTGTGTGGTTTCTATCTTCCATTTTAGGCTACGTCACACTCGGCCCTAGGTGGGACCTTGCCAGGGGCCAGCAAATTCCTCTAATAAACATCTATGGGATTCAAACCCAGACCTCGCAGTCATGCATGTCTGTTGCTTACCACTGCACCTTGGTGGCTGGTCACCTTGTGCTTCTCTTGCATGTCTGATTCTTCAGTTCTCCATCCTGTTGTCTGACAGTGTATGACACCAGTGTGTATTTTATTTCATAACAGTTGTCCTTTAACTTTTTGTACCATCAGGATCATGTGACTGAAGTCACAAGGTTTGAGATTGACTTTAGGGTTTGGTGGTGGTGGTGGTGGTGTTTAGTGAAGACTGAAGGCGATCGAAACCTGTGACAGAAGATAATACAAGAAATTATCAGCATTTTCCTTTTTTTTTTAAATTACGTTTTGTTGTCGTTCTTTGAGTTTAGAACCAGTTTCCAGTTTTCAAAACTGAATTAGAGTAAAATCTAGACAAATAAGTTTTTGACATTATGTCACCATGTTTCATGTTCACATGTATTAGTTCAAATATGACATACATAGTTTACATTTGGCCAGTATAAATGCACAATATTTAAAAGAGAAAAAAAAGAAATCAGTGTTGAATATGGAAAATGTTCTTTACAGTTAAAATTTCAGAAACAGAAATTTGGATATTTTACATTAATAACAGAAAAGAAATTATTTAAAATCAAAGATAAGATTCTTGTCTAGTTGTACTCTGATTTTTCTTGGCCAGTTCAGGTTAATGGTAACAATTTAAACAGATGTTGTTCAGTTAGGTTGTGAAAGAAAATTTTCTGAAGGGGGAAAAAAAGTTGTGATGATTTATCCAGGCAGAGTTTGTCAGCTGTTCTCTTCAGTGTGATTCTTCTGTCATTATTTACCTTATTGTTACCTTTTTTTCCTGACAGGAGCTGATGAGATCAATGCGGGCAACAAATCCACGCATGAGAGAGATCCAAGCTTCCATGGAATCGGAGGATGTTGTTGGGTAAGAGATTGAAATGGGGAGAAATGATTAATCTGTTTTTGCATCACACACCTTTTTAGCACCACTTACAGATGCTTCTAGCTTTCACTGAATAAAATAAAACTGTTCTTATGCCAAAACTAAAAGATTTGTGATTTTTTTTCTGTCTGCTGTACAAATTATATGGTAGACATGTTTGTTAAACTTTTTTGTTTGTAAAAAGGTTTTATGAAATTGATCCTGATGAAAATTCATTTTTATGATTTAAGAAAAGATGTGTGTCTTTATGTTGTTGATGTTTAAAACAGATCATGGTGGTCAATTGCCTGGTTAAAGAAAATCCAGAATCCATTTGTAGCATTGATGCCAACTCCCCATGTCTTTGTTGTCTCACACACTGTCATGAACTTTCAAGCAAATGCAGACACACTTTTACAGTCTACAGGGCTTTCTCAGCTGTTGTTATTGATTCATTGATACCTGGCACACAAAATTGTACACTATCATATTGACAGGACAGTCGCCTATCGCTGTCATTCATGGTCACATGTGACATGAACTTTAAGATAAGATAATGTTGCTTATAGCCCAGCCGACCGCAAGACATGAACTTTAAGAGGATGTATACTATTTTCTGAGCTAAGTTGAAGCTCTGTCAGATCAGTGTATCTTAATGTTCAGAGGATCCTGAACAACCCATAAAATAATTAAAACTAGAGTCATCCTTGATGGATGCTACAGTGTAAAACATTATTTACTTGGTTATGTCAAATGGGTGATAAAGGTCAAAGCGGTGGTAAAAAGATTGATGTAACTAACAATGCCCATCTGCCATTTTCCCATAGTTTAATGATGTGCCTGTACCTATATTTCATTCCAATTTGTAAGAAATGGGCATGAAGACGCAATGTTTTTAGCAAATAGCTTTGGTTCCTGCAGGTATCATTTATGACATGTTTCATTACACTAAAACATTTTTGTGTTTTTTGTTGTTGTTTTTGTTGTTGTTTGTTTTTTTCTATGGGAGTGATGTAGCAAAAACAGTAAGTGACATAACTGATGACAGTCTGTTTAAAATGATTGTGGGTGTTTAGCCACCCAGGTGCTACTAAACCTGTAACGACAATTAAGACTTCAGTTTAGATTGTAAACATGTTTTTGAAGTTGATTCAAACCTAAGTGGCAATGTGCATTTAGTGACCAATATTTAGTGTTAACTCATATCTTGAAAATACAGGTAAGTAGTGGTCACAACAGGCAGTAATTAACATCAGTAGCACACAACAGTATACACATGAAACTTTTTCTTTTTAACACAATTTACCAGTTTCATAAGTTCATCTGGCGCTCAAGAAATTAAAAAATTTTTGCTATGTGGTAAAGGTGACGTTGAAAAAAGAAAAGAAATGTAAGTGGTCAAACATGTGATCTTCCCATGATCAGGTGGGTGAACAGCCTGGAGACGGCCCGTGTGACCCGATGGGGAGGGATGATTTCCACCCCTGATGCTGTGCTCCAGGCAGTGATCAAGCGTGCTCTGCTGGACAGTGGCTGCCCCACTCATATCGTCACGGAGCTGATGGAAAATGCCCACGAACGCCGCTGGCCCACAGGCCTTAGCACACTTGAGACACGGCAGCTTAATCGTCGACAGTATGAGAACTATGTGGCCAAGAGAATTCCAGGTAAGAAAGTTAAGATAGAAGATGCATGTGCTTAAGCAGGTAGTGTAGGAATCGAACAACAATGAGTCTTGCAAGAAAGAGTGTAGATTCTGGTGGCTAAGTTCTCTTCTTTTGAAAATACAGTGTATTGTTTGGGCATGGTAAATTAACCACAGGAAGGTGTGGGGTCTTTTTGGGGGGAGGGGTGGTTTTGGGGTTTTTTTTTTTGTCAGTTTGAATATGGCAGGGAAATTTTGGATAAAATCAAACATATTCAATGTTAACACTGGCAGGAAAAATCCAGATGACGCTGTTTAAGATGTCTTTGAGCAAGAGAATTGCCAATGAAATTAAATGTGTTTTGAGATGTAGTTGGACAACAAGATCCAGACTTTGTTAGGTAGACACTTTGAAATGTACGGAAAAAAATATTTCTCACACACACACACACACACACACACACACACACACACACACACACACACACACACACACACGCACACACACACACATAAATAATCAGGCATGAAATTCATCCGCCTAAGGCGGATTTTCCGCCCATTTTTTTCATCTGCGCCGCCGCCGCCCCCCCCCCCCCCCCCAAAAGTGCCGCCCAAAACAAAAAAAAACAAAAAAAAAATCCTGAAATAAACTTTCGTTCGATGCTATTCCCATTTGGACAATTTGCAACTGTGTTATTCTCAAAAGAGTCAACCGGTCACTTCTGCCGTTAATCAACATCCAGTCTTTTTCGCGCCTGTCGAACGTCGGACATCGTTAAATTGGCGAAGTTTGTCAAGCGCGTCGCGATATCATGGCAAAAAAAAAAAAAGGGATGAGAAACGATTGGAAGTGGGACTGGCTAGACCAGGAAGTGGACGATGTTCGAGTTGGTGACGTGTTTCGCAAATTAGACGAAAAAGGCGCTGCATTTTGTGTTCCATGTGAAAAGATTGACTGACTGAATCAATGTTGTGATGAAGGCTGTCTCATTGTTTTGAGTGAATGAGTCAGTATGCACATATAAAAGTATATACATGGGTGAAACTTCTTCTGTCTGAGGACGGAATCCGTTTTATGAAATTATTTGAGACGGAATTTTCTGTTTTTCCTAAATCTGGAAAAAAAGAAACAAAAAGATTTTCAAAACAGTCTCTAAAATTGTGCAAATTACGTATTGAGTGCATCTTACCATAAAACGGAAGTGCCGATTCGGTAGTACTCTTCATTTTAGGGAACAAAGATAAAGCACCATTTGCCGAAATCTAGATTTCGAGTTTGGAGTTCGTTGGAAACCGTGACAATGTCCTATCTTAAAGAAGGTGATTCTGTTGAAGAGATCGACGCTGGCTTTACTAATAAGTGGCGATGGGCTTGGCTGAACGAAGTCGATGATGAAAAACGACAACATCATGTTTGGTGTTTGAAAACGAACAAACCTGGTGTAGCGTTTTGCCACGTGTGCAACTCGGACCTCAAGTATGGATCCAATGGAAAATCTCGGCTAGCAAAGCATGTCAGAAGTCCGGACCATATTAAAAGCATGAAGGTGAGAATTTCAGTAAAATCTTTTTCAGCAGCCCTCCATGCCCCCCTCCCCCCCAGTGACACACACACATGCACTCACACACACACACACACACACACACACACACACACAGACAAATGAATGCAAGGCACAGAGAGAGAGAGAGTGAGAGACATAATAGTATGAAAAAATATTTAAAGAAAGAAAAAAAACATGAAAGAAAAATAAATATAAGGGTTAGTTTTCTGGAAAAAGGATGGGGAAAACTATTAAAGGTTCTATTTCTCTGTGTAATAAAATGGGTTAGTTTTGGAAGTACAGTTGAAACTCTCTATTAAGACCTTAGAAAATGCACAGATTTGTGATCTTGATACCCTTACTGCCCATCTATGTCCAAGGCACCAACCAAGCTGTTTTTTTGGGGGGTAAGTTTTTTTCTTTTCTTTTTTTTTAGAATTCAAAATGACGACTTTTGTTTACATATAAGCAATAAATATGTGTTTTAAACAAGGCCTCGGTTCCAAATTTCCTTTCACCAGAGGCCACGAAAACTGTCTGAATTTTTCAAAATATTAATTTTGGCCCCTAGACCTCGACCTTTCAGTTTTTCAATTTTTTTCCAGTTTCACCCATGATCTTTTGAAGTATTATTTTCATTACTGAAAACATGAAAATGTGGCTTATTTGCCCTTCTTAACAGCGCTGAAATAGGGGTTTATTTGCAGGTTTAGGCCTTTTATTTCATAAGAAAGCTTCAGCTCCAGGGGGCTCTGCCCCCTGCCCCCCGGCAGGGCGTTGCCCCTGGGCCCCACTGGGGCCTACAGCGGCCCCCAGACCCCTTCCGATTTTTCAGCCTTTTTTTTCTGCTGCTCACTTTCATGCCTGATAATGGGAGTATTATTTAGTAATAATACTTGTTTCACACAATTTATGCTCTGAGGTTAATGAAGGAAAAGCATTGTCTGCCTTGTAAGCCAGACAGCTTGCTGTTCCTTTAGGACACTTTTTTTTCTTTCTTTTTTTTTTCCTTTCATTTTTTTATTTGAATGCTTTTAGGTATAGTGTATCATAAAACATTGGTATTCGAAAAAGATTTACACATACAGATCTCTGAGTCAGTTGTATATATTGACCCAGCAAATCATCTTCTGGAAATTGGTGAAGAAATGCAGCAACATTTTTGCATTAGGGATAAACACACATATACATGTAGAGATGACCAAAACCAAGACCTGACTCCTTAGGCTCTGTCTACAGTGGAACTGTTGTAACTTGAGTGAGCTAAAGCCGATCGAGGTAAATGCTGATGTTTACAAAAGAACCATTAGACAGTAGAAAGAAACTCGTGGAGAGCGTGGCAGCAGAGAGTCCTCAGAAAGAAGCCCCCTTCAAGCAAGTGTTTCGGCCCTTATCTCCTGACACTCTAGGGGGGTTGGGCCACACCCGGTTCATGACTCCGGATGTCCCTCTGCTGCCCCTTTTTTTTTCCCCATCTTGGGACGAGCCATGGCTGGGATTCGAACCCATGACCCTCTGGACATGCTCATTTTCTACTTAATGACTCGCGCTTTAACCACTGAGCCACAGGGACACCTGATATTTGAAGGGAAATTAAGCCTTATGAAGTTCACTTTTGTTCCTCCTTGACCAGATCCAGCTTGAACACCTCTCTGCCGCTTCTGCCATTGCTTTCAGGGCTCTGGTTTTTTCCTTCCCTGCAACTGAGAGCTGTTTCATGAGGCTGTATGCAGACGTTCCTACAAACCCCCTAGCTCCAATTTCTGCAGTGAGGACTTTGACCTGATAGCCTTCTCTCCTCAGGCTGTTTGCCAGATCAGCATACTTTTCAATCTTGTAGATTTGAGCTGCCTCCATTCTGTTCTCATATGGCACCGTGAGCTCGATCATGATCAGCTGCTTGGTTGACTTAGAGTGGACTACTATGTCTGGTCTCATGCCACTCTTGCTGATGATCTCTGGGTGACTCTTCCATTCTGGGAGGTCTGCAGTGCACTCCCAGTCATCTGCCCCATCCAGCAGACTCTGCCTGCATGTTTCGAGTGGCACTGTTGTTCTTGGCCATGATTTGCTGCCTCCTGCCGTGAAGAATGTTGCGGGTGCTTTTGGAGTCCTGATTCTCCCTTTTGTGGTGTTGGTACTAGCCCAGACTACTTGTACAATTTCTTTGAGCACTTGGTTGTGCCTCCATGTGTACCTTCCTTGAGCCAGGGCTACTTTACATGAGCTTAGAACATGCTCCACTGTTTGTTTTTTATGGCAGAGGGGGCATGCAGGATCGTCTGTTTTCCCCCACTTCACCAGGTTTGCATTTGAGGGCAGAAGGTCATATGCAGATCTGAGAATGAAGCTGATCCTGAGAGGGGCCATGTGCCAAATGTCATTCCAAGTTAGACTTCTTTGGAGTGCATTCTCCCACGTTGTCCATTGCCCTTGCTGGCTCTGCTGGACTGCTTTTTGGAGTCTTTTTTGGTCTTCTTCTTTTCTCATCTCCTGAATCATCATGTCTCTTTTGGCTTTTCCTTTGGCCTTTGACCACCATTCAGTTTTGGTCACCCCCAGTCCTTGTCTGTTGGTCTGTGTGTGTCCTGTTATTTCTCTGATCTTGAGACTTTCTTTTGCAGAATCCATCGCCTCTTGAACTTTCCATTTTCTGCCTGTCTTCAGCTGGGGCTTGATTGCTTCTACCACCTTGTCTCCTGAGTCCTCCAGCATGCTTTGAAGTCTGATCTTCCCTGCTTTGTATTCCTCCAGGATGGATTTCAGTGGTAGTTTGAGCTTTGCTTGGCGACAGTACAGCGCGATGTCAGTCAGACAGGGTGGGACACCAAGCCATTTCCTTGTGAACTTGTTGATTTTGGCTTCCATTGCCTCCACTGTGCTGGTGCAGATGTCGTATATCATCAGAGGCCATAGGAGCTTTGGTATCAGCATGAACTGCAGACACCAGACCTTGTATTTGCCAGGGAGCCCACACTGGTCAATGGTCTCCAAGCCTTCTTCCGCCATCTGCTTGGTTTCTTTTGCTCTTTGTGTGTCTTTCAGCGTATCATCATACCATCTTCCAAGGCTCTTGACTGGTTCTTCTGTGACTGTTGGAATGGCCTGGTTGGCAACACTGAAGACCACAGATTCGGCCACTTTTCCTTTCCTCAGTGAGAGACTCCGTGATTTCTTTGGCTTGAACTTCATTCTGGATGAGGCAACTATGTCGTCCAGCCTCTCCAGCACATGACGTGTCTCGTCTTCTCTGGATGAAATCACTGTAGTGTCATCCATGAAGGCCTTGAGAGGAGGCATCTTGTATCCATCGCCAAGGTCTGTTTGTCTCGCGTTGTTTGTTGCTGCTTTCAAGATGAGTTCCATTGCGAGCACGAACAGTATAGGGGAAATTGCACAGCCCATTGCAATGCCCACTTCCAAGTTGATCCAATCAGTTGTGTACATGTGTACTGGACCATGTCAAATGCTTGCTGGTTTGTCCTCTCTGTTTAGCAACATTTTGGCTTGAGTGGCACTTAGATGCCCTGTAACCGTCTTACAGTTCACTATTACAGTGTAGATTGTTGCAGCGTGTGTTCTAGCAACCATTTTCACGCACATAAACATACTGAGCCCTCCCCATTGTTGTATACAGGCATGTTTATGTGTGGACGCAGGTATATGCACACTCACATGTATGCACATCCACAGACATAAGCATACACACACACGCTCTCACATACACACACACACACACATACACACACACACACACACACACACATGCTTTCACATACAGACACACACTATCACACACTCGTGCGCGCGCACACACACACACACACACACACACACACACACACACACACACACACACACACACACACACAGAAAAGCAAAATAAATGTATTGTTGTATGATACAGGCTAGCCTGGTTTCTGTGTTTGTTGTTCAGGTAAGCAGGCAGTAGTTGTGATGACCTGTGAAAATCAGCATATGCCGGATGACCTCATTGTTGAGCCAGGCCTTGTTATGATTTTTGCTCATGGAGTGGAATAGAACCACAGGACCACTTTGGAGGTGAGGGATAGCTTTGGTATGTGTGTGTGTGTGTGTGTATTTGTGAGAGAGGTTGTGTATGCATATAGTGGACATTTCGTGCAGTTGATGTGAATTATTGACAGAGTTTAAGTCCACATCAAGGTTAACTTGTTCTCATCATAACAACTTGAACATTGCTTCATCATAATTCTCAGATTCACTGCCAGAATAGTATGCAAAGAAATCATTTCATTGACTGCACTGTTGTCAAGGAATTTCATTCATTTAGAGAACAGACTTGTTGGGAAGCCTTGACTGCACTTGCTCTGTTGTCATCAGTAGAGCCACATTATTTTTCAAATATTTGCATCGCACATTCCCTTTTTGTGTTTAATGCATTTGAATGTTTTACAATAACAGAAACAACAGGAATAATAGCATTACAACAATAATAATGTTAATACAGTGTTTATGTAGGACAGACCTAGCATTGAATCATGCATCATATGCAACACACACTGCTTGTTCCTGGGGAATCCATGAAAAGAAAAAGTCTTTAGTAAAAGCTTTGCCAGAATACATTAGCTGAAACTGAATAGAGTAGTTGACCTCAAAGTTTGTGTGTGATTCTACTATTTTGACAAGTCTTCCTTCCGTTTTTTTCAGGGCCTCTTGCTGTGTGGGTATGCTGCAGCAGACAGGAGAATGAAAACCAGTCGAGTCATCATTATCATTCTGAACAGCTCTACTTCTGTTTCACTTCCAACTTCCATCAAACTTGAAAATAAATCTGTGTGTGTGTGAAACCCACAGTTCGTTTCACCCCACCCCTCTGCTACCAGCATCCTGAGAATGGCAGACCTGACTGTCCCTGTAAATAAATGGACTTGTATGATACAATAATAAAATATCCCCCATACACCTCCCTCCCCTCCCCCCCTCCCCCAAGAAAGAAGAAAAAAAGAGGGAAAAAAAAAGTTGGCTTAAGGGAGGCTGCTATGGGGTCTGCTGCTTGCATGTTTGTGGTTTAGTTTTCTGCTTTGTGATAACTGTTGCACTTGTTCAGGAATGGGTTGTGTTGTTTTTTTTAATGTTGTGCTCCAGAGTCTTCTGTGCTCTTGTAAATCAGTTGGTGTTTGACAAACAATGTGATAACCGCTTTCGGTATGCAGTGAGATAGTCATAGGTGACGAGGAGTGTTCTTTCTTGTACCCATACTATTAAAGTTCTCTACCTGATACTTGTGCACCATTTTGTATTGATTGCCCATACAGTGCTTGTGTGTGTGTTTATATACAAAGTGTGTGTGTGAGAGGGTGGGGGGAGGGTCAGTGTTTGCAAGTGCATGCATGTGTTGATGAGTGCCTGCATAGAAGGATTGTGTGTATGTGAGCACGTGCATGTTTGTGACCTATATGGGTCTGTTTTTTGTTGTTGTTTTTTTTTAAGTGGCTTTGTATTAATTGCACAGGCTACAGCTAACCAACTATTTAAAACTTTTTTTTCAGCTGTGTGGGAATATTTTTGCTTCATCTGTAAAAGTATGTGCAAAAAAAAAAGGTTTTACAAGAAGATTGTGATACACTGAATTATTTGAAAAGAAAATGAGGTTGAATTATCCATATTTAAATAAAGCAGGTGAAACATTTTTTCAGCCACATTGTGTCCTTGTGGGATGAAATATGGTGAATGTTGCTGTTTTAGTAAGCACAATGCTACCATATTTTTGGTGTGGTGAGGGCAGAGTGGGGGGGGGGGGGGGGGGGGTTGTTAATGAATTCAGTTTGTAATAGACTGAGAGGTTAGTGTTTCATAACACTTGTACAAAGTGAGAGGGGGATGTATAGTGTGTACTGGGGAAATTTCTTACGACATGTAACGGTTCTGTGTTGTTACTATATTTTCAGATTTTATAATAGTGACCGATTTGTGGGGCATCTGTATCAGCACTTAGGAGCTGGAAGACAAGAGTGTATTGTATCAAATTTTTCTTTCCAAACATTAATGTATTCAGTGGTGCTTTCATATATTTTTTCATTACATTTTATGTGACATGTCCATGCATGTTGCGCTGGTTGATTGGTTGTCTCTCTTGCGCTGTCTCTCTCTCTCAAACGTTCTCTCTCTCTCTCTCACCCACTCTCTCACACACACGCACACGCACACACACACACATATAACATACAAGCGCACATACGCAGGCGAACACATAGAGTAGCAGACATCTCTGTATCCATCATTCTCTGTCAGTCTCTTGTCTCTTCTCTTTCTCTTTATGATCTTTGGGTTTTTTTAGACGGGGTTAAAGATCAAATTCCCTGAAGAATAACATGAAAGAAGACTGTTTTGTGCATATTCATGTCAAGAGTAGAAAGAGCACTGAAAAGGTGTACTATTGTGGGGGAAAAAGTATGAATGTGCGAGTGTGAAGTGCACATGGTGATCTGTTATTAGTACACAAGGAATGGTTGGTGTTTACATGAATGAGACTGGCGAAGACTTTGATTTTGTACATTTTGATGTGGTTTGTGTCCCTTGCGCATTTTGCCAGTCAGTTTCTTAAAGTCATCCTGTGAAGTCTTCATCTTTTTTTCTCACAAATCTTCCAATAAACATTGATGCACGTAAGCAGGCGATTGTTTGTGACTTACCTGTATAATGATAACCAGGGACCAAAGAAATTGATGTGAACCCACCAGAAAAATACATTGCAGTGGTGAATGATTTCATCAAATTTGATCAGTGATTTTAGACTGCACATGACTGACTGTTGCACAGCTCATGAATTCAGGTGAAAGCTTATCTGTTATCATACACCTTATCTCCAGACAGCACAATACGCCACTGTTGATATGAATAGGAGATGTGACATGTACATGCAAACTTTTTGTTTTAATATCCAGTGATGTAAAATAATGTTTGATGTGGGCTTTTTCAGACCATGCCAGGAATTCAGTGTCGGTGATTTCTGCCTCTCTGTCACCCTCATGAATTGGTGTTTTTTTTTTCCATCTACTGGTTTGGGTTTTTTTTTCTGTCTTTATGACCCATTCTCCTTGTTCCTGTAAGTCTTCTATTTTATCTTTTGTTTCCACTGCTGTCTCATCCTCCATGCCACTTCAGTGGCATTACCCCAATGATGTGATTCCAGCTCCCCATCCACAGCCGTACCTGGCTAGTCCTGGCACAGCCCTAGCACCTTCAGTTCACAGGGAGTGTCCAGTGATCATGAGGCAACCCTCTGGAGGAGACACTGCACCGTCACTGAGTCAGTGGTGTTCATTAATGCCTGCATACAAGATGATGCAGGACACCTGTCACTAAACTTTCAATTGACATCGATAGTTGCTCATTTTTACTCTTTTCTTTTACTCTGGTCTGAATTTAGAGCTTGCTGCTTTCTTGTGTTTTAATGTGGCGATTAGGTAGTGAGACTATACACAATGTCCAGAGCTATTTTAGTGTCAGTTTGCCCATGTGTTTTTGTAGGTACTTTTCATTTCATTTAAGTTTTTCAATTTTTCACTTTTTTCCCCATAAAATTAAGTTGGGGGATGCAAATCCAAAAAGAATGGCTGACACCTTTAGCGTGGCCTTGCCATATCCGCCTGTCGCATATCAACGTTGAGCTCCTTTGTCATGTCTGCGGTCTCACTTTTTCAGAAAGAAACCTTTTTCCCAATTTGCTGACAGCCTTGTAAAAAGCCTTGTGTGGTTGGCAAGGCCATGGTGACAAAACAAAATTTAAAGGATCATCCACTTTACATCATGCATCAACCAGCAGTGTTCAGCGAAAGTTAATCCCACTCAGGTGTGCCTCAGGACTAAATACTCAAGAAACTTTGGTCTGTTTTCTGCAATCATTGGTAGCAAAGGTGAAGTATGCACCTGTTTGTGAACTGTCGGTAGTCTCCGTTCACCCTCAGAGGTAAACTTTGCGTGAATAAATCTTCGACAGGTAAAGTTTTGTAGCTTTATACCAAACATGCTCACATGGTTACAAATATATGACAAAGCCACTCATTTGTTGAGTTGATAGGTACATTGCTTCTGTTAGCATTTTCAAGGGAAACTCATTAGCTGAATTGGATGCATGAAGAAATTCTTTATTTGACACAGAAATGGACGTCGGTGATTTTTGTTTTGTTTTGTATACTACAATCAAGCAGGATTTTGAATGGTAGTAAGTAGCAGATAAACATTTTGGCATATGTACAATCAAGCAGGATTTTGAATAGTAGTAAGGAGCAGATAAACATTTTGGCGTATGTACCTGTCTGCTGCTATGGTTGGTACACAGACAGCCAGAAGCTGCGGATTTAACCAGTATCATTCAGTCACAGCGCATGTTGAATGCAGTATTGATTGTTATGTACAGAAAAGTTCACATATGGCATATAAAACACCTCTTTGTAACAGTCAACAAGGTGGATTGTCTGTTGACATAGTATGACTGCATCTGTATCAGCCAATGGATATGTTCATTATATTGTTATACTAGTGTTTGTGGAACTTAAGTTTCTTTGTGTTGGGTGTATATTTATGACACCTAATTCTCATCTGTGAGTTTTTTTATGTTTTTTTCATACATCATTTTAGAATGTACACCAATTGTACACATGGAAACATTTGCCTAATTGCAGCAAACATCTTGATCTTGATTTTTGTGAGAACTTTTCAGTTTTGAATGTGTTAATAAGGTCTTTTTCAAAAGAAAAACGAAACATTTCTCTCTAAAATTCCTTGTCATTGATTGTTCGAATGAAGAATGTGGACTACCTACTTCTTGGACAACAGATTGAAGATTTTAATTGCTAGATCGCACTTATGTTGTCATTTTCTCTATTGTGTAAATCGGTCAGATGAATCATATCTGATAATCAGATGTACCTGCACTACTAGTTTGTTCAAGAATGCTGCATGTTTGCATAATTTGCAGTGCTATTATGCCATGTAAAAACTGCATTTTGAAACAAACACGTAAATAAAAACATCAATACAAAATAACATTTATTTACTGTGTGTCTTTGAGCACTTGTTTCCTAAATATTAAGAATAACATTTAAAAGAAAACAAAAGTAGATCAACATATAACATATGCTAAGAAGTTCACCACTCAGGAACTAAACATTTTATTCTCATTTATCAAATAAAATACCACTCTCCTCAAAGTTTATGAGTGAGGGGAAGGAATTATTCAACAAATGAAGTGCACCACGCCAAAAAGTTGTTTAGTTAGGGGGGGGGGGGGGGGGGGGGGGGGGGGGAGGGAGTAAAGGAGATATGTAAGGTGTTTCGCTCTGTCATAGCTGCCAACCCTCCAAGTTTTTCCGTAATTTCCCTGATTTAGAAATTACTCCTGAAATCCCAAATCTAGCAACAAAGAAAATCCATAATTTCATTTTTTTTTAAAAATATAAAATGTGGGGCTTAGGGGGGTCATTTTTGAATAGGGATGGTAAAGTATTGCGGATGATTTGGAGATGGTAGCAATTGTATGTATGTGAGATGCATTTTTATTTTAAACCTTACTTTTTTGTCAGTTGAAAATGCCAAGAGGTTAGAAAATGCTTCCAGTCAAAATCCAAACTGTGCATCCCATCCCCTTCATCCCCTCCTGCCCAAATTTTGACTCCAGAAAGTTGGCAGCTATGCACTGTCCATGTGTTTTACTTGCTGGTGATAAGTTTCAATGACAGATTTTGTTTTTTCCTTTCTAAAGTTCTGTTTTTAAAAGCATGTTAGCTCTTTTTACTTCTCAGTTCTAGGATGGGAGGATAAGGTCTAAAACCTGTTGATATCCCTCTCACCCTCGACATACCCAGCCCCATTTTTCAAATCTCCATCCAACTAGGTTTCTTCTTCGCCCCTCCAAGATCCAAACCTGCTCCACTTTTTGTTGTATCACAGAATCATTTGCGTTGTAGACACCTTGACTATTGAGATACTGCCTGAACCTCTTAGGACAAGATGGGCTGGCTCCTTAACTGATTGAGTGCTGTTGATGAATGATTACGCTCGTCAGTGAGAGACCATGGCATCCTTGTGAGGAAATGCAGCTAAATAGGAAAACAAGAAAGAAAAAAAAAGCAAGACAGGGGGTTAGTTACCGCCAAGGACATTGACAAACATTGCACAGGACAAATAGCTAAATAGGATCACCAGACTTTCTCTGTTGGCCATGCCTGCTTCCTTGGCACAGCTTCACTATATTCTCATGAACAGGGTGAAACATTTCTTCTCTTGATGACTTTTTCGCCAAAAAAAAAATGGCAGTGCAAATTCTTGGAGAAGCCACTAAGAGCGAAGTGTAATTCCCAAAATAATATGGGAAGAACACCAATTTGTCTGAAGGCCAACATTTTGGACTACATCATAACCCTCACTTTTACCAAGTGTCAAAGGATGAAATCCTCATCCCATTCCCTCTTCCCCCTCTTCGTCCTTGCCATCATTTTTCGAAGTTTTTGAGGAGAAAGCCTTAACTCCTCTCTCCCACTCCCTCCTCACCCTCTCCCTCACTCCTCTTCCAGTTGTTTTCAGCCTTTTTGAATTGGTTTTTGTGGCTGATGAATGAATTATTTACACTTTTAACTACATCAGAAAGAATATATACTGTTCATCTAAATCCATGCAGAGGGATCTTGAAGGTTTAGCAATAAATGAGCCAGTAGGGGCGTGTAGTCCAATGGTTAGAGCATTTGCCTTCGGAGCTGACTGTCTTGAGTTCAGACCACTCATGGGTAAGATTTTTTCGGCTTGAGAACCCTTTCTGTCCACCGAGCAGTAAAGGGATACCTGATTCAGACCAGGGAAGGTCAAAGCAGCGTGACAGAGGGATGGGCGTTGCCTTCCTGCATGCCATGCCTCTGACGGTTCACAACCCTTATGGCTATTAGGTAAGGGAACTTTTAACCTTTAACCTCAGTGAACGAACTTATGTTGGCATTGTTCTTCTGTAAGATCTCTGGCTTTCCTACAGAATTCTTTTGATCTTCATGTTTGATTGATAATTTGTGTCTGTCTTTATTTTGTTTTTGTGCAGTGCGTATTTTCTTTGTCAAATCCTTTTTTGTTTTTTTTAATCGTTTATGGAAAGCCATTTATTTTGTTAATTTAGATACTGTATCTTATTATTTGAGAGCATCAGCATATTTTGAGCTAGTGCTGTGGTATTCAGTACTTCATAATTATTGTATTTCCTTTTTTTTTTTTTATAATGAAAACCAATGTGAATGCATTAAAACAAATGTCAATTCATTAAAGATCTGTTACTGGCTGTGATTTGTGCATCGATTTTTGCCCCATAATGCTTTGTGTGTGTGTGTGTGCTCTTGAATACGAACATGTTCAGAGAGAATCTGTTGATAGATATTTATGAATATCAGTTGCTTTTAGGCTTTCATTCAGCATTCTGAAGAAGTTGTGAATGGTGGTTATTTATGAGCTTAAGAATGGTGGTTATTTATGAGCTTAAGAGATTTCTAATCATCGACATATATTGTAAAATGTAATGGCTAGTCCCATCACAAGTCAGGTTGAATGGCCATGACCTTTACTCAGGATAACAGGCAGTAAATTACAGCATTAAGAACAGCTTAAATTTGAATTTAACTTATGGACTGTGAAAACATGCTCTGAATGAGTTTGGTCAGCTTTACTGCACTTTGGAATCAATTTTCTTTGTTTGTTTGTTTCTTGAAATATGGTGGTGCTGTTGCCGAGACAAGAAAAGCTAATCCTGAATTTTTTTTTAAGATACAGGATTGTGCTATGGTGCCAAGAGAAGAGAAGGCTGGTCTGAGATTAGTGAACAAAATGGTAGGTGATAACAGTGAAATGCAATGTGTTCAGAGCATCTCCTTTAAAAGAAATCCTTTGCGGAGTTGGCTACCTTGAATATGTTGACTGTTCAGTTTTGCCGAACTTCTCCTGTAATAACGCCTTGGAAAGGGGGTTCATGGTGGAGTATGGGCCTAGTATCAGGCAGCTTGTGATGTCCTGCAGCTGTGAGGACATGCTCTTAAATTCCAGTTATGTATTTAACTTACTTTTTTAACATGAAAGTCATTTTGATCAAGAGACTTGGAGAAGCGTCCACCACACACCTTCTGGAGGTCAGGACAGGTGGGAATCATACTCGGGAATTTTTTGTTTTTTAAGATTGGCAGCGAATGCAGTGCACCCCATAACTGCTGGAGCGTTGTTATACTTTTAAAATCCAGTGTGCCACGGTTGAATTTCTTTCTGATCCATCTGCTGTGAGAACAGCTCATAGACAACAACAAGGCAATCCACACCTGTAGCCGGAACTGGGATGAAAACCAACAAATGTCTTATTTTTTCCCTCTACCTGGCCACTGAGTGAACAAAATGGTTGTGCCATGCTCCCCACCCACCCGTGGATTGCCCACCTGTCAGCCACTCCCCTCTTATGCCAGTTCAAGGTCCACTGACCATGTCGGTTAACCATCGTTAGACTTGGTTTCACAGCAAAAACTGTTGGAAATGCCCACTTTGATGCAAATGTTCCGAGAACTGTGATCACAGAGCTACTGGCCTGTTACGTTCTGTAGCTAATGTTTGACCATAAGTACAAGAGGGATGGGAGACTGTGATAGTACATGAGAATACGGGTATAATGAAAAAAACAACAGGCATAATGGAATGTGTCCACAAACTAATATTCTGCAACCATATATATATATGCAACTAAAATCACTGGGGAAAAAAGTACAGGAAATTCAATTTGAATATCATATTAAATTTTATCTTATAATCATTTTAATTTGACATATGTTGGGGAGTCAGTTTGCGGGAACTGACTTCAATGAAAAAAACACACAAAATTGCAGTGCAGCTTAAAGTTTTGGGGGAAAATGTCTCAAGTATGCTGCGAGCAGGCTAAAATAGCCCCTCAGGTGGGATTCTACTGGTCAATCGAAACCATACTCTAACATGAAAGTTTTATTAGCACAGTAGCATAATCCAGGATGAAGTACTTCTGAATTAAGGTTGCCTTTTCTCACAGTGCGTCTCAAAATTGATGAAATAAACATTATATACATTCAAATTTCGCATGTGTACTTCGGGTATGCATATGATAAATGTAACAAACGCAGATATGGTTTAATTAGAAAATTGCTATTTTTAGATAGTTGATTATTTACGTCTGCTTTCAAATGAGTTGAGCCACTGAAATATCCCTCTATCACTTTAACCCCATTCCTAGCTTTTGATACAGCCTTTCTTCTTACAATGCCACTTTGTGGATTCATATTTTGAGAAGAGGTTACCCAAAATATCAGGTCTATAGTAAACCCGTGCGCAAGACGGCTGTGCTTTGCACAGCCTGGTTAAAAATTCTGCCCGCCTTAACTCCTCTGAGGCGTCATCAACTACAGCTGCAGGTGGCCGTAGTGGAGCTGGGCCGACCTGAAATTTGCAACCCATCGTTTCGCCAGTCTGTTTCATGGCTCACTTGGTAAAGGGAAAGAACTGTGCTCTTGGATTTTCATTGACCAATTGTTCCCTCTCTCTCTCTCTCTCTTGCAAGCATAGGCCTATAGGATGCTGCTTTAATCTAGATTCACGTAGCAAAAGAAACTGGGCTACAAATATCCGCTGTAAACTGTTTACGTTAGGATATGGTTTTGCTTGGACAAATCAAGGTGTAGAAGAAATAGTTGCTTTTTTGCATGATTTCAGGGAAAGATTAACTGTATGTGGGTGGCAGAAATGGGATTTTCATATCAAGAATAGCGATAGATCTAGCATGGATTGTCTATGGCGGCTTTTGCTGATCCGTTCCGCGGGCGGGACACAGCCGTCAAAACTACAGCCCACTATGGCCACCGGCTAAGTACAAGTAAATACAGAAAATAAGGTGCATAGTAACTTTTTTTAAACGCAAGATACTAAACAGACAAGAGAATTTTCAAGAAATGTCTTCCGTTGTCATAAAAATGAAAATGCACAAAACAGTGTTCCTCTGATGACTGTTAGGAGCAGAACGACAGTCTATCAAGTTGAGCAAGCCTTTAGAGGTAGCGACCATGTCATGAATTGGTTTTGCTGTTTCTTTCTTTTTCAGGGTGCAATGTTTTTTCAGGATATGACCTTTTCAGGATGTGACCTTTACTTGATGTGTTTGACAGCCCTGAACAGGCCCAGTAGGCTATAGCTGGCAGGGCTACAGTAATTGAAGCCATAATTATAAAACTAGTGATGCAATTCATTCGTTCCATGTTAGTGGGGTGGTAGGTTTTATCTCCATCGACTTGGAAATGCTGTTGATGTGGAATTTTCATCTGACCAGGTCTGATGTGCATTCTCACTTCCTTGACATGACTTTTTGCTCACACATCAACACAAAAAAAACCCCAACCAAACCCTCTCACACGTGTATGTTTACATGTACAATCAAAAGAAACAGATTTGTATCATTGGTTTGATATTTTTCTCCTTTACCTCTGTATTTTCAAATAAGCATTTCCTGTGTATACAAAATATGCAAAAAAGAATGCAAAACAATGAAAATCACAAAAGCAAAACCAAAATATCTCTTCCCGTAACAAAACAAAAAAAAAGTTAATGAGAAATCACTGTTTGAAGAAATGAAAACCATTCAACATTAAACAAAGTTATAGAATATGTGTACTGTTCAATATACACAGTGAAAATAAGGACGGAATGATTCCAGAAAAAAAAAATCAAAAACAAACTGAACACATCCACTTTCAAGATAATGTCAAGAAATAAAATTGACCATGTCTTTAAAACAGACGAAAACAAAACTGTCAACATTAAAGTGTATAACATGCATCTGTCTCAAGTTGGTAACAGTTGAAACTTTGTCATTCTAAAGCCCTTAGTTACAATGTCTAGCTGCAGTGTTTTCAGCTGAAACCCCACTTGCCAGATGAGGCACACTGCCAATTTTGAAACCATACCATAGTAAGATATGAAGAAACTGCCAGGACAAAATTCATTACAGGTGCATAGGTGGAGTTACTGGAACCAAAGTGTTGTGTAATGTTATATTTTGCTGTGTATCATCATGAAATGTTCAGATTCAGTGTTTCTCTGACCCACACAGTTGTAGTTTTATTATCATGGATCAGCCCATGACGCATGGCCTTTTTAGGGCTACTGACAAGCTGAACAAAAATCAGCCCCATCCTGTAAAAGAAACAACAAAAGCATATTTACACAAGCACCCAATCCATAACATGTTAGCAAACTACTCACACTCTATTGGATGATAACACAGGAACATGCTGGATATGCCAGTCATTATTATCATGAAGCATCCCCCCCCCCCCCCCCCTCACTCGCTTCTTCCCCCTTCTCCCCTCCCTCTGAATATTGATTAAAACAAACAAACATTTAACTGTAAAAAAAAAAAGAAAAAAAGCTATTTCCAACTGGCTTAAAACAAACGCATTTAACTGTAACAAAACTATTTCCAAAGAAAACTGGTTGGCAGACACTACAGAAAGGACAGCCAGTTTCTCTTTTGGACAGTGAATACAGTCTCACTACCTGTAGTTTCAAAATGAGGTGAACGCAGGCAGAAACTGAAACAGAAGAAAAATTACTGTACTGCCAAATGAAAAAAAAAACCCAACCAAATCACTAGAAAAGACAAGTTCATTTGACGGTACAGTAATTTTTCTTTTAAGTTCTCTGCCTAGAGTTGCTAGACAACAGCAAAAAGCTTTGAGTTGGGGTGGGGGGGGGGGGGGGGAGTTTAAAAGGTTTAGGAACCAAAGACAGGACCATGGGTCACAATGGTTGAACCACAGCAGATGACAGTATACACACACACACACACACACACACACACACACAAAACAGGCAGTCAAGGGGCTCACAGAAAAGAGAGGGTTACTTGCACAGAACATCCTGAAGGCGTGGATATTGTTCGAGCTGAAATAGCTGTCAGCTTCCCTGTAGGGACACAACCTACAGTCACTACAAATAGAAAAGAAAAGTTTCCATCCAGGAACACAACAGAGCCATGTGCAATGTATGTGCTGCAATTCATAACATTACAGCTAAACTATACTGTTCAAAAAAAGAAACGCAAAATGAAATTTTGCCACCTGGGTGGACCATACAGTTGAGAACACGCCAAAAACCGGCCCTGATGTATGTCTTGAATGTGGACGTGCTAGTAAACATTGATTCAGGTTGTCACTATGTGCACGTGCGTGTTGTGGGCCAGGTGCGACAGTGCAAACATTGGGTTGTGCTTCTGTTGTTTCGCCTGCAAAGCATGCCCAACTCAGTGGTGAACACACACACACCATGGTCATAGTGCAGTATAAAAGCCGGGTCATTTTGGCAACCAGCAGGCACACCGTACCAAAAAACAGCATGCCACGTTTGAGCCCAGCAGAGAGAGAAAACGCCCTTGGTCGTTTGCAAGTTGGTCAGAGTGCAACTGATGTGGCCCATGCTTTGAATGTCTCCCCCAGTACCATATGCCGACTTTGGACTCGCTTCCAGACTTTGGACTCGCTGATGCCCCGAGGTCAGGCCGACCTCATATCACAACGCCAGCCCAGGACCGCTTTATACGGCTCAGACATCTCCACAATCGCTTCCTGCCGGCCTCGTCCACTGTCCAGGCATGCGCTGGTGTCCGTCGCATCTCCGACCAGACTGTCCGGAACAGGCTGCATGCTGCTGGGCTGAGGGCTTACAGGCCCCTACGTGGCAACGTAATGACGGGGCGCCATCGACAGACCAGACTGCAATGGGCTACGCAACACAGACACTGGACACTGAGGAACCATTGGCGACACGACACGTCTGGTTCTCGGATGAGTCACAGTTTCTGCTGCAGCACCATGACAGGAGGCGAAGGGTTTACCGCCGGGTTAATGAACGCAACCAGCAGAACTGCGTCGACGAGGCACCTCCACATGGTGGCGGCAATGTCATGGTATGGGGGGCCATCAGCAACACAGGCAGGAGCCAGCTGGTGCGCGTGGAAGGTCACCTGACAGCCCAGCAGTACGTCCAGGTCATTGTTCAGCCACACGTCCTGCCTCTAATGGCCACTCCCAGGGCCGTGTTCCAGCAGGACAACGCCAGGCCCCACACAGCACGCCTGACCACAGCCTTCTTTACCGCCAACAACATCAACACCCTGGCCTGGCCCTCTCTTTCCCCGGATTTGAATCCTATTGAGCACGTTTGGGACGTTTTGGACAGACGCCTGAGAGTGAGGGCCAACGCCCAGCGACTCCAAATGAACTGTTCCGGGCATTGCAGGCCGAGTGGGCGGCCATCCCACAGCAGACAATCAGGAACATTATTGCTTCATTGCCCCGCAGATGCCAGGCTACCATTGCAGCCAGAGGGGGTCACACCCGTTACTGACTTTGGAAGCGGCCTGGCGATTTCCCTGAGGGTCTGGGGCTGGTTCTTTACCACAGCATTACAGGGGAGACTTCTGTCCTACTGATGACCTGTTTTTGTCATTTTCACATTAAACGTGTTGTCACACTGGGCTTCAATAAATTGTGTTTCAAATCGGCAGCTTGGCATTTTGCGTTTCTTTTTTTGAACAGTATATTAACAGTCATAGGACAGACTGTACCTGCCTGCTACGGGCATCAGCCTATCATCTACCAATCTTTCCACCCAAGATTTTAAAAAAAGGGAAAAAAAAGAAGCAAAAAGTCATGATTGACATTGATAAAAACAACAACAATACAAAACATGAAAAAAAAACATATGGACTAATGCATATTTTCAAACGGATATCTAGTATCCACACTGAACAGTGTTGACTGAATCTCCAGTAATCATTCCTGATTTAAACAAGGAGCTCTGTAAACATAATCAGCACACACATAGAGTACGTCAATGAGTTCTAATTGTTTGATTTCTGGACCCTGTTCCTTTTCAGTCGTCCATCTCCCATAGTCCAATGATCCTGGAATACATGGACCAAAAATATATTTTTTACCATGGGAAGATTTCGAAGCAGGTCCAACTTCTTGTCAGTGCTTTATTTTCCACATGGAGTAGGCATATGTGAATATCAACTATACCAACAACACTAGCTGTTCAAATTACCAATTTTGTGAAACATATTTCATCAATTTAGAGTCCATCGTAAACTGAAAACATGTGCCTCAAAATCCACTTTGTGTACTGTATGTCAAGTGCCGAAAACATTGTGTTTCAAGTTTGTTTTAACAGGAAACACAATTTCATGAAACCCATGTGACATAAGCTGAAACTATTTGTTTTATAAAGGTCTAATTTCCCATAAGTCTAATGCGTGTCAATCAACAAAGGTGAGCCATTTTGTCTAGGACAGGGTTCCAAGTTCTTTTAGGGAGAAAAAAAGAGGGCGGGAAATGCTCATTCTCCATGGAGTTAAGAACGGAATTAGAGTTGTCAGGAAGGAGATCAGGGTGTAATGATTCTTCACAATTCCAAATCAAGAACACTTGCCAGGAAGTTGTTGAGCAAGGAATTATGGTATGGTGCACATTGTGTACCCTACTTGTCAAAAACATTTTCCTTTTTCAATCTTGCAGATTTGTTTTGGGGAATGGGGCCAGGAGGAGGCATTGGGTGGTGTGGGGAGAACACCTAAAACACTCCTCTCTTGCTGATAAAGTGTTTCACATTCATGTCAAATGAAATATATTTCAAGGAAAGCACCTTTCTTTTCAATTTTGATAAATGGCACTTGGGTATAAAACAAATTGGCAAAAGAGTATAATTTGTTGTTTTTTCATAAAGTTTGGTTTTTCACCTCTCGTGTGTGTGTGTGTGTGTGTGTGTGTGTGTGTGTCTGTGTGTGTGTGCGTGTGCGTGTGCGTGCGTGTGCGTGTGCGTGTGTGTGAGTGTGTGTGTGTGTGTGTGTGTGTGTGTGTGTGTGCGTGCGTGCGTGCGTGCGTGCGTGCGTGTCAGTGTGTGTGTGTGTGTGTGTGTGTGTGTGTGTGTGTGTGTGTGTGTGTGTGCGCCTGTTTGAAGTTTTGTGTGTTGTGTTTGAACTCGAACCAGTGTACATTAAATCATCATCGTAACTATCAAAGTTGCCATAATGACCAATAGGTGATTTACAATTACCATGCTTGTAGGACCATGTATGTCTGACTGCAATTTCTGTAATCTTAACAGAAATAAGCGCCATGCAGGTTACACTGACAGAGAATTAGTTTCTGTTGCAAAATGTATTGTGATATTCCTGTATACATTTACAATAAAAGAGAGTCCAGACTGAACTTCCAAAGGTGTCACTGCGACTGCGTAGTCATGATAGCAGCTGCACTGAAGAAAAGAAACAAAATAAGGAAAATACAAAACGAAATGACTACAGAACAGAATTTTTCAAAATTGCATTTGCAGACATTAACAACATACAACGCCATTGAAACAGACTGCAATGCTACTGAAAAAAAATCGAAAATACAAATAAAATCACAAAAACAGAGAAGGTTTGTTTGGAGATACATGTAGCACAAAGTAAAAAAAAAAAAAGTGTTCTATGGGAGGAAGTCTTTGTTGGCAGATAAATGTAGGTCAAGGACATAGAAATAAGGAGAAACAAAATAATGAACAAAAGTGTGAACCAAAAAAAATCTCTGTTGTTATACCTAATACTACAAGACAAAAACATGCAGTAATTGAAAGATACACCTAAATATGACGAAAACAAAAAAAAATTGTATGAAGCATAGCTTGCACAGCCCTTGTCCCCTTGAAATGAAGGTTCTATTCTCCATGAAAATACATTATTACATCAACAGACATGCAACAAACCAATAATTCAATGACATACATCCATCCTTTTCAACATCATAACAAAAGAAACAAATTAGAACATATGAATCAACATAAGTTATTGCTGTAAAAGAGTAGCAAGGTTTTGTAAAGCTGTTTAAAACTGAGAGGAAAGTAGTGAATAATCATAGTAAAATAATAAAAGCACACACAGAGAAGAAAAAAACAACAATAAGCATACTGTTTCAGGTTTTTCCAATGCATGCACAAGTGGGATTATTTCCTCCAAGATTTTAGTATCCCTTTCTCAATTTTCTTTTTCAAAATTTTAAAACTTTGATCGGACATTAAGCCTTCGCTGGAAAGTAAAATAAAGACAAAACAAAACAGTAAGACTTTAAAGGAAAGGAGTCTTTGTGAGTTTTAAACAAAAGAAACCAACACCCATCTTGCGCTAAATATGAGAAGGTAAGTAATTGCTTGTTCTTCGTTTTCATTGTTCAGAATGTTGTTTGTTTTACCTGAGGAAGACCTAAGAGGTCAAAATGCCTCGTGTGTTGTCTTGTAATCTGTTTGTCCATATTGTCCTGCGGAATCCCTACCCATTCCTTTTTTAAAGTTTAAAACAAAACAGATTTGAAGGCTGCGAATCTTTGGTGTGAGGTAAATCTAGTACAAAAACAATAAAATGGTGTTGTGAGATGAGGAAGTCAGGAATGGGAAGGGGGGGGGGGGGGGGGAGGAGTATTTACAAGAAGGGAAATCTAGTAAAAAGAACAAAAATAAAACGAAAACCTCAGGGGAGGGAGTTTTTAATCAGAGATAAGTTATGTAACAAGACAATAAGAAAAATGTATTTAAAGGAACAGTCTACTTTGAATGCTGCACTGATACTGACAGTGACAATTTAGTAAAGCATGAAAGAAAGTGTGAGTATGTGCTATTCAATTATAAGATATTGATAATATAAAATGAAATGGCAACAGAAAAAAACTCAAGTGTACATTCACACATCCTATTCAGAATAAGACATGAATACTGCATCCTATTCAGAATAAGACATGAATACTGCAATCAAATTTCAGCTGTAAATATGCCTTCAACAAGTTTTCATTAGGTCAGCTGGTACCATGTAAGCAACATTAATTGTATGAAACAGTCTTTATCCTTAAGGAAAAAAAAAAAGAAGTAAAATCACCACCATCACAAAACCAACACATCAAGATTACTTGTAATTTCATTGATTAATTACAAGAATGCTTTTAAACATGCAGACATCACAAAAGAAAAAAAAAATTCATGCGTAGCATCAGCTCTGGTACTTCTGTATTGCACACGTTTATTCAGTTAATCCATTCATCACCAGGTGAGACACCATTTCGCAGAGCTGGGCGTTTTCACTGTCACTCTCATCAGTAACTTGAACACTTCTGAAGCCATTCTTTTGTTGTTTGAAGTAAAACAAAGGAAAACAATCTGCATTGGAGTTTCTCTTCTTCCCACATTTCCCAAGTTCTACCAGTCCTGCAGTATCACATGAAATTGGGGCATGCACTTTTGTTTGGTGAATTTTCACTGAGAGGACATCTGTTCAGTGAGAACTGTTCTTTCATGGCGGATAATTCCTAGTCCGGAATCTGGGGATAAATGGAAAAGGTGGAGGAGGTGTGTGTGTGTGTGTGGGAGGGAAGGGGGGGGGGGGGGGAAGAGGCTTTTTTGCCTGCTTCAAGTCTGCCTTAGAAGTACATGCACTTTTGTTTTCCAATAAAGCATACTTTTTTCTCTTACCTACTGACTTTTTCTTTTTTTCTTCTTCTTTTTTCCTGTATGTGTGTGTGTGTGTGTGTGTGTGTGTGTGTGTGTGTGTGTGTGTGTGTGTGTGTGGTAGGTTTATGAATACTGGTACACTCAACAGTAAATTCACCACAGGAAACTTCTTTTTTTCCTCCTGTAGCTCTTCTTGTTTCTGCCCCCTCCCCCCGCCCTCTCCCATATCTCCCTTTCACTTTTTTTCTGAAATTTCTTTCCCACTTCTATCATTTTTTGTTTTTTACTGCTTTAAAGAGAGACTCACTGACCTGCAACCCCTGAATACTGTATCAATCATGGTCTTTTCTTTAAATTTGTTCTTGTTCCTGGTTTGACATGGTAGTTAGATACTTTCATTTTCCTTTGGGCGTAAGGGATGGGGGAAACGTCTGGGTTGGGGCAGATAAGTGGCAGGGTGTGTAAATGAATAGGGACTGGAGAAGGGGGGTGGGGAGTGGAGGGGAGGATGTTGGAGGTGGAGGGTGGTAGTAAGCACTGCAAACAAAAAGTTGATTTTGTCTTTTATTTTCAAGTCTATCTTTTTATTGCTACGGATAAACTGATGTGCTTGTACTGAAATGTAATTTTCATTCCACTGATCAAGAATTGAGCACATCAAATGGTTAATGCAGGAAGCATCTTCTGGGATTATAAACTTTAGTTCAAAGATATTTGTGTCATTGTCAGGTTTGCTTTTGCAACTTTTTTTCTCCTTTTCTATGGTACCTGTTTTTTGTTTTTTGTTTTCAGTTATTTGTACCATGATTGGTTTTCAGCAAGCTATCAGCCTAAAACACTGTGTGCAATGGGCTGGACTATAACATACAATAATCTATCAGCTGTAATTCACTTGTGTCTTCTCATATCATGATACATTTCAGCATTCGGTCAGAAGGTATGTACTGGAGGGCTTGTCACAAAGTATTCACCACAGATCAAACCTTCTTGACCGCACTGTAAGAATGGATGAGAAATAAATGGTCATTTTATAGTCCAGTCTCATCTTTTTTGTGTGTGTAGACAAAACAAGATCATTGAGACTAGATGGCACTGAAAATCCTAGATTTGTATTGAAAAAGATAAGACATTTTTGATTTGTCATTCTTTGACGAGATAAACAGGCTTTACCGTCGATAGAAAAAAAATCTGACTATACAGAACATAAACACCATGTGTCAAAAATAACACTTTGCTGTATTGCAGTAAGTTGGTGACTGCTCATCAGACATGCTGTAGAATACAAACTAATGATAAAACAGCACTGATAATAAAATAAAAGACAAACACACAGAGAGCATTTTACCCAAATGGCAAATGTCCCGCATTAAATTTGTTCTTGAGCATACTGGAAACCTCATTATTACACTGCAATCCAATGGAGTAAATTTGGGGCTGAAACTGAAATTAAAATGCATTTACATTGGGACTGAAACAGAAATATTACAATACTTCCATTTTAAGACAATGATATACAAATCTGGTAAAGTTTAAGTAGAAAAGAAATATACAATGTTTCACAGTTGAACACACTTGACTTTTAAAGGCAGAGAAATTTAGCACAGATACTTGACATGTCCCCTTCTAACATTAAAGCCTAACCCAACTGCATATATATAAGCTGACTGAGCACACAAAGGTCCAGATCTACAGAGCCTGCGTCGTGAGCACCCTCCTGTATGGCAGCGAGTCTTGGACTTTGCATGCCCGACAAGAGCGAAAGCTCAATGCTTTTCATATGCGTAGCCTCCGACGCATTCTGAACATCACCTGGCAGGACAAGGTCCCAAACAACACTGTCCTGGAAAGAGCCGGATACACCAGCATGTACACGCTGCTGAAACAAAGACAAATGCGCTGGCTTGGACATGTCGTACGCATGGATGACGGACAGATCCTTGAAAGACCTCCTCTATGGAGAACTTGTGCAGGGAAAACGTCCCACGGGAGACCACAGCTGCGATTCAAAGACGTGTGCAAGAGGGACCTAAAAGCCTTGAACATCGACCATAACAACTGGGAAGCAACAGCCCTCGAACGGTCAGCCTGGAGACAAAGGTCTTTCCAAGTTTGAAGAAACACTCGCTCAGCAGCTCGGGGAAAAGAGAATGAGAAGAAAGGCTGCAGCCCAGGCAGACAGACCAGCGTCAGACTTCATCTGTGCCCTCTGCCGCAGGGACTGTCATTCCCGCATTGGACTGGCCAGCCACACCCGTCGCTGTACCAGAATAGACACCTAGAGCGCAACTCCATAGTCTTTCGAGACTGAAGGATGCCTACTACTACTACTACTATATATATATACATATATATATATATAACTTGGCAAAGTCATGTCTGAAAAGGTTAGCATATTTGTAGTGCTTGCAATACCATTCATATGCAAGATGGTTTTGCTTGCTTGTTTTTTTTGGGGGGAGACCCATTTCCTTTTCTTGTTTCTGTCCCCAAAAGTAGTATGACACTTTTGAAAGCATCAGAAAAGACTTTTCTAATGTTTCCTCACATCATCAATACAAGAAACAAAGAAAGAAAGACATTATGAGATTTTGAAACAGTTTGTAACATTCTGATGCCAATTCTCTAAAATCTTCAACCTGAATGATCTCCATAAACACAGTGAGCCCCATTGTATATAAAATAAACACATTGCAAAAGTCAGTAAATGACTGACTTGGAATCTCAAGATTCTCAATACAAAAAGCAAATTAAAGTTTAAAGATCCTTTCATTAATGAAGTCAAAGGTTTTCATATACCTTAGCTTAAAAACAAAGTTGTTTGAGTTACAACAAAAACAGAGTCAGCAGAACAGAGCATGACATAAAAGCAATAACTGAGCTATGAAAATGAACAAAAATGTACCACATTAAATGAAAAATACAGAGCTTCAGATTTTTTTTTTTTTTTCAGTCATCATGGAACACATGTCCCCTGGCAGTTCAAAATGAGTTGACAAAGCAAAGCCATGAGACAAACCTCTGTTCCTCAAAGCTCTTGTGAAATGTTAGTAAGTCATTCCCAGTAGCATTATGAATGTGCTCTGATTGCATTTTTCTGCTTGTGGAGACTGTCTGCATATCACAGTGTGTGTGTGTGTGTGTGTGTGTGTGTGTGTGTGTGTGTGTGTGTGTGTGTGTGTGTGTGTGTGAGTGTGTGTGTGTGTGTGATAATGTTTTGCTGTATGTGTTTAGTGTCAGAGAATGAGAGAGAAAGAGAGAAAGAGAGAGAGAAAGAGAGAGAGAGAGAGAGAGAGAGAGAGAGAGAGAGTGTGTGTGTGTGTGTGTGTGTGTGTGTGTGTGTGTGTGTGTGTGTGTGTGTGTGTGTGTGTGTGAACGACAGAAAGACAGACAGGGAGATACAGACAGGGGTGAGAATGAAAGCAGCATCACTTGAGACAGAATCTTACATTTAATGTGCGGATAATCTGAAGCTCTGAAATATTATGATTGTGAAAAAATAGCCTCATTTCACTGTGGTAAAGTATTTGCATATCAACATCAAACCCACCAAAAAAACAAAAGTCTGACAAAGTTCCAAAGAAATAACAAATAGCAAAAAACAGGTCAAACACTTGAACACAATCCAAATAAAGCACACAAATCGGCAAAACTCTACTGTCTCTTCCAAACGCTTTGTTAAAAAAGCTTTAGGCGATAAAACAAAGATTCTAGAGATGCCAACTTCCCAGGTCAAAAGTTAAGGAGCCAGAGAATGATCGGGGTAGTATGGGCCTCAAGGTGTTATTGCTCCATACAACGTCAGTCATTCTCAATATAGATCAGCCCTTCTGTTGTTCTGGATTGCCACATGCCTGTAACTCTGTGAAACAACCACACTGTATACAATTACACTGACATGCTGACGCAACTTGTGGAGCATGTGAGACAAACCAGATCAATTTTGGGATCTAAACCTATTTTCTTATGTGTAATCAAGGACTATGAACATTCCAAAATGACATCTTTTTTACTAAGTCCATTGTCTTCTTTCTATAAAGAATGGTTTAAAAAAATGATAAATGTTCAGTAATTTATGCACTTCTCTGTCACCATTACTGTCAACATTAGCATCTCTGAAATTGATATGTTCCTAATCTCAATACTTTGTGAAGTAAACTGCATAAATGAGTATGGGATAACTAAACAGAACACACACACACACACACACACACACACACACACACACACACACACACACACACACACACAAGCAAACTCACATAAATCAATAGAAGGACAAGAAAAATCATCATAATTTTGTTCTGCAATCAAGTCCAATTAAACTGAAAGCAAAAAGATTAGGGAGCCATCTCTTTGGAAAGCAGAAATAGAATTCATGTGCTCAACAATGACTAATAATGTTTTGTGTCTAGTCTTTTGAAAGCCCAAATAAGACTGTGATGTTTTTTAAAAATAAATCGGAAATGAAATGAGGTAGGGAACAGTAAACGATAAACAGTAAACAAGTGGGGTATGTTTTGCTCCCATAAGGAAACCTAACACAGAGTAACTTTTATTCAAGACTGGCACAGCCTTTTAAACTTGGGTGGATCCTCAGGCGTAGGCTCAAAGACTGTCCCTACGTTGTTGGCCTGCGCTTGTTTTTCCCCAGTATTAGATTGTTCGTCTATGTATTTGTCTGACTTTATTCAAGTTTAAAAGGCTGTGCCAGTCTTGAATAAAAGTTACTCTGTGTTAGGTTTCCTTATGGGAGCAAAACATACCCCACTTGTTTACTTTTGAAAAAAAGTCAAATTCTGTGGCCCTTCATGCCCTGCTCTCATGGTGACCTCAATTTCGATGTCCTCTCCACGTCTGTGGTCTTGGTTTGGTTCCGTCGGGGTCACTGGTATCGGCGGGTCCATGGGGGCTGTCGTTGGACGGACGTGGTGGCACCCTCCGGAGGGAGAGCTCATTCACGCCGGCTCCGCAACTAAGCAATTATTGTCGTCAGTAGGGGGCTTAGTAGGTGGTGTCCTGCATATGTTAGATCAGAACAGGCACCACTGAACACCACCGAAGTGACTCGGCAGCAGTGCAGTGTCTCCTCCGGTGGGTTGCCTCTTGATGACTTGACATTGACTGCTCCCTGTGGATTGCTGGTGCCGGGGCTGCGGCGGGACCGACCGGGCTGTGGCTGTGGACAGGGTGTCGGAATGAGCGGCGTGGGTACACTGCCTCTGAGGTGGCGCAGAAGTTGGGACAGCAAAAAAAAAAAAGAAAAAAAAAAGACTGTGATGCTTTGAATTATGATGCACCATACCACACTTCTCCATGCATAGTTGTCCGCATGATATTCACCCCACATCTTCACTGACCCAATTTCAATAAAATGAGATGAAGTCTCATAATGACTTTTTCAAATATCTATGATGAGAAAAATATGTATGTCTTGCTGTGTATGTTACCATTTCTGCATTACTCAATGACTTTAAAACTAACACTGAAATGATGAAAGCTTTGTGTATTACCTAATGAGTTTTGGCTGGTTGCTGCCATATTAGCATCTGTTGCCTCGATAAACAGACGTTTTTAAGCAACTGAGGTGTTCATTACAAAAGAAATGTACATTCCAACAACAAAGTTTTTTTCAGGGAAGAGTTCAATCTAAACCTAAAAAAGAACAGGGATTTATAAGTGTTTTGTCTTATAATTTGTTTGTCCCTTTCATCCGGTGGATGGCATTTTTTTCTTTTGAGGGTTTCACAAGCTACTGTTTAAGTATTGGCAGGTCATACACTGACTTGATATTCCCATTTACAGAAAAAGAAATGTAGACTGGTGGTGGTGGTGGTGGTGTTTTCGATTTTACTGCACACAAAACTGTAGGTTTGTATAAAGGGCCATTTCAATTCCATTCACGGAAGGGATGTAGCTATCTCAAAATATATTGTTCAGAAAGATGTCAAAAAAAGAGAGAGGGTGAAGGGGGGGTTATACTTTGCAGGGTGAAAATGCTGATCTATATTCAGAATGAACATTCAACTGATAGACGTAGCTTCCATTAAATGTGGTTCTTGACACTCATAGTGCATCATTTTGACTTTATTTCAAATGTTTTACCTGTTACCATTACTAATGGTTACTGGTAAGTTGCCAGTGCTCACAGAGCATAATTTTGACCTTACTTTAAAATGTTTTACCACCCCGTTCCAAACATCACACCACACATCTTTAAAACAACTTTCTTAAATTCTGGCTTTTTCCCAAATACAGCATTTTGCAAAACAGGGAAGTTCCAGGAAACAAAAATGAGAGAGTTGGCAGCTGTGACATTCTTCCGAAGATCCAAGTGCTTTCATAGCTCATCACTCTGGGACCGTCTCTGATTTTTTTCCGACCGACGACTCTTGATGTTGGAGAGGGTTTCATAAGCTTTCTGGATTTCCAGAAATTTCTCCTGCGCCTCATCTTTCTTGGCAGGGTCCTTCTGTTTATCTGGGTGCCACTTCTTGGCTAGCTTTCGGTACCTGGCCCTGATGGTCTCCTCGCTGGCATCCTTCCCAAGACCCAGCACCTGTCCGAACACACACCGTTAGGAACCTTGGGTATAAACATCTCTCAGACATACAAAATCTGCCACAAGGCGCCGAATTGATGGGGAAAAATCTTATATGATGTCCTGTAACACATTTTATTTCTTTTTTCCTTTTACTAAATGTGGAACAAGAACTAAACAAAGACTGCAAGTTAAGTTGACAGTGTATAGTTCAAAACTGAAGGCAACTGTCAGTCAATTCCAAGTACTCCTATGATACTGTATCCTGATCATAAAGTTTTAAGCAAATTAGAGGGGGGCATTTGCATGGCGATAGGCTTTTACATTGTGCTTTATGATATAATATAGCAATAGTCCATTGATTTTCAACTAAATCTGATTTGTTATCATTTTTTTCTTTCTTGAAATTAATCCATCTCAGTTGAAACTGAAAGGAATCCTTCACTTCCTAGACTTGATAACATAGGCTATTAGCAGCTGTCTCAGCTTTCTGTCCTGTCATCATATTTCCTTTAGCCTGTAAAGTCAACAAAAAGTACTATAAGAATATGAGATAAATACATTCTGAGAGAAAGACAAAGAGAGACAGGGGTGCTAAACAACAAAAAAAAAGGGGAGCATGATAGGGTACAGAGGATGGAACATAAACAGGATTTTTGCTATTTTGACTCCCAAAACATCTGAAATAATTGCACATTCTCCACCCAAATCATTGGCATCAATAGTGCTGAGGAAGAGCTAGTTTTGATTCCTTTGGAATACAACCTCTTTCAAGTATCCAGTGACCCATCCACCTATGATGTGAGTTTGACCACAATCTGGATTCTGTGGATGTAAACTTTCTGTACCCATGGACTGTTTTCATAATGCCTAATTCCCTGTATCCTGGCTCACCATGCTGCTAGGGAGTGGAAGGGTTAGGGAAGGTTGGGGGAGCCGGGGAGTCAGTGTATCAACCATAATATTGTCGAGTTACAATCTTTTTTTCTTTTTTTAAAGAATCACGAAAGTGAAAAATACAATTCATACACAAACATAGACACACATGCACTGTCTCACATAGTCACACACACACACACACACACACATATATACACACACACAGACACGCACACACACACACACACACACACACACACACACACACACACACACACACACACATTATAAAAGATAACACTTAACGGTCAAATTCGTTTCATTTAAAACTCTGCAAAAAATAAATGAATAAATAAATCCAAAGATGTACAGACACACAATTACCACAGATTCTCCACAAATCATAATGCTGCAATAACTTTCAGACCAAAAATCACATAAGTACAACCAACCTTGTAAGCATTAGTCTCTCCCTCAGGATCTATGCTGTGAACGATATACTGATAGAAATTCTGCCAGCCATTGACTCTGATATGTTGCCACATCAAGTACAAGGTCTCCTTGGTCTTTGTCCATGCTGGTGAGGTGAAGAAGTTGTTTAAAGCCTCTCTCAGTGGGATTGTCTCTCCGTCATTGGTGGTCACAGTGGCATTGAAGTACAGAGATGTGCCCCACATGGAGAGGTAAATTGTGCCACAGACAAAGAGTGTAGACAATCTGTGGCACTTACTCCTGTGACGTCTACATGTTCGCCACTTGATTCCCCAGAAATAGACGGCAATGGCAGACAGAAGGCAGGATCCCCCAATGTTGGTGGGGTCATCCAACTGCCAGATGACCCCCGCCCATGACCCCAATAGGCAGGTCTTCTTGGAAGCCTGAAGGCGTCCGATGTTGGCCACTAAGTTAACCCCTGACAACAGAAAATTTTCTGCAACTGTCAAATCATTTGCAGCCATCTTATTGGACTCATTTGGCCATGTACGTGTGCAAAACCTAATCAGATCTGCAAGTAATAACAAATATGATTTATTCTTGCAATGACTTATACTGCAAAATACACTCACAAATAATGATGTTTTCATTTGAAAACTACAAAGACACGCACACCACACACACACACACACACACACACACACACACACACATGCACACACACACACACACACATCATCATCATCATCACCACCATCAACATCATCATAAAACCATTTCTGACCAGCTGCTGTGGCGAAGTGGTTAGCGTCGCGGACTCCTGGCTGGGAGGTCGTGGGTTCGAATCCCATCAGAGTCATGTGGGTTTTTCTGCCCCGACCGGCTCCTACCCACAGCTGAGTTTGCTGCGGACTCATTTGGGAAGACTGGGACCACACAGTCGAGTTTCATCCACTTAATGGATGCGTTTCTGAGAGTGTTGCTCAAATTTCCTGACCAACACTACAGGTGCCTGTATCTCTCGGGCCTGGTTGATGCTGGGATATATTATGAAAGGAAGCGTAGAGTACAGCCCTGTCATGTAGTCTCAGACCAAAATGGAAAATCCGTAGCATCATCTTAATCATCCTCATTCTCATCGATCAGCATACAAAAAAAAGTCTCAAATTCTGTGGCCCTTCAAGCCCTGCTCTCATGGTGACCTCAATTTCGATGTCCTCTCCACATCTGTGGTCTTGGTTTGGTTCCGTCGGGGTCACCGATATCGGCGAATCCACGGGGGCTGTTGTTGGACGGACGTGGTGGCGCCTTCCGGAGGGAGAGCTCACTCACGCCGGCTCCACGACTAAGCAATTATTGTCGTCAGTAGGA
>CM031595.1:100649430-100651930 GCA_018398815.1 Conus ventricosus | reverse complement strand
GATCTCTCTTTAAATATAGGTACTTCTACCCTGTAAAAACCGCTTCTTGGCCGTACGACAGACTTTAACGAATTAGCCCTGAGGCGACATGGACAAGATGAGACCCCTAGTTAATCAGAGGTATACCAGAAAGTACACGTAATAATACAATTCTTTTTCTAGCCTTTTCTACAAGGTAGTTAATATGTTTACTATTTAAAAAAAGTTTATAGTGGGAAAATAACACCGAGAAACTTGTTTGCTTGGGTATATTAAAGTTTTATCAACCCTTATTGAGACAGCTTCTCTGCCTTCAAACGCAATAGTTTTCTTTGTAAAGACTACATAAACCGTTTTGTGAGCAGACAAACCGAACCCATTTGATTTCATATAATGAAAAATAATGTCAATTAATTTTTGAAAGTGTTCAGTGATTTTCTTTCTTTTGCTTTGATGTTTGGAAAAATTGCGCAGTTTACATTTCTCCACAGAGCAATGTCATCTGCAAACAGAGCTAATGTGACAACTGTTGTATTAACCTGTCTAATGTCGTAAAGCATTCGCGAGAACACACACACACACACACACACACACACACACACACACACACACATGCGCGCGCGCGCACGCACGCACGCACGTACATACGCACGCACGCACGCACGCACGCACGCGCACGCGCGCGCGCACGCACGCACGCACGCACGCACACATATACACACACAAATATACGCTCGCACGTGCTCGCACGTGCACACACGCACGCACGCACGCATGCATGCATGAGGCACACTCATACACCGGCGTACATTCGCGTGTGCACACATGCGCGTGGCCTGTTCCGATCACCGGTTGAATTTTGACAGCACCAGTTTCTTGAAGCCTTTTTTTCACCCCTGGATACTCTAACAGTGGGGGAGAAAGCGGAGAGGGTGGAGGGTATGAGCTTTAGGAGGAGGAGGGGGGGCGGGAGGAAAGAGGGGGATAGGAATGGAAAGGTGAGGGAGGTGGCCACTGGAAAACACATTGCTGGGGCCGCTTGTTTTGTCAGTTCTCTGTGACCATTGGTAGAACTAGCTAGCGGAAGCTGTAGAATATATTGATACTGCAACTTTCTTTACAGACAGTTACAGACGTAGAATTAGATAAACCACACTATTTTGTATGCTGTTTCAGGTGGTTGGAGTTGGCAGTGCGGGGGCAGGTAAAACATGCATAATCAAGCATTTCTGTGAAAGCAAGGTATGTGGATCTTTTACAGTGCCATCAAACACCAACCATTAAGTGATTTGTGTCCACTGTCTTGAAGTGCTTTTCTTTTGCTTTTTTTTTTTTTTTTTTTATTCATATGAGGCATGGGACGATAGGGTAGAAAACAGAATGAAAGTGTGTGTGTGTGTGTGTGTGTGTGTGTGTGTGTGTGTGTGTGTGTGTGTGTGTGGTGTGTGTGTGTACGTGTGTGTGTGTGTGTGTGTGTGTGTGTGTGTGACACGTCAAAGCATATTTCTCTTTCTATATGTGTGACACAACTCGTACACTTTTTCTATAGAATACGACCTAAACAGATATATTCAGCTGTATTGATAGTGACATTTCAGTTCATTCAATCAGGAAACAAGAAAAGCAACAACAAATAATTCAGATGAAAATGAAACCCATCATCGCATATAATTCAGATAAAAGAAATGTATTCCATCATCAAATGTTATACTGCACATAATGGACGGATTTTTTAAAATGCTGTGGCGTCGTAACGTTTGTAGTTTTACAGGCCTTTGACTTATCAATAACACTGTTTTATACACTATTATGTTGTGAACTGTGATGTTTCTTGCTTCAGTTTGTTTGTTTGTTTGCACTGACATAATCCCGTGTGATTTGTTGGGCTTTAGGAGGGTAAGAAAATACCAGAGTGCCCACCAATTAGAGGATATTACTATTTGTAGTGCACATAATCGAAGAAATGAAAACAAATTCTCTGTTGTTACACCTTTAATTGTTTTACCAGCCTTTGGTATACGCTACTTTCTTGTGAACTGTATATTTCACTGATAAGTGATGACACATGACACGACCATGTGACGTTTTCCTATTTTCGTTTTGTTTTGTTTGTTTGTTTGAATTGAAATTGCCTTGTGTGGTTTGTTGGGCTTTAGGAGGGTAAGGACAAACTTAAGAGCGTCCACTTATTTGAAGATGTCACTATTTATAGTGCATGAAAAGTTTAAAGGTGATGTATAGCTAGAGAAAAATTTACTTTCTGATTATTCTGTAGTCCTTGAAGATCACATGTGTTTTGTTTGTATCTAAGACGGAGAGGATTTTATACCTGAAGAAGCTGAAATGGAGACTGCTTTATTTAAACTTTTTCTTCATGTTCATCTCTGTCTCTGTTATTCATGCATGTCTGTCTGGCTTCGCGAATTCTGTAACCTTCCACATGATTGGTATTTATCAAGATCTGCATTCAACTATTGCTCGGCAGTTCGGGAGAAATGAGAACGCCAGACAACCAAGGGGA
>CM031595.1:100624430-100634430 GCA_018398815.1 Conus ventricosus | reverse complement strand
CAAACCTCACCAAGAATCACAACGCAATTGGGGGATGCACTCGGTGGCTTAGAGGCCCAATATATGGGGGAACAGACGTCACATTTTTTTTTTTTTTTAAATTCCATCTTTTTACTTGATTTGAACTTTCCGTCTTTTTTGGGGAACCTAAGCACAAACATCCGAAGCTGTCCGGGGGAAAGTCTGGGAAATTTAAATCTCTTTGATGGAACACACACACACCACCGCCCCAAACGCACGCACGCACGCACCAAACCACACACACAAACACACACACCCCCACAAAATATATATATAAATAAAATATATATTTTATTTATAAAATATATAAATAATATATATAAAAATTAAGTAGTATCGCACTTATGGCAACCACTGAAAAGGGGGATGTTAAGTTACCACTCTATACTTTAAATTTTTTAAATGATACAAACAAATTCTCATTTTTTTTTCGTATACTTTAAACTCTGAATTTTGAAAAAAAATAAATTAAAAAGATTAAAAATGACAATATACATTTTACCCTTTTCCCCCAAGGGTTTTTTTATGTTTTGTTGGGCTAGGAAAACCCCAAAATTTTGTTAAAACTTTCCCCAAGCAAATTGAAAGGGGGTACAAAAAATAAAAGGGTTTTTCCCCAAATTTTTGGGTCCGTTCAATGCCGCTTTCTAAAGCGCATTAAATTTAAAAAAAATATTGAGGTGCGTATATCTGGCAAGATCGAGGGTTTACAAAAAACCCCTTACAAACCCCTTTTGTTCTGTTTTTCAAATTTAATGTGATAAAAAGTTCAGTGTAACTTTTTTTAAAAACACCCCCTTTTAAAAAAAAATATTTGACCAAGTAGGCGGGTACCATAAAACCTTTATGCAGTTGTCACGACCGACCCCGGGAGTCTGCCCTGACAGGATCGTCTAGGGGGGATGAAGGGAGTGACTGACCCACCCCCGCAAGAGACCACACAATAAAGATACGAAAAACCCCCCATTATTCACACCAACAAAATAAACTTTCCAACACACGCACCATGCACAATCACAATAAAGCACCCCAAACGAAACACAACATGCCAATCCGATCAAGCACCCCAACCCCAAACAACACCAACACGACAACACTCCAACCACACAACATGCAAAACGCAATCAAGCACTTCCCCACCCAAACAGCACGATTATAAACAAATATTTCCCATACGAGTACACAACACAATTACAGCATTCCACACTTTAAAAAAAACCCAAAATTATAAAAAAATATTTCCAGTTTTACCCTTTCTCACACCACGGAGTGCGTCCACACCCTCCCCTGAAATCCGCGGAGCACCCTGTCGCACTAGGTGCTCCAACCCGGGTTGGGTTCTCGCAGGATCCCCCAAAGCCGACACCCCTCGACCCAACCGGGCAGTGAAAGCGTGCCCGGGGGGGGGGGGTGGGGGGGGACTAGCTGTTACGGAGGTCCGGAGGGGGTCCGGCCGCCAGTCGAGACGGGGGGCTCCCCTGCATCCCAGGGTCCCGACCAAGGGCGTGCCTCGCCCACCGTGCCCATCTCGCCCCGTGGTCTCAGCCAAAACGTGGCCTCGACCACACGGGGACCACCATTCGGCTCCAGTGAAGCCCCCGGGAGGGGGAGGACGTAGCTGGGAGAGATCGGAGGGGAGGAAAAGAAAAAGGGAAAGGAGGAAGGAAAAGGTATTTGGAACCCTGCCGTCATACCGTCTGCCCTTTGCGTCAAGTCTTAACCCACTCCATAGGGGCAGGGAAGTGTATTAAACGCACACAGTAACCCCTTGAATCAAGTCTTCTCACACGATGCAGCAAAAGACCGCCCTTAAATAAACGGGTTATAAAAAAAATTTGAATTATCTTCACCCTTCTCTCACTCACGCTTAACTTTTTTCCCTTCCTTAGGAAATAAATCAACACAGCGACCATCGTTTAATAACTCCACCACTTTTGCAAAAATTTTTCAATGGAAACAACTTCACATTTTAAACACATTTCAAAAAAACACAAATCTCCAACCACGCATCCGAACGACAAATCAGCTACGCACGCTCGTGAACAAAAAACCGTTCCCTTGCACACACAAACAGAGGGGGCCAAAGGGATAAAAGTCCGGCGAATTGACAGGGGGGGACGAGCGAGACCAAGCAGTTCCAACCCGAATCACCAGTTCTCCCCTTCCCCACCGACTACCCCGATCACCAATGCATAAACGAAAAAAATTTTTGGAAATAATTTAGAATGCCATTAAAGATTAATTAACCAGAAAAAAGTCCCCAAACAATTTTTCCTTTTACAATTTCAAACAAAAGAAAATTTCGCAAAAAGAAACTAACCGGGAAACAACAACAAATAAAACAAACAGACCACAAACTGAGTTTCCCACTACCCGTGGGGCCCCCCGAAGAGGCGGGTCAAAGGACTCTCTCTCCCCTCTCCAAACGAAAGGACAAGGCAAATGCGGAAACAAAGAAATATCCCTCTCCTACGGGCCACTGCAGAATTGAAGTACTGACTGTCTCCGATGATAAGGTAAGCCCCAACTGGAGCAGGCGCCCCCAGAACATCTTCCGCCGATGAAGACAACCTCCCTCAGCAATGGGCCAACATGCCATGCTGCGTCACAAGGGCAACTTCAAACTAAAAAAACGAAGCACGGCGACAGGAAAAGACGGGCGAGAGGCCATAGACAGAAAGTTCGAGAAAAAAAGGTCCCGGCCACCCGTGAACTTGCAGAGAATAGCAGGGGCGGTGGAATTAGAAGAGAGAGAGAAAAGCAAACCGAATTGACTGAACCACACCAAGGTGCAACTGCACCACAAGCCCCCCAAGGGACATCCCCGAAAAAACACACGACAAAAACAATAATAATCCGCCCCCCTAGGGGGGTCGAACGCGTGGGCCTCGTACAAACTGGGCAAACCCCCCTTTCTAAAAGCACTGTCTCTCTGAGATACATCCCTTTGAACCTTGTCCATGTGCAACTTCACAAAAAAATTTGGACCAAAACCCAACTCTCGTATCGCAAGTACAAGACCCAAATACAAACATTCACTAAATCACCCGAAAATACATAATACTCTTTTATCAAAAAACTAAGCGAACCCCCAACCACGAAAGTAACAATCCGAACCTTTGGTTTTTCCTATCATTAAATCACGAAGTGAAAAACTGCACTACACCTGATACGGACCAAAAAGGATATAACCCGGGTTTGAGAGGTGTCCCTCTGACGATTTCCAAAGCAAACTAGGGAGCTCGGCTAAGATGTCGCATCCGATTACGGAACCCTTGATATAGGGAAAGTAACGCATACTCGCAGTTCCACTGCCTAACCATGAGTCGATGACTGACGGCCCGGGATCCCCCCAACACTGGAGAGGAAGACGCTCCCAGTACAAACTTCCGCCGACTTCTTCGGGGCACGCTAGTGCGGGGGCCCAAATCTGCCTGAGAGATTCAGCAACATAGGGGCACTAGTCCTAACGGACACCTCGGGGTACGACCGCAGTTACCACTCCCGAAGGGTACGGTGCCCGCGATGGGAGGGAGGTTTAAGGGGCCCCCCACCATCACCCCAACCTTCTGAACCCCCCCAACCCGGGGCACTGACCCTAGGGGAACACGCTTAAAGCGACCCTTAGGCTTGTCCGTTGGCAGACATCCAACGCGGCATACTCCCTAACCTGTGATTCCCCCCCGGGCCAAAAGAAGTCTTGCTTACCGCCGAGGTCCGCTTGGAGCCCAAACCCCAGGGGGGAATCGTGGGCCTCCGGGAGAACAGATCCCTCAAGTTTTGGGGAACACAAGCGCGGGGCCACACGACTGCCTGAGTAAAACCCTAAAGGGGACCCCTTTGGAGCGGAAGCTCCCCCTGGCGTTGGGGCCACTGATGGGACTCCCATTGCCCCGTGGGCTTTGGGACACCAAGCCCTGGCCAAAGACGGAAAGCTACGGGATCGCCCTTGCCAAATCTCGTCAGAGATGGGCTGAAGAAGGGGACGCAATTCCGTTCCTCCCTCTTACTTGCCGTGGGGTTGCCCCCCACACACCCGTACGGCAAATCCGAACAGGGACTACTGCGTCCGCTGCGAAGGTGAATTTTCCCTTTTCCTATGATGGGGAATACAGGGGTCGCTCCACCGCGAACCCCCTATTTTCCCCACAGAATAGGGGTGGAGATAGGGAAAGATACAGAAGGCGGGGAGGTAAAACCAGCCTCCAACCCGCACACATCATAACTAGCGCCCCCCCCGGGCCTCAGAGAAACCAAATCCTTATCCACAAAATCGTTGATGCTCCCGAATCCCCTGGGGTCACCAAGGGGAAAACCCAAAAACAAAAAACTGGGGACTCTTTACCACAGAAACTGGACGGAACCCACGTTAGCCGGGGCGGATGCTGAGAGGACAGCCCCATGACTACAGCGCCTAGGGGAATCTTTTCCCGTGGCCAACGACCACAAAAAAAAAAACCCGGGTGAGTCCCCGATGGACTGCCCGCCTGTTTAAACCCCCCCAGCAGTTGTCGGCACCTTTTTGCACTAAACTGGGAGGGCTCCTCTCCTACGGGCGACCCATAAGCCCTGCGACTTCAGAAAAACCTCACTTTGTTCGCAGCCGCGAAATCCGAGGGGGCTCGCCTATCCGGGCCCCAAACCCGGGGACACAGGTTTGGGGGGCTTTCAAAGAGGGCAAACCCCAGCTCCAAATTTCAACTGACCCAGTACCCCACGTCTTGCCACCTATCACCAAACTGCACGAAGGGCTCATCATTATTCTTCTTTATGGCCAAACTCCCCGTAGGGCCTGGGTAAGGTGAAAAAGCTTACGCAAGCCAAATGCTGTCTGCATAAACGCACCTTCATTTTGAGTGAGCACACACCCTTCACAACCAATAATCCAAAAAAGGGGCATAGCCTTTTTCTCCTCAACAATTGGTAGAACAAGCAACCTTTCGAAAAGCTCTAAAACATTCAAACCCACTAGGGCTAACTCTGGAAGCTTTAACTTTGGGCCTCAAAAACACACCCTGGTGATTAACCCCTGGTTTCAAAGCGGAGGCCGCAAAGAATTTTTTTCCCTCTCCCCCACCAGAGCCTCCATCCGTCTATTTCTTCCTACGGGGGGGCAGCCCCTCCCCACGCTCGCCTCCTCCTTTTCGCTGACCCCCCTTCTGGCAGCCTCCTCTCTACGCTGACACCCCTCCACATAATCTCATTCTTCATCTCCTCTCTACGCAGAGCACCCCCTCTGCGCCTTTCCCTACCAAGCTTCCGCCAGCGGGTCCCCTCTAACCCTTTCCCCACGTAGAGCTTTCCTCCTAGCGGGCCCCCTCCTACCTCTTCCTACTTGGGGCCCACCTCCCCCGCTGTCGCTCCAAAACATAAGGGCGATGATACCTGAGCGGGTTTTACCCCCCCCGACACGGGAGTCCGCTGCCCTCCTTGGTCTCGATTTCCCATAAGGAAAGTCTTTTGGGCATGCCCTTCGAGGGGGAAACCTGGGGAAAGGAGAAGGTTCGGTCTCTGCACTCACAGAAGCCACAGTTGCTTCGCTATACTCTGACGCTTTCCCAGCGGGAATGCCATCGGGGGCCAACAGGGAGACCCCCCACGAAGAGGTATAAAAGTACCCCTGACACCCACAGCACTGGAATAGAAAAATTACCGTTCGAAGCTGGTACTAATATAGGGGCACAGTAACATTTTGATCCCTTCTTCTTCGACGCCCGCTCGCCATACCACCACGCCCGGGCTCGCCAAAAACAATATCCTACATTTTTTCCCAAAAACAGGGAAAAACAATTCCACTAGAGGAAAAAAAAAACAAAAATTTTTGGGGGTTGGGTTTTTTGTTTTTGTGTGGTGCTGTGTGCGGGCAATTTTCCGCGCCCCACTCGGCAACACCGCCTCACAGCACGAGCAACAGTGCGGGGGGGCTCAAACCCAAAAAAAAACAAAACAAAAACAAAGTCCGGCTCCCCCACTCTGGCAACACCGCGCTCTACAGCCGAGCAAAGGCGGGGGGCTGGCCGAAAAAAAAAAAAAAACAAAAACCTAGCAACGGATCCGAAGAGGAAAAAAAAAAAAAACAGCGTCCGATACAACCCCCTTACTCAACAACCCGTGAGAAAAAAAAAAACAAAATTGGTAAAAACAAAAAGAATGGGAAAACTGAGCGGCAAAGAAGGCAAGACTTCGGCCGTCCCGTGAGGGACCCCGGAAGGAGTCTGGGCGCGGGCGACTCCCCCTTGGGCTCACCCCGCTCCCATCACGCCGGGTTTCCCTCGGGGCCACCAAAAAAAACTCCCTTTTAATCTAATCACCCACCCAACCACCCACGAACAAAAACCCACAAACGACTAAACAATACAAAAAAACAAAATAAAAAGGTACTCGCGAAAAGAAGAGAGACAGCCAACCCTTCACACCCGGGGCGAGCCCCCCCAATTGCAGACCGACCCCTGGAGTCTGCCCCGACAATCGTCAGGGGGATGAAAGGGGGGACTACCTCCCACACGCCCGCAAAACCACACAATAAAGATTAAGAAACAAAACCCCATTTATTCACACCCCAAAATAAACATTCCAAAAACGCACCAGCACAATCACAATAAAAAACCCAACGCACAAAATCACATCACGATCAAGCATCCAAACCCCACAACAGCACAACACGATCAACCTCCAACGCACAAACATCACAACGCAATCAAGCACTCCCACACCCCAACACACGATTATAAACAAATATTTCACCATACACGTACCAACACAATTACAGCATTCCAGCACATATGACATTACACAAAAAAAAAAATATTTTTAATTGACCCTTTCTCAACCACGGAGTGCGTCCACATCCCCGCCCTGTCAAGTCCGCAGGACACCCTGTCGCACAGGGGCTCCGAGCCGGGTTGGGTTTTCCCCAGGAGTCGCCCAAAGCCGACAACCCCCTCCCCCCAACGGCATGAAGACGTGTCCCGGGGGGGGGGGGGGGGGGGGGGGGGGGGCGTACTGTTATGGAGGTCCGGACGGGGGTCCAGGGCCGGCCAGTCAACGGCGGGCTCCCCCCCCACATCCACGTCCCGACCAAGCGTGGGCCTCGACCCGCGTGGCACCATCCGTCCGGGTCCAGCCAGACGTGGCCTCGACCACCGGGCACCACCAGTTCGTGCTCCAGTGAACCCCCGGGAGGGGGGGGACGTACGGGGGAAAATCGAGAGGAGAAAAGAAAAGGAAGGAGGAAAGGGAAAAGGGGACTGGAACCCTGCCGCGTACCTCGACCATTGCGCAAGTCTTAAAACCACTTTTGCAGTGGGGGAGGGAAAAGGATTAAACCACACAGACCCCATTGAATCAAGTCTTCCACACGAGCAGGCAAAAAACCGCATTAAATCAACAGGGATAAAACAAAATAATTATCTTCACCCCTTTTCTCACCACGCTTAAAATTTTCCCTTTCCTTGGAAAAAAATCAACACAGCGACCACGCTTAATAACGCCCCACATTTGCAAAAAGTAATTCAAGGCACAATTTCACTTTTATAACACATTTCAAAATAAAAACAAACTCCAACCACCACCAACGACAAATCATGCGTACGCACGCTCGGAACATAAACCTCGTTTTCCCTTGCACACACAAAAGACGGGGGCCGAAGGATAAAAGCCGGGGAATGGACAGGGGGACGAGCGAGACCCAAACAAGTTCCAACCCCGAATCACCAGTTCTCTCCTTCCCCACCGACTACCCCATCCCAGATCAAAACAAGAAAGAAATTTTTTGGAAAAAATTTAAATGGGCCCGGTAAAGATTAAAAAAACCAAGAAAAGGTCTCACACAAATTTTTTCCTTTCAATTTCAAAACAAAAGAAAATTCGCAAAAAAAAACAACCGGCTAACAAACAAATCAAAACAAACGACCCAAAAAAGAGCTTACCAGCTACCCTGGGTGACCCCCAAACGGTCAAAGGGCCTCTCTACCCCCCTGTCCATCAAGGACAGAGGGGAAGATCGGAAAAAAAAAGAAATAGTCCCCCTCCTACAGGCCGAATCAGAATTGAAAGTACGACACCTCGATGATAAGGTAAAGAACCAGGATTGGAGCAGGGGCCCCCCGAGCATCTCCCCGAGTGAAGACTAACCTCCCCGCAAGGCGGGCCAAAATGCCATGCGCTCACAGAGTGAGCATACTCAAACAAAAAAAAACGAAGCACGGCGACAGTAAAAGACAGGGAGAGGGCCCAGACAAAAAATTCGAGGAAAGGTACCGGCCACCCGGAACTTCAGGGGAATAGCACGGGGGGTGGAATTAAAGAAGAGAGAGAAAACAAACCGAAGTTTGGGGAACCACACCCGGGGCAACGCACCACACCCCCAAAGGGGCGGAACACACAAAACAAAGACAATAAACAAATAATAATTCCCCACCCAGGGGTTTGAAGTCGTAGGGCCCCGGACAACTCGTGACACATGGTTTCCCTAAGGGGAAGATCATTAAAACAAAATTACTCTCCAACGTCTTATTGGAAAAAAGCCAAAATGTACCCAGACAAACTTAAGACAATGAATCCCCGATAGCGTATTGAAATAAGGCTGTATGCACGATTCCCTTCTCGTAGCAGGCCAAAACCTTAGGACGACCAAATCGCGGTTGTCCTAAGTGCAAAGTAATATAAAAACGGGTTTTATGTCAACCATTGGTCATCCTAAATACCCTTTAAGATATATATATATATATATATATATATATATATATATATATATATATAGTAAAGACAAGTATTAAAAGGAGTGCTAAAATGATCTACAAATTTGTTTCAAGCAAGCCGCTATCGTCAGGATGAAGTTTGGGTTACCCACCGCCGATGTTATATAGCGTGTGAGGCCCGGTTGTAGTTGTTTTTGCGTGCGTGTTGATTGCACGTGTTTTTTTTTTGGGGGGGGGAGGAGGGGGGGTTCAGGTTGTTGTACGGGGTGTGTTCACTAACAACGATTTCCATTATGCCTGCAGTTATTTACTATTTCTGTTTTAGTATTAAGAGTTGCTAAGTGTGGTTTACATAGTATTAGCCATTTTTTCAGTTAGGCATAAGTTGCATCTTTTTGAAATATTGCTGTATGGTGATGCCCTTTTTATGATTTTCCAGGATATGTTATGGTTTATTTTTGCGTTTTTAAGTTTCCAAATGTATTTGCTCAATTCAGTTTGGTTTTTTTTATTTTTCTTTGTTGAATGACTGTTTGTGGTTTGCATATCTGGTTTTGAAGTGGTTTTCAGTGATCCCTATGTATGTTTCTTTTTCATTTTCTGATGTCACAGTAGCCTGGTATACAATGTTGTTGTGAAGGCATTTATTGTTTAGTGGGCACTGCTCTTTTTTGGTGCAATTGCAAGATTTCCTTTCTTCACCCTTCTTTGCTGTGTTGATTTTCATTTTGTTGGATGCGTCAATTAGGTTTTTGAGGTTGGGCATACATGAGTATGATAGTTTGACAGTGTTTTTGTTAAATATTTTGGACAGTTTGTGTTCTTTTGGAAATGAAGTTGTTAGGATTTTGAAGAATTCTTTCCCTATGTTTGTTTTGAGTTTCCCGTCGTATGGGGGATTATACCATATGATTTTTCTTTTCCTATTTTTCTTGCTTCTATTTGTGTTGTTGTCTGGGTTGTATTGCAATTTGTAATTGTATCCACTTCTTTGTAGTGCTTCCTGGTATTCTACTGCTGCATTGTTGAACACTCTCTCACTGCATGACAGATTTGATAGTCGCTTGTTTATGCCGTGGGGTATAGTCTTTAATACAGATGGTGGATGGTTACTTTTGGTGTGTACATAAAGAGGTGTATCGTTGGGTTTCTTGTATGGTTTATATATGTGATTGTTGAGGTCCAGTGTTATGTCTAAGTAGTTCACTACCTTTTTATTTGCTTCAATGGTAATCTTTAAGTTGTGGTTTTGGAAGATTTTGCATAGTTCTTTCTTCTTA
>CM031595.1:100601930-100619430 GCA_018398815.1 Conus ventricosus | reverse complement strand
TCATAAAATTTGCAGTATGCAGTGTGTTGACAGTTTCACTGAAGGGAATAAAATACTTAATGACTCAACAATACACAAACATTGTTTTCAACTTAGACTTACTGATGAAGCATTTAATGTATGTTTCAAAACAACTGTCATTTTTTTCTGGTGTAGACTTACTTGACTTAATCCTCTTCGCTCCATCGGGAGCATAGGGCCTTCACTGGTGTGACTGTTAGCAATTGTCAGCAGGATTATGACAAGATGATTAACAGAGACTGCAGACTGCAGAGCTGTTGAAAGAAGCCCAAAGCACGAATGAACACACAAACACAGAGCAACGCAGCTTTAAAAACGTGAACACACAACACAAAAACAAAACAAATGGAAGCAAAACAATGCATTTTGACAAAAACGTTTTTTTTTCTTCAGACGTCGATGCGACTGATCATAGGATTGGTTAATTAAATGTATGGCTACTCCTCTCATCATTAAACGTGTTATGGTTGATAGCAGACGTTATCGTACAAAGCTGCGTTTCGATTGGTCGGGGGAAGTGTTTATTCTGATTGGCTAATCATGTTATTTCTAGAACGACTTCTAAAGCAGACGACACTTTTCTCGTATCGGTGCATCCGTCCGTCCATAACTGTTCTCTTTGTTTTGGTATTTCATGGCAGGAAAGATTTTTTATTTGTTTCCTTCTGTGTCGTGCAACCAAGGCATGGTGACATTAAGCACGAGTGGTGCTCGTTTTCACTGACAAAAAGTCGATGTTTTGAGAGCCGGAAGGAAATTTTCCTCGACGAACACCATCCCACAGCTGTCCTGAACACACTGGATGCGCAGTGGAACTTGTGTGTTTCTCAGATTACAGTCATTCCGTCTGCAAGTAAGCTGAGACATTGCAGTGCATGCCGCTCTTCATATCAGGTATGTATGTGGTGTGTGTGTGTGTGTGTGTGTGTGTGTGTGTGTGTGTGTGTGTGTAACAAGAACAAGAACAAGAACAAGAACATATTTTATTGCCATGATGAAAACCAGAGGTTTTGTGGGGCACAGATGATCAAGTTCAGACATTCAACTAAACTAAACTAATCCTGGCGTTGTCACATCTTGCAACATGACATCATTAGTAGCAGAAAGAAAAGCACAGTGTGTATCAGAGTCTGATTAAATTTTCTGTCTCCGAAGAGAAAAACACAACAGGATATACTGGGCAAGTACAGGTTGGAAGCAGTCCAATAACATAAGCTCTGATGGTTTTGTCATGTTAGTCTGTGGTGGAAAATCAGTTTTTATGATCCTCGTCATCAGGTCATAACGTTGTTGGTCAAATAATTTGCAGTCATCGAGAAAATGTAGTTCGTCCTCAACGACGTGGCATGTCGTGCATAATCTGTTTTCTCTGTTTTCTGTGTATGTGTGTGTGTGTGTGTGTGTGTGTCGTGTGTGTGTGGGGGGGGGGGGGGTGCATGCGTGCGTGGTGTGTGGTGTGGGGGGGGGGGGGGGGGGGGTGGGTGCGTGCGTGGCGTGCGCGTGCGTTCGTGTGGTGTGTGTGTGTGTGGTGTGTGTGTGTGTGTGTGTGTGATATGACACTCGGTTCCAGGAAATTAAATCATCGTATCGCACAGTGTGTGTGTGTGTGTGTGTGTGTGTGTGTGTGTGGTGCGTGCGCGTGCGTGCGTGCGTGCGTGCGTGCGTCGTGCATGCGCGCGCGCGCGCGCACGTGTGTGTGTGCGTGTGTACAGCTTTTTTTTCATGTAGCCCCAGCCATCTGGAGAAAACGCTTTCTGCATAGACACGGTTGTTTACATAACCTCTCATTTTATGTCCTTTTTACTTTATGGAGCAGCGTTTAGTCTGCTCGTGCTTTATTTGAATCTGGTCTGCTGACATAGGAGTGGGAGCGTGTTAAGCAGGAGTATAATGATAGAACGAAAGAGTGTTTTTTCCTCTTGTGATTCTTCAACTCATTGAATGCCTGAGAAAAAAAAGATACTCTTTAGTGGAATGGTATGCACTTGCAAATTTCGTTATCTTTTGAAAAAAAAATCACACTTTCATCCTACAATACCATATGTAGAAAGTTAGAAATTGAGAGACATGAGGAATGCTGCATTTTCTCTCTTTCTTTCTTTCAACACCGATGCCTTTTTTTCTGCTGTATTCCTTCATTTTGTAAGCATCTGCAGAAATTGTAATGTGCAAACAGCTCTCCCTTTCTCTCTTATCAAGTCAACAATCTGTTCTTACCCTGTTCGCCCCAAACATTAAACAGTCTGTTCGCCCCGAACATTAAACAACGTTTAAAACAATCTGTTCACCCCATGCATTAAACAATCTGTTCTTATCTTCTTCGCCCAAAGCATCAATAAAGAGGAAATCTAATGCATACTTTTTTTCTCTCTTTTTTTTTCTTTCTTTTTTATTTTTAACCTGAACACGTTAATAACGCGTAGTGTATTTTTCACTTACCACACAGCTATTATGTGACAAGTTATGTGAATCATGGCATTCATTTTCCATCTCTCAAAACGATTCACTCATTCAGATACGGAGGACCTTATCACCTGCGCTTAACAATAATATCTTTGTTTGCTTCCTGATGGCTGTTTTCCATCCATCAAAACGCTTCATTCAGTCAGGCACGGAGGATCTATCACTAACACTCTATGACAGTGCCTGTATTTTCATTATGATGGCTGACAGATGCTCTGGTCTGTGAGCTAGACCGTTCATGACTTGCCAGGTTGTTTTTTGTCCCCCCCCCCCCCCCCCCCCCCCCCCCCCCCCCCCCCCCCCCCCCCCCCCCCCCACCAGCCCTACAAATATCACGACGTTCAACAGCTGAGTCTATAGCTGCCGAGGACTGATCGAAAGACTGTTCAGAATTCGCTGCAGTAGAGACCCCACTGGCCAGCCTGTTACCCCCATCAACAGTCCACGTGCCCGCGTCGAGACTTCGATCACTCCGCAATGCTGCTGTGGGTATGTACTGTGCCTTGTCTCTTTGTCTGGCGTCGAATCAGTACTTGTTTGAGGTTTGGCGTTTGCTTCCTTTTTGTTAGAAGTTTGGCATTTGCTTCCCTTTCACATTTTCCTCTGTGTGTGTGTGTGTGTGTGTGTGTGTGTGTGTGTGTGTGCGTGCGTGCGTGCGTGCGTGTGTGTGTGTGTGTGTGTGTGTGTGTGTGTGTGTGTGTGTGTGTGTGTGTGTGTGTGTGAGAGAGAGAGAGAGAGAGAGGTGTGGTGTGTGTGTGTGTGTGTGTGTGTGTGTGTGTGTGTGTGTGTGTGTGTGTGTGTGAACTTAATAACAAAGGAAAAAAAAATTAAAGGTTAGGTAATTATCCCTTTTTGTCACTGAAAACTGTACACATTTATTGAAAACATAGAACTGGAGATAAAGACAAATCTCACTCTGAGTGTGTGTGTGTGTGTGTGTGTGTGTGTGTGTGTGTGTGTGTGTGTGTGTTTGCGCGCACGTGCGCGCCTGTGTGTGCGTGTGTGTGTGTGTGTGTGTGTGTGTGTGTGTGTGTGTGTGTGTGTGCGTGCGCGCGCGCGCGTGTGTGTGTGTGGCCTTTTCTGGACATCAAAGTTTGATTGGAATCAGATGCTCCTTTTAGTTCAATGCAGATCCCAGGGAAGAAGACAAAGGCACAGAATTCTGACCAGTCCCAGTATAATGGAAACCATTGCTTCAGCCGAACCTAGACAGGAGTTCCAGATCTTTGAACCTGTCATCTACAGGCCCAGCAAAGGGCAAACGTGGGCTGCAGCCATTGAGGATTAAAAACACACACTCTAAGAAGAATATTTCAAACTTTTGGAGAGGGGGGGGGGGTGAGGGATTGGAGAGAGGTGGCGAGGAGGGGGAGGGGGGGGGAGGGAGAGAGAAGGGGAGGAGGAGGAGTAAGTGTCATCTTCTGTGCCACTTCAGTGGCAGACTTCCACGCCGCTCATTTTGTTTCCAGTTCCACAGCCACAGTTCATCACCTAACGCAGGAAACAGCTGCAGGTTTGTTTGTTTTTCAAGCCATTCTGCTTCGTCAGCGACATTTCCCACTTGACGTTGAAAACAGTTGCAGCTTCTTTTGGTGAACAATAATGGGATCAAAGACACGTCACCACTTCACATGGGAGACAACTGCAGTTTTGTCGGTCACCAGTCTACTCCATCAGTCTGTAGAGGTCACTCTATCACCTAACATGGGAAACAATTATGGCTGTTTGCTGATTAATCTTCTTATTAAAGGTCACCCCATCTCTTCACATGGCGAACGACTACAATTTTTGTTTTAACAAGCAAACTGCTCCATCAATGACACAACCCTTATTTCACACGGGAAACAATTGAAGCTCTTTGGTGACCAAGAAACTGGATCAAGCTCACTTCACCATGTAACCTTGAAACACCTACAGCTTTCTGTTGACCAGTCAACTCCACCAAAGGAACAGGTAGTGGTATGTCTCCTTGGACATGGAAAGGAGCTCTATAGCCGGTGAACAGGTCGTTGGAAATATTTATTCACAATACACCGAAACCAAATCAAACTAAGCAGTCGTTTTTTCCCTGCGTTATGAGAGTCCAGCCGATCGCACAGATCCGTCCGTTTCACAGCTGTCACCACGTAGACAACGCAGTCCTGTCCAGAAAGAAAAAGCACCACACACAACAGAGCTGCCCAATAACATTTGCATCAGTTAGTTACATGATAGCTCTACTGTTGACACCCCTAAGGCAGATACAATCAAGCCACGCTGACAGCCCCAGCGTTCTGCTTTAGTCATCCTCCTCCCTTCCCGTGAAGTAAAAACGAGATGGATATACCAACCAGATATGTGGTTTCTGCATCTGTAAACGCTTGATTCAGGTTGATAACAACAAGCGACATGATTATGAAAGCACCAGCTAAAACAGACTTAGATGCATCCGTTGCACCCAACTCCTCTCCCCGCTTTACAAATGCACACACACACACACACACACGCGCGCGCGCGCGCGCGCGCGCGCGCGCACACACACCTCTCTCTCTCTCTCTCTCTCTCTCTCACACACACACACACACACACACACACACACACACACACACACACACACACACACACATCTGCATGTTTTTTGCATTTGTACACACACACACACACACACACACACACACACACACACACACACACACAGAGAAAAAAGTGAGACGACATGAGAGAGGAAATAAGAGAGTGAGGAAGAAACAGAGGGCAGGAGGCACGGACAGAGGTACTGACACTAACAAACTTTCTTGGCATCCTGTTTTCACAGCACTAGTGCTAGTGAACTGCCTGAGACTACAGTGACAGCGATCAATAAAAATCCAGAAGTATGGAAAGACTGCAGATAATCGCAACCTTGGACTCAAAGATCAAACGTAAACACACAACAGGATCATCGTTATATAATGCTAAATTGTACTTAAAGTAATATCGTACATATTTGTTCACTGCATGAGTAACTCTAAGGTGTATAATTCTATCCAGCTAGCTAATCGTCTGTTGTTCACTTTACTGCTGTTAGAGTCTACAAACGATTCAGACAGACAAATTTCATGATGGTAGTCATAATTGAAAGTTTGTGATTTGGTTAGTATAATAGTTCCGATTTTAGACTCGGGGATATGAAAACAAAGATGCGCTATTTTACTGGCGTGCAATGATGGATATAGGCAAGTAAGCAAGAAAATCCACTCAACTCAAAATGTAGGTTCCTATCCAACTATCTGTGCACCGGACCAGAGAGAGAGAGAGAGAGAGAGAGAGAGAGAGAGAGAATTTCTATGGGTGCCTCCATTAATGTTGTGGTCGCTTTGCGACTAAGAAGCCAGATGCTAACAAACAAACAAAAGAAAAGAAAAAAGGAAAGTTCACAAATGCAGACACAACATATTTGGTTGTCACACTCACCTTGCTTCTCTTTATATGACGTCAAGATGTTTTATCATTCTCGTAACATGTCTGTTGTCATCTCTCTTGCAACAATCTGACAAAGTCCATAGGCCTATGGGACGTTTTAAGCGTTGCAATGTTTTTCCCTCGAAGGATCAGTCACAGAATAACTCGTGCAAAAGCTTAGATATGCTTCCAGAGCTCTGCTGTATAAGGGGCCAGTGTGACCACAGTGGTGATTGTCTGACATTGTTTTAATGAACCAGTTGAAGCAAGCTGCAATATCAAACAAGTCTACAAAATTAACGCAGCTGCATGAAAGCAGTCCAGTGATAGCCAGTTTGCAATGTCTCCGTGATAGCCAATTTGCAACGTCTCAGTGACAGCCAGTTTGCAATGTCTCAGTGACAGCCAGTTTGCAATGTCTCCGTGATAGCCAATTTGCAACGTCTCAGTGACAGCCAGTTTGCAGTGTCTCCGTGACAGCCAATTTGCAACGTCTCAGTGACAGCCAGTTTGCAATGTCTCAGTGACAGCCAATTTGCAATGTCTCGGTGACAGCCGGTTTGCAATGTCTCAGTGATAGCCAATTTACAATGTCTCAGTGATAGCCAGTTTGCAATGTCTCAATTACCAAATGTCAGCTCTTGGAATGCCGGTCTTTTAATAATGACGTGGGGTTCGTCATGCAGTGTAGATCTACACCCTTCTGTAGGTAGGAGGTCCCCAGGATGATGTGGGATGGGGAGTGAGGATAGGGATGGGGTTAGAGACGGTTCGGACAGGCACGCCCGTCATCTTTTTCTCTTCACGTGATATAACAAAAGAAGCAATCTGCCCATATATGACTCGCATGTGAAGAATACACGTGGCCGCAAAATGAAAAGCACAGGGTGGGTTGGGGAGGAGAAGGGGGTATGTAGACACTGTTTTAACAACTACACATGACGTCAAACACAGAAAGTGTAGGTAGCATCAACATTACCACCAGCAGAATGTTTCGCAAGTTCTCACATCTGTGTTGACCATTTATTTTGTATTTTGTTAGCGCCCTCAAGCATCACAATTCCCTCCGTCCATCTTTACTCCCTTTTCCCTCCATCGCTTCATTTCATCTGGCTGCCACTGCCAGTCCCCACCCCTCCCTCCCTTTCCTCCTTGAAATGTCCTAACACTGACCACATGTGCACTCTCTGGAGGTGAAAAGTTTATCCTAGAGACCTATTTTGTCAGACAGTGTGGTTTCAGCCTTTTTAAACAAGTCGATTACGTATTGAAAACGTGAATCATGGTAAAGCCTCGAAAGAACTAGAGACTGGACTATCAATACATGGTAAAGCCTCGAACAAACCATAGATTGGATTATTAATACATTGTAAAGCCTCGAACAAACCATAGATTGGATCATTAATACATTGTTAAACCTCGAAAAAAAACAGAGATTGGATCATAGATACATAGTAAGGCCTCAAACGAATTAGAGATTGGATCATTAAACAAAGTAAGGCCTCAAACGATTTAGAGATTGGATCATTGATACATAGCAAGGCCTCAAACGAATTAGAGATTGGATCATTGATGCATAGCAAGGCCTCAAATGAATTAGAGATTGGAACGTTCATACAGAGCAAGGCCTCAAACGAATTAGAGATTGGAACATTCATACATAGTAAGGCCTCAAATGAATTAGAGATTGGAACATTCGTACATAGCAAGGCCTCAAATGAATTAGAGATTGGAACGTTCATACATAGCAAGGCCTCAAATGAATTAGAGATTGGAACGTTCATACCTAGTAAAGCCTCAAACGAATCAGAGATATGAGCATTAATACATAGTAAGGCCTCAAATGAATTAGAGATTGGAACATTCATACAGAGTAAGGCCTCGAATGAATTAGAGATTGGAACGTTCATACATAGCAAGGCCTCAAACGAATCAGCGATATGAACATTAATACATAGTAAGGCCTTAAAAGAATAAGAGATTAGATCATCAACGCATCGTAATACATGAAACGAGTCAGATATGAAATCATTAAGCCATCGTAAGGCCTCGAAGGATTTCGTGCTTGGGTCATTAATACCTAGTAAAGACTCCAACGAATTACAAACTGGATAGAAAATGCATAGTGCTACGGCCTTGAATTAGAGATTCAGTCCATAATACATAATACCAAGGCGTTAACTGAATTGGAGATTGGACCATTGGTACTTTTGGCTCATTGGTAGCGGTGTCTAAGGAAGCCAGTTTCTTCTGACGTATTACAGGCTAGTTCTTATTCAGTTATTTAAGGAAGCAGGAGAAACCGGGGTGCATCTGCAAACAGAGTGGCAGTCACAAAGAGTGCCAACACAATATCATCAGCTCATGTCACAGCTGTCACTGTTATGTTGTCATCATTTCGTCATCAGCTGCATAACGTCATCGTTCAACTGCGTTCCTGCCCTTCCACCCCTTTCTCTCGCCACCATTCCACCCACCCACCTCCCTCCATTCCTTCTGCAACGCTGAATTTATTGCAGGCACGCCAAAGACAAGACAAAGCTCCCAACGACAGCGATTCATCTTGTTTATAGTCCAGCCGATCACGAAAGTCACTTCTAGGATAAAGGAAAAAGAGAGAAAGACGAATACCAATACAAGTTAATATTGAAAACAACAACAAGAACAAAATCAGAAAGGTGAGAATACAAACAAGAATATCCCTGGACTAAAACACCATTCTAAGACCGAATATATACAGTAACAAGTCAATTAAATCGGGTTGGAGAAAAAAAAAGCAACTCATGTAGAAGGGAGCTTGGATGCAATGTTATGAGATGCTGCATTGAGCTGATGTCAGGAAATGCTTCACCCGTGTCTGTACCCTAGGTAATTAAGAAAGAAAGACCCCTTGTTCACAGCTTACATGACCAGTACTCCCTGTTCGTTTTGTTGCTTTGTCTTCATATTTCATTAGAACCTTGGTCAACGGTTTTGGGTCGTGTTTTGCAGGTGACAGGTGCTGCCGCACTCTGCCTCATCATAAGTAACCTGAATCCCTCCCTGTCTGAGCCTACGCCATTCCAAGACATAGGAGACTTGTGTAAAAACAAGGTAACATTCTCGTCGTTAATAAGTGAACTACTCCAAATCAGTCGCCGCAATATTTCTGCTTAAAACATGTCTTGTGACACGATGTCCAGAACTTAAAACATGTCTTGTGACACGATGTCCAGAACTTAAAACATGTCTTGTGACACGATGTCCAGAACTTAAAACATGTCTTGTGACACGATGTCCAGAACTTAAAACATGTCTTGTGACACGATGTCCAGAACTTAAAACATGTCTTGTGACACGATGTCCAGAACTTAAAACATGTCTTGTGACACGATGTCCAGAACTTAAAACATGTCTTGTGACACGATGTCCAGAACTTAAAACATGTCTTGTGACACGATGTCCAGAACTTAAAACATGTCTTGTGACACGATGTCCAGAACTTAAAACATGTCTTGTGACACGATGTCCAGAACTTAAAACATGTCTTGTGACACGATGTCCAGAACTTAAAACATGTCTTGTGACACGATGTCCAGAACTTAAAACATGTCTTGTGACACGATGTCCAGAACACATGGCGCCCTCCAAACCATTCTAGCGCCCAATCTATATAACAAAAGAATGTGATAGAAAAGACGATATAATGGCATTTGTGTGTGATTTTTTTGTATTATTGAATGTTAAAGGGTACTTTTGAAACCGTTTCATTTGTTTGACCGGGATTCTCTGCCTGGGTGGATATATTTTCACCGACATTTGTTGGTTTGTTTGTCTGTCTGTCAGCAAGATCACAGGGAATAACAAAGAAATAAACAAAGCACCCACGAAACCGATTTTGATGAAAATGACGTGGATCTCAAAGGCAAAAAAGAAAAAAAGAAAGAAAGAAAAAAAGAAGAAAAAAGAAAAGAAAAGCAGGCAATACAAATATATCTGCTTTCAAAAGGGATTGCGATGGTTCCCTTATGCAGCTAGTGAAGAATTTTCATATCTGTAATATATTTTCTTAATTTCATGTTCCCAGTTTCTCCATCTTCAAACTCCCCCCCCCCCCCCCCCCCCCCCCTCCTCCTTAAGTCCAAATCTTTGCCAAGTCATTACTATGAAGACAGTTCAGTTGTTGGCCTACGCTTGTTTTTTCCCCCACTATTAGATTTTTCGTCTATGTATTCGTCTGACTTTATTCAAGTTTAAAAGGCTGATGGGAGGCAGCAACGAAGAACTACAAGACCTGACAAAGAGACTGGAAGAAAGGGCAGGTGCATATGGAATGGAAGTGAGCACAGAAAAAAGCAAAGTCCTGGTCAACAGCACAACCAACACCCATGCTGAAATCTACATGAACGGACAACAGCTTGAAGAAGTGGGCGCTTTCAAATACCTTGGCGCCACTCTCACCAAAGACGGTCGCTCTGCAACAGAAATCAAGACCAGACTAGCGATCGCAACAGCAGCAATGGCAAAGCTAAACAAGATCTGGAAGAGCAGGGAGATCAGCTTTCCTACAAAGATGAAGCTGTACAAGTCCCTGGTGCTGTCCATCCTGCTGTATGGCTGCGAAAGCTGGACCATGACAGCAGAGACCACCAAGAGAATCCAGACGTTTGAAACTAAATGCTTCAGGCGCTTGCTCGGGATCTCTTGGCAAGACCGGAAGACAAACGACCTTGTGAGGAGCCAAATAACATCACTTGCAGGCCCCCAAGAACCCCTCTTGGCAACAATCAAGAAGAGGAAGCTGTCGTGGTTCGGGCATGTCATACGCCACAATTCACTGCCCAAAACAGTCATCCAGGGCACGCTGGAAGGCGGCAGACGAAGGGGACGACAAGCCAAATGCTGGATGGACAACATCAAAGAATGGACCAGGATGGATGGCCCTACGCTGATGCGACAGGCAGAGGACAGGGCCGGATGGCGGTGCCTGGCTTCGAGAGTGTCTCTCATCTCTCCTCTACGCCCATCATGGGCAAGAGAATGATGATGATGAAAAGGCTGTGCCAATCTTGAATAAAATTACTCTGTGTTAGGTTTTCTTATGGGAGCAAACGTTACCCCACTTTTTTACTGTTTATTCTTTTTTTTTTCATTTACATTTTTCAAGCGTAACAGGTGCATTGATTATGTACGAATTTGTAAGATTCTCTAATTTGGTAGATTTTTTAGTTCTTCTCCAAGTGATTATCTGGCGGTTCTTCGCACTCATGATTGCAGGCATCATAAGACGTCTCTAGTAATGTTCTGTATGGCTGTGCAGACATGCGAGGAAGGCTACGTGTGCCGTGTTGTGGAAAGGTGCGAATCGAACGTTTCCTGTGCCCTGGATGCCGCCTGTGTTGGTGAGTCTGTCTGCCATCCATCCCTTTCCTCCTTTCCCTCTTTCTCCTCCCTCATCCCTCCCAGTCCCCTTTGCTGTTCTCTTTCTGTCTGCTTGATGGAGGCATGGTAACTGCAGTTCTTTGGGTCGAATGTTGATGCTCCCCACTCTCCCCATCCCAGCGTCCTCTCTTTCTTTGTTACTGTCTTACTGATGGAAATAAGAGGTCCCCTCCTCTCCCCTCTGTTCTGCCCCGATTCCTGTGTCCGTTATATACATTTTTCTCTGTCTGCCTATCTGTCTGTCTGTCTGTCTGTCTGTCTCTCTCTCTCTCTCTCTCTCTCTCTCTCTCTCTCTCTCTCTCTCTCTCTCTCTCTCTCTCTCCGTGTATAGTCTATGAGTGTTAGACACTCTCGCGCGTGCGCACGTGTGTGTGTGTGTGTGTGTGTGTGTGTGTGTGTAACTGATTTCGTGGTTGAAAGACCGATTTGAAGTGTCCGTCGCATTTCAAAACTATAGTGATATCAATCATGCAAGAATGCAAGAGTTTGCGGATTTTCGGTTGTTATGTTCGCACGCGCGCACGCACGCGCAACATACACAACACACACAAACACACACACACACACACACACACACACACACACACACACACACACACACACACGTACACACACGTACACGCACACACGCACACACACACACACACACACACACACACACACACACACACCTTGCAAGAATATTGTGATTCTGTGTGACATTAATTACAGCTCCACGTAGTTTGCAATGAAATGAACAGAGGTTTGTTGTCAAATATGCGTCATGCTGCAGGCGCAGCAAAGAATCCGTGGTAGGTTTAGGAATGATGTACAGCCTAATGAGCAGCTGTGCTACAAGAGCAAAAGGCACTGGACTAGCTGCAGCAGGAGGGTCAAGGGATTGTGTTGAATTAACAAAAACCTTCACTGGATTTTCCATGGCTGTCACAGACGTGTGTTGCAGGGGCAAAACACAGCCAGTGCACAGATTACCGCTGTCGGATGAAAGATTTCTGTTATAGGTTCGATATGTAACCATTGAATACGTTACCCGTGTCAGGTGCTAGATTTTGTTCGTCCGTCGAATCAACGAGAACCGTTTCAGTCATCTTGGGGTTTGGAGGGGGGGGGGGGGGGGTATGATTTATGAATACGCAAGGTGGCTGATCAAGCTGATGCGTGCACGGAATGTGCGGTGACAGCTTGGATAGGCGATGTGGTTGACTTGCTCTTGCTTAATCGGAAATGAAATGAGGTAGGGAACAGTAAACGATAAACAGTAAACAAGTGGGGTATGTTTTGCTCCCATAAGGAAACCTAACACAGAGTAACTTTTATTCAAGACTGGCACAGCCTTTTAAACTTGAATAAAGTCAGACAAATATACTGACTTCCATAAAAAACGCGAAAGCAAAACAAGCTGAAGGTTAGGGGTGAATTTTATTGGTCACAATTGTACAGAGTGGAAGCGAGAATTCAACGTGATTTGATTCATTACACTGGTAATGTGTGAAAATGTCATCAGCAATATGTCTTTGTGTGGAAAATCCAAGGTCACGTGACAAACCAGCTTGAAGTCCTAATACCGTGTGTGGCCACCATTTGCATGGACAACTGCTTGACACCTGCGGCTCATTGAGTGGACCAGGTGGTTGATGCGTCCCCTTGGCACACCAGCCCACACATGGACGATGGCCTGGTGAAGTTGAGCCGCTGTTGCTGGTCGTGGACGCAGGAGGTCCAACCGTCTGCCAAATTCATCCCAAAAATGTTCTATTGGGTTTAAATCGGGACTGAGGGCTGGCCAGGGCAGCACATTGACGTTGTTATGCTGAAGAAATTGCTGGGTGGCCCTGGCTGTGTGTGGTCTTGCATTGTCCTGTTGGAATGTCCAGTTTGGGTGTTGCGCAAAAAAAGGAACGACGTGGGGTCTGAGCACCTGGTGGATGTAGCGCTGTGCATTGACACCCTGTCCGCGACCAGGACCAATGTTCTGAAAGATCACTGGTCCTATGGCGTGGTTAATGCCAATTGCACCCCATATCATAACGTTCGGGCCTCCCCAGGGGTTCCGCTCTACCACACAGGAGTCAGCATAGCGTTCACCAGGTCAACGCCATATTCTGACACGACCGTCAGCCATGTCAATACAAAAACGGCTCTCATCTGAGAACAGTATGCGTCCCCACTGCTGCCTGCGCCAGTTGATTCGGGCTTGTGCCCACTGCAGCCTGTCCTGCCGGTGTCTTGGTGTCAGTACCGGACCTCTGTGAGGACGCCTACATGCCAGCCCATTCTCCTGAAGACGCCGCCGCAGTGTTGAGGCTGATTCGTTGCTGGAGATTCCCAGGCATCTGTCGAGCAGTGTTAGCGGCTGTTTGCCGCCTGTCCCGCAGATGGGTTCGAACAAAATGGCGATCCTCTCTTGGTGTGGTGACCCGAGGACGGCCTGGCCGGGGACGATCATCAGTGGTACCAGTGACTCGCATGCGGTGCTGCAGACGATAGATGGTTGAGATGTGGACGTTAAAGATGTTGGCGACCTGCCTGGCATCCACACCAGCCTCCAGATGGCCTAGGGCACGATTGCGTTCCTCTGCTCGTAGTCTTGGCATCTCTGTAGCGCTCAGACGGCAAGTCGTTATCTGAATCTTGTAGCGCGGCTTTATAAAGGCTGCATGCCTGCGTACTTGTCGTTGGTTAACTTTGCTCTGCATGGTGTGCACGTGCCTCACATGCAGCAACCAGTTTGTCATTTTTGTTGACCCTCCAATGCCGGGAATGATGTGTTGCTCACACAATTTTTTCACTGCACGTGAGTCTTGGACCCAAACAACTTGCCACAATGGTTCAATATTGTATATTCACCCCTTTTCACCCGAAAAATAGCCTTTCAATTTTTCGCGTTTTTTTATGGAAGTTAGTATACATAGACGAACAATCTAATCGTGGGGGAAAAAACAAGCGCAGGCCAACAACTGAACTGTCTGGCAAAGATTTGGACTTGAGGGGAGGGGGGAGGGGAGTTTGAAGATGGAGAAACTGGGAAAATGAAATTAAAAAAAAAATGTTACAGATATGAAAATTCTTCTCTAGCTGCATAAGGGAACCATCGCAATCTCTTTTGAAGGCAGATATATTTGTATTGCCTGCTCCGACGCCTTTCGCCCGCTGGATCGGGACTCATCAGGGAGACACGGCTGGTTGTGTCTGCGCTCCCGGCGTCAAATAGAGACACACCACAGTCCATAATACTGTGGTGTTCTCACCACCATGGGTGCAAAAAAGAATCCAATAGCACCCCCAGAGCAGGCAGCGAAGAGTAGTAAATGCAACCAAACGAAAGTGTGGGGAGGAAAAAAAGTTGCTGTAAAACTAAAGACATTATGCAAATAATATAAAATGTAGGGGACAGTCTTTGAGCCTACGCCTGAGGATCCACCCAAAGATGCAAGGGAGATCAAAAGACAAACACACAGACGGACAGAAACAAATACAAATAACCTCAATTTAATCAAAGCAAAATCGGAAATGAAATGAGGTAGGGAACAGTAAACGATAAACAGTAAACAAGTGGGGTATGTTTTGCTCCCATAAGGAAACCTAACACAGAGTAACTTTTATTCAAGACTGGCACAGCCTTTTAAACTTGAATAAAGTCAGACAAATCTTTGCCAGACAGTTCAGTTGTTGGCCTGCGCTTGTTTTTTCCCCCACTATTAGATTGTTCGTCTATGTATTTGTCTGACTTTATTCAAGTTTAAAAGGCTGTGCCAGTCTTGAATAAAAGTTACTCTGTGTTAGGTTTCCTTATGGGAGCAAAACATACCCCACTTGTTTACTGTTGCTCTTGCTTGCCGACGCGGGCTTTCCTTGCCTGTCTCTTTTGTTGCGCTGCAGCTGTCCTCCTTTCTTCACATAAACTGGCACCTTTGTGGATAGAATACCACCATCTCACTCGATCCACAGCAATTTGTTCCAATGTGTCAGGGTTGATGTTAAACACTTTAAGGATGGGTGTTGGTGTCGGATCAAAGATTTATATTACAGGAGCAACACACAACCAGTAGGTGGGGTATGGCTGTCAGACTACAAAAAAAAAACATGTTACAAATGCAGAATACGGCATCGCCTAAGGCTGTCAGATTAAAGAGTCATGTCACAGGGGCACAAGACAGGTAGTAGACGGATTTAACATTAAAAAAAGGAATACTCTGGGGCCAGATTTCAGTTTCAGTTTCATCAAGGAGGTATCACTGCGTGCGGACTATTCCATATACGCTACCTCACATCTGCTAAGCTACGGGGACCACAGAGCGCTGGATTTGTAGCTGACGGATAAATAAATCGATAACTTAAGATGAAAGGATTGAAGACGAGAGTCTTATTGATATGACTTAGCATCTGTGTGACCTGAGCATTAGCTCCATGCACAGTATCGGTTTACGGCTGCCAGAACCAGGATTTCTGCCACAGGGCCAGAGGAGGACATCAGAAGCGGCTGTCCTGGCAAACTTCCACTGTTGAACCAAACGCGTGACGGCAAACACATATTGCGTGTATGTTACACCGGGAACGAATGCCCCCAGGAATTCTTCTGCAGCACCCTTCTCGCGGACGCCTCTTCTAGATGCTGTCCCGCGTCTTCAGGTAAGATGCAGTGCATGTACTTCACGTGGGTGTCAAAATACAGTTTATGTACTCCACGTGGGTGTCAAAATACAGTTTATGTACTCCACGTGGGTGTCAAAATACAGTGTATGTACTCCACGTGGGTGTCAAAATACAGTGTATGTACTCCACGTGGGTGTCAAAATGCAGTGTATGTACTCCACGTGGGTGTCAAAATACAGTGTATGTACTCCACGTGGGTGTCAAAATGCAGTGTATGTACTCCACGTGGGTGTCAAAATACAGTGTATGTACTCCACGTGGGTGTCAAAATACAGTGTATGTACTCCACGTGGGTGTCAAAATACAATGTATGTACTCCACGTGGGTGTCAAAATGGAGTGTATGTACTCCACGTGGGTGTCAAAATACAGTGTATGTACTCCACGTGGGTGTCAAAATACAGTGTATGTACTCCACGTGGGTGTCAAAATACAGTGCATGTACTCCACATAAATGTCAAAATAAAGCGCATGTACTCCACACGAGTGTCAAAATAATGTGCATGTACTCCATATGGGTGTCAAAATACTGTGCATGTTCTCCACGTGGGTGTCAAAATAAAGCGCATGCACTCCACTTGGGTGTCAAAATACAGTGCATGCACTCCACTTGGATGTCAAAATAAAGCGCATGCACTCCACTTGGATGTCAAAATGCAGTGCATGCACTCCACATGGATGTCAGAATACAGTGCATGTACTTTACTTGGATGTCAAAATGCAGTGCATGTACTCCATATGGGTGTCAAAATACAGTGCATGCACTCCACATGGATGTCAAAATAAACCGCATGCACTCCACTTGGATGTCAAAATAAAGCGCATGCACTCCACTTGGATGTCAAAATACAGTGCATGCACTCCACATGGATGTCAGAATACAGTGCATGTACTCCACTTGGGTGTCAAAATACAGTGCATGTACCTCATATGGGTGTCAAAATACAGTGCATGCGCTCCACTTGGGTGTCAAAATACAGTGCATGTACCTCATATGGGTGTCAAAATACAGTGCATGCACTCCACATGGATGTCAAAATGCAGCGCATGCACTCCACTTGGATGTCAAAATACAGTGCATTTACCTCATATGGGTGTCAAAATACAGTGCATGTACCTCATATGGGTGTCAAAATACAGTGCATGTACTTCATATGGGTGTCAAAATACAGTGCATGTTCTCCACTTGGATGTCAAAATACAGTGCATTTACTCCACACACAGGTGTCCAAATACAGTGAATGTACTCCATACATGGATGTCAAAATACAGAGCATGCATTTCACACATGCATGTGAAAGTACAGTGAATGTTCTACACACGGGTGTCAAAATACAGTGCATGTCCTTCACATGGTTAACAAAAGTGGCTCCCCTGTCTTTCATCTCCCAGTAAATCTATGTCATTAAGGATTCAGCGACTTCTTCCCGCGGCTTTGCATCTCAAGGGGACACCAGGTTCGCCTGTGAATGCAGTATTCAGCAAGTCTCACCATCACTGTCTGTTCCATTCAGCGACACCAA
>CM031595.1:100581930-100596930 GCA_018398815.1 Conus ventricosus | reverse complement strand
CATTAATCGTTTAAAAAAAAGTCCTATAATTTTTGTAATCATGATTTAACATTTTCTGTTGTCTGAAAGAAAGAAAAAAAGCAATAAAAGATGAACGGTTGTCTGAAGACTTGTATTCTTAGAAAATAAAAGCTTTTGTGGGGAAAGGTTAATTTGGGCAAGTTTGTCCCTGTGGGGAAGATCATCAACTAACTTGTAACACGCTTTTCTATGACAACACAAAATGAAGATTGTACATAAACCACCGAATCCCCTGAGATTCAGACTGAGCCATTCTGACAACAGAACAGAGGGCAGGAAGAAAGGTGGTGTCTATGAAATCACCTGCAGATTGCCTCGAGACCCTACAATGGAGAGACGGCTCGCTTACTAGTTACAAGATTACAAGAACACCAAACGAGAACCATCTTTGCCCTGGCAGAACAATTTCATCGGTGAAAACGTCTGCCCTTTGCTGTGAACAACATGACTTCGAAACGCAAAATCAAGGCGGTCATGCAAATCAAGCGTAGATGCCCATGTCTCTCAACAGAGATCTTGGCATTGAATTACCGCCCATTTATAATTCCATCCTGCACTCCCATTAATCGCCTACAATTTTCAACTCCACTCAATCAGCCACGGGACTTGACACTGCAGTTTTGAGTGGTTCTCTAACTCACAGCAACACATCGCCATAACTTTCCTCTTCTCTGTTCTGAAAAAGAAATGGCGATCCGTTGAAATATTCATGTAATAATTAAATTGATTATAGACTTAGAGTCTGAAAACACCGGAGAAATTGCGTTTCCAGACAGCCTCATCTCCATGACGAAGTAGATAGGTAGACAAATAGGCGGGCGGCGCTGAACCAGAGCGATGCGCTTTCCCAGGGGAAACAAGCCTTCATTTCAGACACAGTGGAATCTGGTCGGACGATAAAATTGTATAATACAATACAACATGTCACAACACAAGAGAATATGACACAATACAATGTGATGCAGTTCAGTTCAATAATCAGCTCTCACGAATTAAAGATAAATCAATATTCAAGCCATTTTCATATGATAAATTTCATCGGGAACCTTTCTGTGATAGTTCATCCTTTTATCTTTCCTTTACTTCTTTTTTTTTTCTTCCCTCCCCCCCCCCCCCCCCCCCCCCCCCCCCCTTTTTGTTTTCTTTTTTTTTTGCCTTTTGTTTTTGTTTCTTTGCTTGCTTGCTTTGTTTCGTTTTGTTTTGTTCTGAATAGAAACATTTTCGTTCCTTGACACTCGGGTTAACATGATTCCAAGAAAGAGATGCCAAAATACTCAGTTGTTCATTTTTGGGTTTTGCTTGTTTGTTTTGTAAGCTGGTTGGTTTGGGTTTGTTGGTTTTTGGGTTTGTTTGTGTTTTTTTTGGCTTGTTTTAAACAATAAAGTGGTTTTGTTGCTTTGTGTTTTCTTTCCGAAAGTTGTGAGAAAGTTTCTGATTACATTTCCATAGCTTTGCCTTCGAGAGATGCATTTGTTTTCCTTCTCCAATCCGTGCCATGCTGTCTGTCTGTTCCTTTGCTTGTCTGTCAGTTCCTTGTCTGGCTGGGCGTGATGTGATTTTTTTCTCCCCCGTTCGATTTGATGCGCATGATGGGGAATTACAGGGGAGGGGAGGGGGGGGGGGGGGGGGGGGGGGGGGGGGGGGGGGGGGGAAGCCGAAGTGGGGGCCAGGGAAAGGAGGGGGGAGGGGGAAGCCGGGAGGGTAACTGGTAATTAGCTTTTAACCTGCATCTCGGCCTGAAGACGGCCTTTGTGGCTGACTCCACCGTAAACAACATGAAGTGGATTGACAAGGCTTGTCTGAGATATGGGCCTGCCTCTCTCGGACAAGACAGGAACGCTGTGCCTGCAAAGATTATTTTTCCTATGTAACAACTGGTATCCCCTCTTTCCGCCCCGTTCCCCCCCTCCCCCCTCCCACCCCCACCCCAAGCCCCCTGCTCTCAGTGGCGCTACTCTCAACGCGGATCATTCTGGCCATCCCATACATAGCTGTATCAACTGCGTCATATTGCAGATCCAATTCCGGCAATCCTCAGGGAGCAGTCAACATCTAGTCGTCAAGAGGCAACCCACCAGAGGAGACACTGCACTGCCGCCGTCGGTGGTGTACCTATTGTGATTCGAGATACTGAGGACACCACCTATTGAGCGTCCCACTGACGGTAAACACTGTTTAATCTCGGAGCCAGCATGAGCGAAAGTCTTCCCCCCTCCCCCCCCCCCCCCCCCCCCCCCGCCACATGCCTTCCCCACTCCTTGCCTGGAGAGCGCCACCACAATTCAACGACGGTCTACGATACAATTTTCCAGAACTGGTGATTTGGACACGGACAGGACACATGTGTAGACGTGGAGAGGAAAATCACTTTCAGGTCACCCACAAGAATACCTGAAGAAGGGCTACAAAAATAGTTGAGACCTTTTTTTTCTTCAAATCTGATGGATGAAGGTGATGAAAATGATGCTATTGAGCTGCATTCTAGGTCTGACACTACACGACAGTGGTATATCCACCCCATCCCGCTTCCCCCGCTTGCTTTCATGATCTATCCCTAAGCGTCGAACAGGCCCGAGAGATACAAGACATGCAGAACATTCAAGCAACATTCTCAGAGACGCACCCAACAGGTGGATGAAACAACGGACTGTGGATTTCCAGTCTTCCCATTTGCTATTTCCGGCCCACAGCTTATTGACCGCTGTGTAGGAATCAGCCGGCGCCAAAAAAAAAAAATCCCACAAATGAATACCCTCCAAGGGACTGAACCCCACAACTTCCCCTCACCCTCATCCCGCCCCCTTCTTCCTCATCCCGTCTCCAGCCCTAGCCAGCAACGTAAACCACTGAACCACAGCAGAACAGCCATTTTTCTTTTTAATAACGATTTCTTCGACCAGTCTTTCTCACGGCTTAGCCGACCACAAAGGTCATCAGGGAGCTATCAGGATTTCTCAGCTGTCTATAAGAGTATTAGTGTACATTTTCTTTTCCGTTTCTTTCTTCCTTTCTTTCTTTCGTCTTTTTTTTTCTCCCTTTGCCCCTATTCTTTCTGTCTTTAAGGTGTGTTTTTCTGTCTTTTTCCTTTCTTTGGAAAGTGTTTATTTTATGATTTTTCCGTTCTTTTCAATTTTAAGTGTTTCCTCTCACCCACACTCTTCCCCGCCCACCACTGCGTTGTTTTTGTTTGTTTTTGTTTTTAGTTCCTATTCTTCTTTCAGTTATTGTTTTTTCTGTCATCCTTTCCTTTTCTTTCCTCTCTATGTTTCATTTTTCATGCCCTCCCGTTCCTTTCTTTCTTTCTTTTTCTCTTTCTTTTCGTCTTTTTTTTTTTTTTCTCACCCTTTTTTTTCGCTTCCTGCCTCCCCCCCCCCCCCCCTTTTCCTTTCTTTCAATTCTTTCATCTTGTTATATTTCTATTTTCTTTCCTTCTTTCTTTCAGTTATTATTTTATCTATAAACAATGCAGTGATTCATTTTTTTCTTTTTTTTTTCTTTCTCTTTATTTTTCTGTCAATATTTCGGTCTTTCTTTCTCTTCCTTTCTCTGTTTCCTTTCTTTTCTTTTCTTTTTTCCCCCTTTTTTTCTCGCTCTCCCCCCCGCACCCCCCCCCCCCCCTTTCTTCTTTGTTTTATCTTGTTTTATACCCCAACGCTGCACTACTAATCCCGTCCTCTCCTCCCTAATCACTCCACCCATCCTCAGTTTCATTGTTTTCGCCGTTCATTCCGACTCAGCATTCCACAGTCACGCCGTACCTAGGCATGCTCTGTCGTAGTCGCACTGCCTACAGTCCCTCAGACCGCGAGTAGATCACCCGCCAAAGGAAACCCGGCGCTGTTGCTGTGTCACATCAAATTGACAGCCAGAAGAAGGTCTGCATGAACATTTTGGTTGTTGTGATGGGGACAGTGGAGGCTGAAAATCGGGCTTGAGTAACAAAGCATTGTGAAAGGGACCGAACCTTATGCCTCCGATTTTCCCCGCATTTTTATACGTGACAGCTTATTCTGCAATATACATTGATGGAATCCCATAACCCGTTCAACCTCCTCGGCGGCGCCACCACTATACAAATGTTTTCCGTGCGACCCTAACGCACCAAATATCAAGCAATAAATAAGCCTTTTCCAAGCAATAAATGTCGCTGGCGACATGTTTTAATGCAAATGCATCCATTTTATTTCCGTTCGCTGACCTTAAGTCTAAAGAGGACGCAGAGGCACCGTTTCTCTCTCTCTCTCTCTCTCTCTCTCTCTCTCTCTCTCCTCTCTCTCTCTCTCTCTCTCTCTCTCTCTCTCTCTCTCTTCTTCTTCTTCTTCTTCTTCTTCTTCTTTCAGTGCAGAATCCGAGGCTTTTCCGTGAATTCTGTACAGCAGGCAATGTAAATTGCCAGTTTAGCCTACTGTACCTAATGCAAAGTGATTTGCAAGAGTATTGGCTATAATGCAAACTCTTCCATGTCAAACGAAACGGCACAATGTATGCATAGACTGGTAAATTCTGCTGCCCTTGTTTGCATCCCAAACCTAGGAAAATACAAAATGCTCTCCGTGCATTGCATAATCCTTTCCTGCCTTTTTAATGGATGTCGTGTAAAAAGGCGAGAGAAAACAACGCCTTGGGGAAAGATCTACGATGTATGAGAGAGAGAGAGAGAGAGAGAGAGAGAGAGAGAGAGAGAGAGAGAGAGAGAGAGAGAGAGACAGACAGACAGACAGACAGACAGACAGACAGAAAGAGAGAGAGAGTTTACATATTCCACAAGGTTTAAGTCTCATATAATGTATAATGATTATAAAAACAATGTCATTAAAATATAAACTAAAAAGCGAAAGAGGGAGAAGAGAACGAACACTTTAATCGCTGTAATATGACTTACAGTAATAAAATTCACAAACCATAAACATCTCGGTGTGGAATTGAATTGATTATCGGTCAAGACCGGTTAATGCTTCTTGTTACTACTTTCAGAAGAGAGAGAGAGAGAGAGAGAGAGAGAGAGAGAGAAGAGAGAGAGAGACAGAGAGAGACAGAGAGAGAGAGAGAGAGAGAGAGAGAGAGAGAAGGAGAGAGAGTGACAGATAGACAGACAGACAGACAAGACAGACAGACAGACAGACAGACAGACAGACAGACAGAGCGAGTTTACACATTAATCAACAAGGCTGAAGCCCCATATGATGGGGCATATATGATCAATATAATTATCATACAAACTAAAAAGCAAAAGAATGAGAAGAGAACAAACACTACATTTACTGTAAGATGACTTAGAATAATAACATTCATAAACAATATGCATCTCAAAGTGTGGAATAAAATTGATAATGGATCACGACAAGTTAATTCCTCTTGTGAATACTTTCACAGAGAGAGAGAGAGAGAGAGAGAGAGAGAGAGAGAGATTAAAACTATCAAAACCAGCCGCCGTGGCAAAGTGGTTAGTGTCGCAGCCCCCGACTGAGGAGTCATGGGTTTGATTTCTATCAGAACTATTTATTTGTGGGAATTTTCCGTCCCGATCGGCGCCTACCCAGAGCTGAGTTTGTTAAGGGCCCAGTTGAGAATACTAGAACCACAGTCGATTTCCCCTTCTTGGATGCGTCCCTGAGAGTGTTGCTCAAATTTGTTGACCAGCTCTGCAGGTCGGCATGCAGTCTCAGATCAGACTGGAAATCTGTAGCATCATCGTCATCCGCATCGTTCAGCATTTGAAAAAAATGTCTCAAATTCTGTGGACTTCATGCCCTTCTCTCATAGTGATATTTGTTTTAAATATTGCCCCTCGTCTATGGCCTTGGTTTGATTCTGTCGGGGTTCCGTACCGGTATTGGAAAATTCACGGGGACTGTCATTGGACGGACGTGGTGGTGTCCTCCGGGGGGAGAGCACAGTGAAGCCGGCTCGGTGATTAAGCAATTATTGTCTTCAGCATGGGGACTTGGCGGGTGGTGTCCTGCGTATGTTGGATCAGAACAGGTACCGCTGAACATTGCCGAAGTGACCTGGCATCGGTACAGTGTCTCCTCTGTGTTGCCTCATGACGACTTGACCGCTCCCTGTGGACTGCCGATGTCGTGGCTGTGGCGGAAGGGACCGGACTGTGACTGTGGACGTAGGGTCGGAATGAGCGGCGTGGGTGCAATGCCACTGAGATGACACAGAAGATGAAAAAAAAACTATTTAAAACGGTGTTACATACCTCAGAATCTCATCCTGATCTGTAAGCTTGAAACAGCAGACACACTAGCGCTTATCCCATTTGATTTTTAGACAAAGAAACCGCAGGACAGGACAAAACCTAGAACGAAGAAAGGACAGGACAAAGAAAGGACAGGACTAAGAAAGGACAGGAAAAGGGGTGGAACAAATGAAAGGCGAAAAGGAAAAAAAAAAGAACAAAAAGGACAGAGTTAAGAAAAGCAAAAAGGAAAAGGCGTAACAACGAAAGAACTGAATTTTTTTTAGACGCATAAAGAAAAAACTGAACAAATAAAAAGATAAAGCAGTGAAGCCGACAAACAAGCAAACAAATCATGGACAACGGTTTGGGTGGCTGCACTTTTTCCCTATGGAGACGAACATTGAGAGATCCAAAGCTTCTGGTGCTAAGCACGTGAAATTGGCGGATCATGTCGTGGCAGGGGAGTTAACCGAGTGAACTCTCATCCAGTCAGAGGCGGAGTTGTGTGCTCTCTTTTCAAAGGTCGTTACCCTTCGGAAAGAAAATGAAAAAAAAAAAAAAAGTTATCAAGACAACGGCAGTGATTTCGTTTTTCACTTGAAAACTGTGATTTTCACAATACGACCATTTGAAAACGATGATGTTGAGGGTACAAACAATTATTCCGTTGGTTGGTTTGGTTTCCGCTGGGCTTTGACACTATAATGAAAGGTGTTCGGTCAAAGGGGAAATCTGGCCCTTTTCAGAATGTTCACTGCCAGTCAAATGGACCAATGATGTCCACAACCTAGCTTGTACTATTGAATTGTGAGTGTCATATGGAGTTTTCATGGCGGTGTTTATGGAGTCATGGTAGTTTTGTCTTCGTTTGGGCCTTGATTGGCATGTCTTCAGCGTCCCATGTTCTCTTCCTGTCTGCTTCGTGCATTATTTTACTCTTGCTCTTCTCTTCTATTTTGTTTCCCTCTTCTTAACTCTTCTTCGTGACTCTTCTTCTTCCTTCATCTTCTTTTACATCGTCGCTGTGCCAAAACAGCACCATCTTCAGTCCTCCCTTTGAGTATTCTTTCAGACGCAATTTTCATGTCTATGCACCATGTACATGCATGCTTGTGGTGTGTGTGTGTGTGTGTGTGTGTGTGTGTGTGTGTGTGTGTGTGTGTGTGCACGCGCGCGTTGGTTGTAATTTTCAATATCCGTTACTCTCTTTAGTCATCACCTTTCCCTCTCCATCTATCTTCTTTTGATTTTTCATTCCATTCGCTGTCTGTTCTAGATACAAAACATTAGTTGTTCCATGTTTTCTGATAAAGCATGTCCAAGCATGCACGCTCTCTCTCTCTCTCTCTCTCTCTCTCTCTCTCTCTCTCTCTCTCTCTCTCTCACACACACACACACACACATACAAATACACATACACACACTCACACACACACACACACACACACACACACACACACACACACACACACACACACTCCCTCTCTCTCCCCTCTCTCTCTCTCTCTTCTCTCTCTCTCTCTCTCTCTCTCTCTTCTTGACTGCTCGTTCTCAGTTCTAAACATACATAAACCGTTTACATCGCACGTTCCTTTCTCCAGCTTCTTTCAAGGTTTTAGAGCCCCGTAAGAGATACATGGGGACGTCAGTGTCAGGGATCTGCTAGTTTAATGGATATGGCTTTCTTTTGGACTTTGCTCTTTCAGCTTTCATCGATACATCGGTCTGATTTTAACTTCCTTGCAACCCCGATAAGGCCTCCGTGGTCGAAGGGGCTGTAAACAGCATGACTTGACACTGTGAAGACAGATGACGAGTCAAAAGAAAGAAAACATGTCAACTGCTACAAGCAGTAAGCACACTTCATTACGGCATTTTGCGCCTTTGCAAAGTGATCCCCCGAAGGCCTACAATCCGGGCAATTACACCAGCGCGCATGCGCCTCACTTATTGTTTACTGTTTTCATGATACAGAATTATCTGTTTTTCTGAGTCATGAGCCATGATTATCGGTTTTCATGGGTGATAATTATCTGTTTTCACGGGTTATATCTTTTCTGTTTCATGAGTGATACTGTTTTCATGAGTAATGATTATCTGTTTTTTATGAGTGATAATTATGTTTTCACGGGTCATAATTATCCTTTTTCATGAGTGATACTGTTTTCATGAGTCATAATCATCTGTTTTCATGAGTGATGATTATGTTTTCACGGGTCATAATTATCCTTTTTCATGAATGATACTGTTTTCATGAGTCTTGATTACATGTTTCCATGTGTCATTATTATCTGTTTTCAGGAGTCATGATTATCTGTTTTCATATGGGATAATTATCCGTTTTCGCGAGTTATAGTTATCCTTTTTCATGAGTGAAACTGTTTTCATGATGCCCATGATTATCTGTTTTCAGGAGTCATGATAATGTGTTTTAAGAAGTGATAATTATCTGGTTTCACACTGAAAAGATTTTTGAGCTTGTAAGTTGGTTTTGTATGCTTGTCAGCTACTGCCACCCTCCTCTCTCCTCACATTCCCACATCCCTATCACTCTGTTCTTCCCAGCCCCCACTATTTTCCCATCTCTCTTCATAGTAGTGCAAAACAAAAATAAAAATTAGGACGTTATAAGAATGAAGAGAATCGTAACAGCAATTTTCGGTTTTTGAATCAGACCAACATTGAGGATATCTGGGGGGGGGGGGGGGGGGGGGGGTTATGGGCAGCGGTAGCAAATGAAACCCTGGTCTACGCTCTACCCACTGACAATCTCTCTGATTTCAGATGATGTGGAGTAATTGTCTACGATCAAAGCAATACAAATCTACACGTCAGATAAACATTAACAGATATATTCCGTCATTTAGGGGAAAAAGTTAGTAGCACAACCACTCCTCGATTTTGTTGTTGATTTTTTTGTTGTTGAAAACGTAAAAAAGTAAAACAAATCAACAAAACTGCAAATAAGTGAATCCTGGTTTCATGATTTTAAAAAAAAGTGAGAACTTTTTTGCTTGCATGCAGAACCAGTTGCAGGCTGTTGTTCACAACATTTCCTTGAGCGAAGTGTGGACATTCTTGGAATTTAGCTCTGCTGTGTGCAGAGTCACATACATGACTTTCCGAAATGGACTGGTCTCTTCACACAGCACTTTGTCCGCCCCGCAAGCGCCAGAAAGGGGAGAGAGTTGCTTGTAGGTATAGTCCACCTCTCCATCTCCAAAGCGGACTGAAAAGTCTGGCACCTTCGGTTGGACAGAAAATCGACAGGCAATGGTGTTCGGCACGCTGTCTGAGAGCCGCTGACAGGAGCTGGCAGACCACTGTTTTGAAGGCCGGCGGTGTGGAAAAAGTTTGTGGCAAGAATCAGTTTCACTCGTCTGTCATTTCCTGTCTCGGTGCCGAAGAGAGGGCTGAAGGTTGCAGGGGGATGCTGTGATTCGCATCAGTGTGAACAGGTCGCTTAAGTGCACCACCCCCTGTATAGCTTGAGAGAAAAAACAACACACTTCCAGTATGTCTTTTCAGGGCCTGCAGAACAGGCCGCGACGTGGAACAACAGTTGGATTGTGCTGTCATTTAATTTAGTGATTAGTTGTCATTGACAATTGTAAAAACTGCCTAAATATTGTCTTATTAGCAAACTGATGATGTAAGTTGGGGGATTTTCTGACCAAAACACATTTTGGTTTTGCCATCTCATTTACTGTGCCCTGTCATTGTCTTTATTCACACACCGTTAATACGGTCATTCGCCCCCCCCCACCCACCCCACCTCACCCCACACATACATAACCACACCCAGCCCCGTCGTTAATTAATCCCACCACCGGTGGTCCACAGAGAGCCAGCCGTGTCAGATTGTCATACCAGAAACGGGAGATTACTGCTTGTAGATAAAAGGCCATATCAACCCCGGGCGTCTTTGACCTGACAGAAAATCGACAGGAAATGGTGGTCGGTTCGCTGTCTGAAAGCCGCGGGCAAAAATGGTAGACTGCGGTGTTAAAAAAAAAGTTTCTGGTCAGAATTGGTCTCAGTGATCTACCACTTCCTGGTTTAGCATGGGAAAGAGAGCCGAGGTTTGCAGAGGATGCTGGGATTGGCCTCATTGTGGACAGGTCATTGAAATTAAGCACCTCCTGTTTAATCAGAAAATAAGCATTATTAAAACAAACAAACAAAAACAAAACACCCAGTATATGTTTTCAGAGCCCTGCGAACAGTTTGCAAGGTAGAACAACAGCTTTGATTGACCTTTGTGATCAGTTGTGACTGATAACCAACTTAATATTACCTTTATTTACTCAACGACCGAAGAATTAAAGTTTAAAAAAAAGAATTCCTGACCGGAAAACTTTTGCTTGCTGTTTCATCATAAATATTCATCTCAGAGACAGTACTCCTAACCGCTCGTTCCAGCCCCTCCGCACACAAAATAACATCCAGGCTTCATCAGTCGCTGCCCCAGTACTATACAGGGCCATTTCACATTAGCTTGTGTCATACAGCAAACCACCCGAGAGGACACTGCGCTGAAGCTGGGTGTCTTCCGTGGTGTGCAGTGGAGCCTGTTCGATCCAGCCAACACAGAATGCCACACATCAAGCCCTTAGACTACCGACGACAACGATGGCTTAGTCATGGAACCAACGGGAATCGGAGGGTGGCCGCCACTACTGTCGGTCCGACGACAGCCACCAGCAACCGGTCAGCTCTGATGATAATTATAATAATGATAATAATAATAATAATAATATAATAATAATAATAATAATAATAATAATGAATACTTGTATAGCGCCTATTCTCGGCTAGAGGTCAAGCTCTAAGCGCTTTACAATCAAAACTCGTTTACACAACGGGCTGCCTACCTGGGTAGTGCCGACTGAACAGCTGCCAGCTGGCGCTTCATTCAGTCGTTTCCCGTGTCATCCAGTCCATATCGTTCACTCATTTTCCTTACTTCCTTCATTCTTTCCATTTCTCACGCAGGGTGTATGCTACGTGTAACGTGTCATCCATACCAACGGCCAAACTGGCATACTCTTCCGAAAGTTGGTGATGGGATTTTACGTGTGTGCAAGATGTCGTGCGTGCGTTCACACACTGAACCTCGGTTTATAGTCTCATTCGAAGGACTGTATGGGAAAAGGAGTCAGAACCAATGTTAACTTCGAGGGAAAATCCCCCTGTACCGAAACGCCCGGCGGAGATTCGAACCGGCAACCCCAGGATCACCAAGATTACGAGTCCGGCGCTCTACCAACTGAGCTATTCCGGCTCCCTGATGACGTTAACGCGAACGAACATACCACAGGCATGGACGATGGAAGAAGGTGGTGGTGGTGGTGGTGGTGGTGGTGGTTAGGGAATGGGGGAAGACGGGGAATAGAGGGGGCTGGAGCAAGAGAGAGGGCCGGGTAAGATGACGAGGTGATTGGAAGACAGGGAGGCGGAGAGTGACAGGGGTACGGGAATTGGCTAAGGGATAAGTTGAAACCGTGTCACTACGAAGAAGAATGTTGAGGCTAGATAGAATACGCGTCTTTTTTTCTTTATAATTTATATTTATACCTCTTTGGGGGAGGATGGGGAGGGGGATAGGGGGGCACCATAATTTTGCAATCCAGTCGAAACAATGTCTTGTATCTTTGTTTGAACAGTCACTCTCAAATGCAAATCCTGTATGTCTCTATCTTCTTCTTTCTTTCTTTCTTTTTTCATTTTTCTTTCTTTCTTTCTTTCTCTCTCCACCTTCTCTGTCTCTCTCTCTCTCTCTCTCTCTCCTCTCTCTCTCTCTCTCCTCTCTCTCTCTCTCTCTGTGTCTCTCTTTGTCTCTCTCTGTCTCTGTTCCCCTCTCTCTCTCTCTCTCTCTCTCTCTCTCTCTCTCTCTCTCTCTCTCTCTCTCTCAGGCAGAAGCAGAATGTGGCAACCTTCCGGCACCCTACCGTTTTAGACCTATACCTGAAAGTTTAGTTATAATTATACACTAACAGATGTCATCCTGATCAGGTTTAATGATGATCATATCATAAGAAGTCTGAAGACACTGAAACTAAGACCATGTCAACAATTTGGCCAATGGGTTTTGTTAGTACGAATGAGTTTATTCAGATATCAATATTCGTATGAGACAAAGCTACAGGCAGATGGACCTAAGGATTGACAGGAGCAGCCATCATTGTTACTATTCACAGCCAGGTTTAGCCTTAATAACACACACACACACACACACACACACACACACACACACACACACGCACGCACGCACGCACGCACGCACGCACGCACGCACCCCCCCCCCCCCCCACACACACACACACACACGCGCCCCGAAACGGCCCAACTCTTCAAGTTTAACTCCAGGAGTTAGTCTGGTCCTACCCTAAATCCTCACCCACCCACCCCACTTCCCCATCATGTCCCACTCTCACTGCCCTAGATCTGCGCCGGGAGAGTGAACCTGAGGCAAGTCCAGAAAGACATCCTCCCCCCCCCCCCCCCCTTCCCCGTCATCCCCTTTCTTGTGATTAATTAGGACTCTTACGCTCGATGGGGCAAGAAGTATTATTATCTTCATTTTCCAAGGATCAGTTTCACCTGACTGATGCCCACAGCTCCTCCAGGAAGCTAATCTGGGACAGGACAAGAAGAACGTCCCTGACACACGCAAGTCACGGTTATATCATAGCCAATTTTTGGTGGGATGAAGCGTTTGGAACGGTTTTTGCTTGTTTTTGTTTGTTTTGTTTTGTTGTTGGTTGTTGTTTTTTTTTTTCCTTTTTGTTGTTGTTGTTGTTGTTAGAGCAGCATATGCTGCATTATGAGGGTGGTGGTTTGTTCAGTTCCAGGCTGTTCATTGGGAGAGGACTGGAGTGATCTCCCATCCCACACACGAGAGCCAGAATAGCTCATGATGGTGGAGCGCCGGACACGTGATGCTGTTGATCCTGGGGTTGCTGGTTCGAATCTTCGTTGGGCCATTTTGGTTCGAGGGAATTTTTCCAATTTTAATCAACATACCCTTGCTCTGCCTTGACACATTTTCATATAAAAATGGATCATATCACACAGATATCACACCACACAGCCATTATCCAGGCTGTTTGGACATGTGAAGGAGCTGGGGGTGGGGGGGGGGTATTCTTGGGCCTGTTTCAGAAATGACTCTCAACTTATTGAATCAGATCTGGGCCTAAATAATACACAATGAATTTTTTTAAGGGTGGATGGGGAGGGGGGTTATTCTGGGCTGCCCAAAATGACTCCCATCTTGCCCCAGATTAACTCCTAGAGAAGTCATGTCTGAAGGCGAATTTGTTGCCGTCAAGCATCACAGCAAATTTAATTCTATGGGGAAAGTGTCTTAATGTTCTAATACAAATTCCAAACATACACACAAGCTAGCCAGATTATTGTTGACATGAATCCGATCTTGATATTTCACAGAAAGAAAGCTGTTTCAACACGGGAAGTAATTCTGCGATTGTAAACCATTTCAGAGAACTTCCCTTGGTAGTACGTCTAATGTGTTACACACCAGCAGAGAGAAGGAATAAACAGATGTCATTTTTTCCCGTTTGTGCCCATACGAGTGGGCTATTCTTCTGCTGGAAGAGGAACGAGTCGTGGTCCCAAAGTCGATCCCGGCCCAGATTCGAACCCTAAAAGGAGGCTGTGGACAGAGTGCGACAGTCAAGACTTCGGTTGTCGAAGAAAACAGAAACAAATGATAATAGATCTGATTTGGGGTTGACTGGTGAGCCCTGGCTGATACCTCTTAATGTGGTGCCAGCGACGCTCGTGTCAGGAGGGGTTAACTTGGATTAATGTGTCTTACCTGTGTGCTCTGCTGTAATCTGCTAGTGACATGCCGGCGACACTAACAAGTTTAATGACCCTTCTGTTCAAAACAAGGTCTTTTTTTATAGTGATGGTATACCAGATTACTTGGTAAAGGAATATATTTTTCCTACCACATGTGCTACATAGATCATGAAATCAATATTGTAAGTTTGTTAAGGTGCTGAAATATACGTTGTTGATACTGCATAATTGGTAAGTCATGAATAAATCTGTTCTGGAGAAGAAAAAAAATCAGGAAAAGATAATGTTAGTATTTCTGTTGTAAACAGAGTTACCTGTTTCAGTTTATGGGTCAAAGAAAATAACTTTAAAGAGTCAACTGTTAATTTGATCGGAATATTGACTGTCTGCATCACAGACTCCCCGTTTCAAACCCACGTTTTGATATTTTTTCCCTCTCAAGCTGAATTTTAAGCTAACTGATGGGATAAGATTTCTCTTGGCGCACACACCAGCAGCATCTGTCCCATGAAAACAGCGGGGTCACTCTCGCTGAACGCTAGCTGTAACACACATATTACCTACCTTGCAGATTTCCGAAAATTGTCTATTGTTTTACCGGTTACTGTGACTGATAACATCCGTCGCCTGTAAAAGGTTGCCGAAGCATCATAATCGGAACTGAAACAGCAGTTGGTCAATTGAAGAGTGAGTGTGTGACTCAGGGGTTTGTTGCTAGCGTGAATAAATGTGTGTGGTCAGTCACCTATCATGTGTGTTTCTTAATGTGACTTGTCTCTCAGATTCTTAGAAGTGGGAGTAGTGGAGGATCAGTCCGGTTTGCGACCGTGACAACAGCAAACAACGCGCTGAAGTCCCAAGCTCAATAGTGCAAATTCACTTGACAGCTTAGTCTCACAGCTCAACAACAAAAAAAAAGAAGAGAGATTGAGAGCTTCATTTCATCTGACAGCTTAGCCTAA
>CM031595.1:100576930-100579430 GCA_018398815.1 Conus ventricosus | reverse complement strand
CTAATCTGATTGAGGATGTTATTGTGGTATTCCCGCATCAAATTCAAAATCGAGTCAGATGAGTAAAGAGATAATATAACGGCAAAAATGGAATTACTGAGCTGCCAAACGAAGGACCAAACACAACGGTGTGAAGAGAGCAGCCGGCGAGTTGGTAGCCTTGATCACCCCGCTTTGTACCTTCTCTCTTTGGCGCCTAAATGAAGCAACTGATCTTCAGCAAAATATTTCATAATAAGCTAAAAATCAAAAGTCGAGTGCGCACAGGGTATCATAGATTGAAGAACAAATCGACGTTCGTATATTTCTGAGTAAATAATGGTGTTCGAGGCGCCTTCTCTGTTTGGAACCAGCACGTGAAACACTTGAATTCTGTTAGTGTGTCTGTCCAAATTTGTTTTTGTTTGTTTTGTCTGCTGAAGTCCTCAGGATCGAAATACCTAGCTTTTGGCCTTGCTTACTTATTGTACTTGGACACTGACTCACATACGAACCGCACGAATGCGTAACAAGCATACAAACAGAATTGAGAGACAGACAGACAGACAGACAAAGAGAGAACGAGATACTGTGAGTAAAAGAGAGAAAGAGACAGACAGACAGACAAGTTTTCTTTCTGATTCTGTTTCATTCTCCGGCATATACTACAATTGTAGAGCCCACACACAAAGGGTCAACAACTTTCGAAAGACGTCAGGTCAACCCATGCGCAGATGTGTGTGTGTGTGTGTGTTGTGTGCGTCACAGCCATTACTAGCAGTCAACAGGAACAACCAATTAACAGGAATGGGGCCCCCAGCGGAGGGAAACGGACGTTGCTCTGGCGTGGATATGACCAACATGGACGGCTTAATTGGCCTCACCTCATCAGACAACTGACCAATGGCACGGCCAATAACTGAGTGCTGATGAGGCCATAGGGAAGGAACGTAACAGAAGAGAAGGTAAATATGTTTGTTCAAGCTCACCTATCTTATTTTGCACGAAACCCCCCCCTTTTCACAAACCAATCACGTCCTTCTCATGCCACTTTTGGCCAAAATTAACACCTGTTTACAACCAAACTTAACACGCAAAAACTGCAAAAATCGACGTAATCGTTACTTTAAAAATAGGGGGGGGGGGGGGGGGGGGGGGGGGGGGGGGGGGGGCCTTACGTGCAAGATAAGATTTGGTGATCGTGAATAAACATATTTACCTTCTCTCCAGGGACATAAAATCATTATTAAAAAAGTGCAAAACTCTTCCCATCTGGCCACATTACTGATCCCCCTGGGTCTAACTTGAGACCCTATGGCACCTAGGGCCCCAAGCCAGATCCAGAGGATCACAGATAATGTGGCCAGATGCGAAGAGTTTTGGGAATATGCCTCTAATAGTGGTTATTTTCTTATACTTGGTTGCCTACTTTCAGTTTGTCTAATTTGGGGCAATTCTCTCACCCTTTTCAGTGACTCTTCCTGGGACACACACACATTATGGTTTACGGGCGTTTATAGCCGCGCAGTGACCAGACAACACATTGCGGTTTACGGGCGTTTATAGCCTCGCCAGTGACCTAGACAACACATTGTGGTTTGCGGGCGTTTATAGCCGCGCCAGTGACCAGACAAACGAAACACGAAAAATGGGAAGAGTCACTAGAGGGCAGAGAAGAGGGACAAATTTAGACTTTCAAAAACGCGCAAACAAGTACAAAACCACTGCAGGCATATTCCAACTTTACACTTTTAGGATTAATATATATACTGTGCAAAACTGAAAGCTTATAATTCTATGGTGTTTATGCATAAGTGTGACTGTTATTAAATTGTTTTTTATTAAAGCAGAATAGTTTTAAAGGTTAAACAACAACTGTGCTTATTTAAAGTACTTTTTAGTAGCTACTTTGTACAATATTCATATTAAAAGCTTTAGCAAATTAAACACAAAAACACACTTTTAATAATCATTCTCTCTCACTGATCTATAAATAGATAATTTATTCAGGGGAAGACAATTGCTTTTATGCATAATTAAAGGGAGATAAATCACTTTCATTATCATTGTTTTGCTTATTTTGATTGTTAATGATTACTCTGCGTGTGTGTGAACAAGGAGGTAGAAATCAATACTCTACAACTGCTGCCAGAGAGTGGAAACCCCAGCGCTCAAAATAGGCCTCAGCAGTCATTATGATTTTTTTGGCAGCAGCATTGCAGAGCGCGTTACAGACCATGCCGTGGCTTACTTATTTTTTAATTTATGATTTTATTTGAGTTTAAAAATGAAGCCCGAAGTAGCTACAGAGCTTATTAATAACTTTACGAGTTGGATGGGAGGGGGCTGATAAAGATCAGTTAAAGAGCGTTTGAAGAATTAATTACAGATCTGTTTGAGCGCATAAATAGCGAGAAAGCGGTGAGCAGGCCATCGTAAAATACCAGATTTTGGCCCCAACCGGTTATAAAGTTGTTTGCATTTTAGTTGATAGAATTATTGCAGATCTGTTTAATGACGT
>CM031595.1:100555237-100560237 GCA_018398815.1 Conus ventricosus | reverse complement strand
TTTTCGAGAATGATGGTACAGATATGAAATTAACCCAGATGTATGTTGGATTGTGTCTTGTTTATGTAAGTAATGAGCCATGTAAATGTCACACTCTGTCTACCACCTCTTGACGTTGTTGTCTCCCTTGGACAGGAGTTTAACGAGTTATCAAAAAAAAAATCTCTCAATGATATCTCCCAAGCCACTTAAATTTGAAATATCAGGCATAAAATAGGTGTATTAAACGGATGGAATATTTCATGCATGATGACATAGAGTCATTTTCCTGCTTGAAAATTACTTCAGTTATAAACGACCAACGGAACAGGAATTACCGCCCTTGTACATGATTTATGAAGCTATACTGATGTTAAATTTTTGTCGTGATCTAACTCCAACATGATTTTAGGCCAAATATCCATATTGTCAGCATATTTACATCGTTTCCAATAAAACATACTTTCTAAAGGCGTCAGCTGAATTGATTTTTTTGTGCTTATTTTATTCTCTCTTCTCTCTCTCTCTCTCTCTCTCTCTCTCTCTCTCTCTCTCTCTCTCTCTCTGCGGTTGTGTGTGCGTGCGTGCGTGCACATGTACATGCGCGGGTGTGTGTGTGTTTCTATGGAAAGGAAAGAGTAAAACTGGGGATACACATGTTTGAAAAGACAATGCATGAAAATCATGGTGAATCTGTACATGCAATTATCAGCAGCTCTCGGAGTAAAACTGAAAGAAAAGAGAAGTTGATAACAAGGCTGCATGTCTGTAATTCATTAATTTACTGGATTTGGTAAAAGTAGAAGACAAAATTAAAAAATGAAGCCCTAATTCCTAAATGGGATGTGTTTTCTGTAAATCAACAAAGCAACGGACACATATCTATATTACATGCATTTCAGAATCACACTTATTTGATTTCAAGTTTGTTGACTTGGGTCCACATTAAAAACTTGAGAAAAAAAACACAAAAAACTAGAGTGAAAATATCTGTTTTCGTTTTCTGACACATTCCTGGCTGTTTTCTTTCCCTTCTCAAATAAAGCGTCTAAATTGTCTTACTTTCTATTTGACTAGAGGACCTGGTAGTTGTCAAACAGTGCCAGATCATTTTCTCGAACGAGTCGTATGTTAGTCTCGTATGGACTGTAGCAATTATAGCCAGCCACATACAGAACAGACCGACAGACAACACACACACACACTTTTCGCTGTTACCCGCTTGAGGCAGCACGTGAAACCCGCTCTGCTCTACTCCCCAACAAACCTCTCTCTCTCTCTCTCTCTTCCAGCTGCGGTACGACAAGGTGGCGGGGTGTCCCCGCCACGTGCACGCGCAGAAGCATGCATTTTCACAGTGACTCCGCCTTCTCCGCATCCCTCCCTACCCCTTCCCCCCTCTCCTCCCGCAATCGGTGCCGTCTTGTTTGTGCGGTTCGACGGGCGCTGCATACTGATGAATGCTTCGGCTGTGTTTCTTCTAACCGTTTGTTCGGGGGTATGTGTGTACTGGTGTGCTGGTATGTCCTTCACTTGACAGGGTTAAATCCAAAAAAAAAAAAGTTGCTTCTATTATGTGAGGATAAACGGGCGGGCCACTTTTCCTCCTTAATTTCTCTCTTTTTTTTTAATGATCATTGCAGTTTAAAAAATCGTGTATGAACAGTAGCCCCGGGCCCTCTTCTTAGCAGTTTCATCGTGGTGTTTTGAATATTTATTCATTCGTTAAATCTTCAACAGTGTCGTGCATGCCTTTGCAATCATAACTGCTATACAGTCGTAATGATTTTACTTTTAACAGTGAATTCAAATTCAGATACGTTGAATCGGTTGTGCTGAGTGTTCATGGGTGACATCGCCAAAGCAGTTTGTATTCGTGTGTGTGTGTGTGTGTGTGTGTGTGCGTGTGCGTGCGTGCGTGCGTGTGTGTGAAGTGACAACTACATGTTGCAGCCGGTTTCTGTAACACTGCTTATAAAGTTAACACAATTTTCACCGGTATCCTTCCTCTGTTATCTTCTTTTGAAGCACGTAAAAACGTCTCTCGTTTTGGTTGCAAATTCTCTAACTCCCCCCCCCCCCCCCCCCCCCCTCTTTTTTCCCATAAGTAGGCTACACGCTGTGCGAACTTCGAAACCATTCTTGGTTGTGAGAATAGAATTGAACGTGGTTTAAAAAAAACAATGAAATGGGAAACACATAAATTGTGATGTTAATTACTGTTTACAGCATTTTTGTTAATCAAATGACGCCTGAACAGTAAATGTTCAAGGAAGCTGTGCATTAAGCTATGTGAACGTCGACTCAGTCTGTAGCCGCTACTATGATGAATTGTCGGCTGCAATTCAAAGGACGCATCTAGGCACTTTGTTCAAGACTAGTGATTGTCGGGCCAGAGCTGATTTTCTAATGATTTTAAAGAATTATCACGTCATTAGTTCTTCGATAACAGATCAGTTTAATTTCCTCCGTAGGGCAAATAGGTTACCATGGCCGGTTTTCAGTTAAAGGGATACAAGTTATTTGTGGAAGGCATGCCGCAGCCACAAGTGGCAACACACATCACCTGCCGTGACCTTCGCTTTCAGGGTGGATTTTCATGATTCTTAATTTTGATTTGGCCTGAAATTCTCTCTCTGTACGTAGATTTCAGGTTGAAAACTCATATATCACATGACATAGCGTTACATCCGGAATCGAAATAGTTCAACGTTCTTTATAGTGGAATAGGTTCGCGATCGTGAACTGTCCTTGTTAAGGACTTGCTTATGTTTTATTTCAGATTCATCCTTCCTGGATTCTCGTTCATCAATCCTTGTGCTTTAAGCGAAAATACTTCGATGAACAGAATCAGTAAATCTGATTTAAAGACCATACGGCTCTGAAACCCGAGGTTTAAACATGTTTTAAACTTATACAGACTCTCAGCTGACTGTGGTCCCAGTGCTGATGTCGGTTCCTTTGACAAATCATCTCCAGACAAAACCCACACCGAGCGGAATTCCTGTTCTCACCCCTCCACAGCCGGGTGAAGTTCTAGCACCATTACAGAGGTCGATCTTCGCGCCAGACTATCAGTCGTGAACTTTTGACGATACTGGCTCGCTGTGTAATACCTGAAGAGAAACTTGGCTATCCCGAGACAGAATAACAATAACTGTTTGAAGAAAGTATCAGCGATCTGCGAGTGACTGGAACTTGACCAAGGATCACCAGTCCGTGGCCACCCAACTTTTACTCTCTGAGAAAGAAAGAAAGGAAGTTTAGCTTTCTGTGGTTATCCCCCTCTCCTGTAGCCAAACTGAAGGTAAGCAGTGTTTCTGTTTTTTTTTTCGTTTTTGTTTTGTTTTGTTTTGAACTTATTTGGTTTTGTTGCATCACAGTTTTATCGTCTTTTGTTTTTCTTGCATTTTTTTTCTTTTTCAGTTTGTTTTGTGGATGAGTTTGCTTGATGTTGGTGTTCAAATTCATATAAAATGAACGAGCGCGCGCGCAGGCGCTTCTGTGCATGTGCGTGTGTGCGCACGCGCATGCATTTCTTTTTTGCGCACACTTTTGTTTGCTGTAATTTGTCTTTTTGCCGATTTTGTTATTAGCTACTCCTCGCTCCTCCCCCCCCCCCCTCCCTTGTTATTACCATTATGTTGGTTATTGACTTGCGAAATTGTTTTTCGTCAGATACGTGTTTCTCTGTATTTTAAGGTATTGGTCTTGGTTTGATTCTTTCTTCCTTTTTTCCTTTTCATTTGTTTCTGATTTTCATTGTTACCGTCTAATTTTCTCCTTTTTTACCTGTTCCACTTGCTGTCTTTCGTTTACCTGGTTTTTCTTTCTTTCCATTCCGTCCTTGTTCTTTCTCGTCCCCGTCCCCCCCCCCCCCCCCCCCTCCCTTCGTATTTGTTTGTTTTTTGTTTTGTGTTGTTTCGTTTCGTTTTCAAATTTGCTCTCGATTGTATTTCTTCTTTTTCTTTTTAAGTTATGTTTCACTTTCTTTCGTACTGTCCTATCTTTCTTTCTTCCTTTCTAGTATGATAAAAGACATAGGAATGATTTTGATGCCCCTAATACATATGGTTAGGCGATCCTGTTTCACAGATATGGCGTACGCGTTTGTGTATGAGCGCGGGAAGGGGGGAGGGGGGGGGGATTGAGTGTGGGAAAGGAAGGGGGGAGGGGGGTAAATGTTAGGGTGGGAAGTGTGTTGGCAGCGAGAGAAGGGGTGCGCGCGCATGTGTGTAATGTGTATGTGTGCGTTTGTGTGTTCTGATATATACATATATAAAGCGTGTTCTGCCTGCCTCTGTGTGTGTATGCGCGCGCGCGCGCGTGTGTGTGTATGTGTGTGTGTGTGTGTGTGTGTGTTGTGTCTGTGTGTGTGTGTCTGTGTGTGTGTGTGTGTGTGTGTGTGTGTGTGTGTGTATTTTCAATGCAGTCTGTTTTTTGTTGTTGGTTCTACAAATCCACAGTTTTCGTCTGATCTGGAGTGGTGTGACTCATTAGCTTACCACGCACATCAAGAGCGAATCGATGTTGTGCTAGAAAGTCGTGTTGGTTTGCGTGTTAACACGACCATTTGGAGAAGCCAAGCCATGTCAGCCTTCGAAGCGGGTCGATCCACATTTCGCCGCTGACATTCATGTGGATTAAAACCACCCTACTTATTGCCAGCCGAAATAGCTCAGTCGGGATGACGTGAAGCTGAAGACATCAATGCCCTAGGTTCAATCCCATGTTCTGACTCTACTTTCTTTTATCCTTTAAAGGTTTTCGATCAAGTCTGAGGCAAAGGGGGAGAGGGTGCTACGAAGGGGTGACGGGGACAGTGTCAGCGGAGGAAGGGGACAGATGGAGAAGGAAGGGGGGAAGGAGTGGGGGGGGGGGGGGGGGGGCAGAACGGGGAAAGGGTGTAAGGTGGATCAGAAGAGGGGGAAGGAGGAGAGGGACAGTGAGACAAGGGAACGGAGGTTGGGTGGGCAGGGGGTGAAGCGGAAGGGGAAGGAGGAAGGAAGAGGAGGGCTGAG
>CM031595.1:100544397-100551737 GCA_018398815.1 Conus ventricosus | reverse complement strand
GTCTGTCGTTTCTCAGTTGCTGCGTCGTACTCTCCCTCTCTCTCTCTTCTTTCGTGCACGTAATTGCGCAAGAGAGCACATACATGCGCACGCTCATACGCACGCACACACACACACACACACACACACACACACACACACACACACACACACACACACCGCGCGCACCCGTGCAACTCCGTTGCATACACATACGCAAACATACACAGCATACGCTTGCGCGCTCACACATACACACGCAAGCACGAACACGCGCATGTACGCACGTACACACACACCCACGCACGTACGCACACACGTACACACACACGCGCCCATACGCTCGCACTCACGCACGCACGCACGCACGCACGCACACGCGCACGCACACACACACACACACACACACACACACACACACACACACACACACACGCACGCACGCATGCGCACACGCACATACACACACGACATGTATATTTCGCAAACCCGATCTCCAAGAGGGAGAGGAAGGGTGAAAGGGGTATAATATCACGAAAACGACGATTCAGCGATTCGTTCGTTCATGTGTTACTCAGAACCGACCGAGCAAGGTGAAACGAAGCAGTTGTTTGGCCCGCAGGTGCATTTTTACGAACTTGCAAGATAGCTACCAAGCAAAAACAAATGTATGAGCAGTGTTGAAATACAAACTATATAGATCACAGCCTTGTAGCTTCGGACATTTGCATCCAGTCATATTTGTGGTAGAGAAGTCATTGATATGAGAGAGAGAGAGAGAGGAGAGAGAGAGAGAGAGAGAGAGAGAGAGAGAGAGAGAGAGAGAGAGAATGGGGATAGGCAATTGTGATTAAGCTCGCTTCGCCCATACACAAAAGGGGGGGGGGGGGGGGGGCGGGGGGGGGGGGGGGTGACTGTTTGATAAATATTTCTAGACGAATGGAAAGAGTAAAAAACAGGCAGACTATCACACAAAAGATAATCATGATAAATATGGAAACCAAATCACGGAAGTGAGTCGTACACAAAGTCAGAATTATAGCTCTGGCAGTGTCTTTATGTAAACAGTACTTTCTGCCACAATCGTTTACCGTCACAATATATCCTGGGAAGGGTTTCCTTTTTCAACAGCACCCCGGAATCAGAGTTGGCCAGCCGTTCCTCCCTGAATGCATGAAGAAGACTGTCCACCCTTCTTGTCAGCATCCTCCAGACAGGCTAGAATTTCCATGCCAATGGTTCGGGGCTGTGCACTTTGCTGTGACGCACCTGGTACAGAATCTTGATGGTCCCTACTCTCAGAATGTGTCCCGCACATATCCACGTTTTCCTTTAAACCTACTTTCGCGCAGCAAGGCTGGTTTGAATGTTCTTGTTCGCCACGAAGGACTGTCGCAGCTCCCTCTCACGATATATGTCACTCGGAAACATGTTTACGGGAGTGGGAGAATGGTTTCCATATGAAAACATGTCCTCACTTCATTTTTATTTTTGGCGTTGTTGGTAGCATCAAACAGACAGGGCGGGGGTGAGCAAAAGTAAAACTGAAAAGGACGATGAATTCAATGGTTCACTTGCCTTGGTATCCTTGTCCAGTCTGTGTATTTCTGCTCTTCGTTTATCACGGTTCAGCTGAGACGGGCATTTCCGACGGTACACAGTGCCGTGATTTTTGTGAACGTGACTGTTTAGGGGTTGGCTAGTAGTCGTCAGTCAGAGGACGATCACAGTTTGATTGCCTCGGCCTTCAAATTTGAAAGAGGAATGCGCCATTTCACGAAGTGCTGGGTTTAACACCAATTCCAAAGTAGACTGGAGTCCCTCCACAGTGAAAAGTGCGTCTTTTTTGCTGAAAAGCATGGGAAACTACTCCGACAGAGAAAGAGAGAGAGAGAGAGAGAGAGAGAGAGAGAGAGAGAGAGAGAGAGAGAGAGAGAGAGAGAGAGAGGGAGGGAGGGAGAGAGGGAGAGAGAGAGAGAGATTTCGGATTCGGAATTCAGAATCCCGTTTAATTTCATTTAGGCCAAGGCCCCTTATGAGGGGAATGTAAACAACAAAAGAGCATTGAAGCAGCGCTAGTTATGACTTAACAAGGACATAGCAATGGTGATACAAACAAAAATTCTTAAGATGTGGCAGTTTCTCTGAACTTGTATGCTTTTGAAAGAAACATTGAAAGACCTCTAATAACTTCAACTGATTGAGAAGACATTAATAAACACAATTTAAATAAACACGGTTGACTATAATACTTAGGTTTGATGAACTTTTCACGAATACCATTAAGAACTGGACAGCAAAGAACAAAATGTATTTCATCTTCTTGTGCTACTTTACATAATGGACAATCAGATCCTCGTTGTTAGCCATTCTGTATCTATAAAGGTGCACTTTTAATTCTGATATTCCTAATCGAAACCGTGTTGTAACATACTGTAAATGTCTATCAATATCAGCGGTCAAATATGGTTTCAAATCATGCACACTGCAAACATTGGTATAGAAAACTAAATCTATCACTATTGTGAATATGGTCAGACCATTTTTGCCATGTACAATCTATTAATCGTTGTCTAAAAATACTTATAAATGCTTTGATATTTCCCACTCCCTGATTTAACCAGACATATCCAAACCCATATTCTGTCAAACAAATACGAACTTTGGAGGCCCAGTTATTTTTATCTTTAGAGTCCATATCAAGAAGCATATTGTAGGCTTTTCTTGGAATTCTATCGTTACACATTTGCAACAACTTAAGCCAATATCGAATGCAATTAACAGCAGATAAAACAAATATTGGGTAGCGATTAGTTTCTCCGTATATCATATCATTCGGCGTACGTCTGTTTACACCAAGAAACTTTTTTAGAGCAAATAAATGAACAGATTCGCAACAAGTTGCAGCTTTGTCTAAGCCCATAATTCAGAGCCGTAAAGTACAACGGGCTGTACTTGGGTATCGAATAACTTGATGAATACCTTAAAGGATGTATTATTCAAAACATACAACTTTTTCATAATACATAGTAAAGCATTCTTTGCCCTACTTGCCAAATCTTTACAAGCACCTGTGAAACTCAACCGCGTGGAAAACATTATACCTAAATACTTGTATGCATTAACAACTGGCATATTAACATCATCATAAACCCATCTTTCCCTTGCACCAAGATAGTCCCCCTTACGAAACACAATGATATTACTTTTTGACATATTAACTTTTAATTGAAGTGTACCAGCAGCACGTCGTAAATTATTCAACTGAATCTGTAGACCAACAGGCGTTTCTGATATCAAAATAATATCATCAGCTAATAAGAGAATAAACAACTCTAAGGTATCAAGAGACAACAAGGCACCATGTCTACCATTATTGATAACTTCTATAGCTAGTTCATTTATAAACAAAGAAAATAAAACTGGACTACATGCATCGAGAGAGAGAGAGAGAGAGAGAGAGAGAGAGAGAGAGAGAGAGTCCCGGATTTCAGAAATTCGGTTGTAAAGCCACCGTCGTGATTCAAAGGGGAACACTTTCGAAGGGGAGAATATGTGATACATTCAAAGGAAATAATTCGATTTGTCAATAAAGGAATGCTACAGACATCAACATTATTTACACACACACACACACACACACACACACACACACCACACACAGAGAGAGAGAGAGAGAGAGAGAGAGAGAGAGAGAGAGAGAGAGAAGAGAGAGAGAGAGAGAGAGAGGATGTGGATCTTTTGGTTCAGTTTTCTATCCTTGTTTGTCAGCCTGTTTGCCATGTTCTCATTCAGAGAGAGAGAGAGAGAGAGAGAGAGAGAGAGAGACAAACGGACAGACAGACAAAAAGACAGACAGACAGACAGACAGAGAGACTCCCAGATTTCCACATTCTGTTTTCCAGTCTGTGTCTGTTTGGCAAATAACGCGATGCCGAGGGAGGGGCGGGAGGCAGAGGGGGGAAGAAGGGGGGGGGGGGGGGGCGAAGCTGAGCGGATCTTGTTCAAAGTGTCGAGCTGTTTGCAAGGTCCACATCCACAAGTGATTGGATTCTGGGGTACAGGTAGACAGGACCAACGAAATGCCATGGGCGAATGAAAAAAAAAGGCTATGTTTGAGAGGGGACAGAACTGATCAGTTGTGGAGAGAATGTAAGGGTTGTGTCCCTTTGTGGGACAATTTTTTGTTTTTTTTGCTCTTATGTCTCCCACCCCCACCCCGCCTTTTTCCTTTTTCTTTAAAAAAAATTTTTTTTACATCAATTTTCTCCGAGTTCATCTACGTAATCTTTTCAACCTTTTTTTTTTTTAATCATAATTTGCTTTTATTTGCCCCATTTTGTAACAAGTATTTCAGTTTCATTTATTAGCTATACATTTTATTAAGACTTAAATACAAGTCATGTTATGGTGCATGGTTAGCGTGTAGGCAAGACGAGGTACTAAATTCGTCACCAGGCTTAAGGGCTTTGTGTTATGCTCTCGCTAAACAGATATCTATATTGTTATGATTGTCTTTTCAATGTTTTCTTGCGGTAGAGTCTGATATAATGCAACCCCGTCTCCCCCGTCCCCCCTTCCCCATTTCTCTCCACTTTTACGGAATGGGTTGCTGGTATAATGTTCCGTAATCACTCCCCACACGAAATCTCTCTCCGGCAGTTAAAAAAAAAAAAAAAAAAAGGGGGGGGGGGGGGTGTCATCTGCCCACGCCTGTACCCGGGGAATAAATCCACATCGACCTCCGCTTTTGTTCCGAAAAGCTCTCCACTCCAGTATTCTCTCAGGATCCCAAATGACAAAACACCGCACATGCCCACGCTTGTACCCGAGGAGTATACCCGGTCCACGGCGATCTCCCCTTTTGTTCCAAAACTTCACTGCACTCCAAGCATTCTCTCAGGATCCCAAACGACAAACCATGTCATTCAAGCTCCTTGCACCTGAATTGTGGGGATGGGGGTGGGTGATTCTGGACCCCATGCAGACTTCAGTCTCACGTGTTCCTAAAACACCGTCCAGTGAGTGGTTTCAAACATGTCTAGAAACACTTTGTAGAGTGAGACGGTTGGCACGTGTCCATTGTCAGGTATTTTACACAGGGCGGGGAAGTTTGGGCACGTGCTTTTTTAATTGTGTCCCAAAACCAACGTGCGTCTCTCTCTCACACACACACACACACCACACACCACACTGTTACAATTAAAGGTTTTTTTTGTTTTTGTTTTTTTTTACCTTGGAACCGTTATATTTACTGTTCACATGAAGAATACTGCTGTTGTCACAGCGTTAAAATTCACACATAACAAAAAGCAGAACTTTCCGTTTAAACAGAATATGACGTCATCAGAATGTTCGGGAATGCGAATTGTTGTTGTTTTGTTTTGTAACCGCTGTTGCTTCTTCGCCCTTTCTACGACTGTCAACGTGACTTGTTTTACTGCTATTACATGTTGGTGCCAAATACAACTTGAAGAAACTCGTTGTCTACCTGTCTGTAGTCTATCAGTATGTATGGTTTTGTCTATCTTCGCTGACTCTCTGTCTGTCTGTGTCTGTCTGTCTGCTCTTGTCTGTCTGTCTGTCTGTCTGTCTCTCTCCCCCTCCTCCTCCTCCTCCTCCTCCTCTCTCTCTCTCTCTCTCTCTCTCTCTGTCACCGCACACAGTATGTAACCGGAAGTGATAGCTGCATAGGATCTACTGGTCAGGAAAACTTAACTCTGTTCTTTTCTTTCTGTCCTTAATTTATTCACTCATTTATCTATTCTTTCTTTCTGTCGTAACCTTCAACCTTTCCCTCTTTCTGTCGTAACCTTCAACCTTTCTCTCTTTCTGTCGTTATCTTCATCCTGTCTGTCGTTACCTTCATCCTTTCTGTCGTTATCTTCATCCTTTCTGTCGTTATCTTCATCCTTTCTGTCGTTACCTTCATCCTTTCTTTCTGTCGTTACTTTCAACCTCTCTTTCTGTCGTTACCTTCAACCTCTCTTTCTGTCGTTACCTTCAGCCTTTCTTTCTGTCGTTACCTTCAGCCTTTCTTTCTGTCGTTATCTTCATCCTTTCTGTCGTTACCTTCAGCCTTTCTGTCGTTACCTTCAACCTCTCTTTCTGTCGTTATCTTCATCCTTTCTGTCGTTACCTTCAGCCTTTCTTTCTGCTGTTACCTTCATCTTTCTTTTTTTTCCCGTTACACCCATCCTTTCTTTCTTTCTGTCGTTACCTTCATCCTTTCTTTCTTTCTGTCGTTACCTTCATCCTTTCTTTCTTTCTGTCGCTACCTTCATCCTTTCTTTCTTTCTGTCGTTACCTTCATCCTTTCTTTCTTTCTGTCGTTACCTTCATCCTTTCTTTCTTTCTGTCGCTACCTTCATCCTTTCTTTCTTTCTGTCGTTACCTTCATCCTTTCTTTCTTTCTGTCGTTACATCCATCCTTTCTTTCTTTCTGTCGTTACCTTCATCCTTTCTTTCTTTCTTTCTGTTGCAACCTTCATCCTTTCTTTCTTTCTGTCGCTACCTTCATCCTTTCTTTCTTTCTGTCCTTACCTTCATCCTTTCTTTCTGTCGTTACCTTCATCCTTTCTTTCTTCTGTCCTTACCTTCATCCTTTCTTTCTGTCGCTACCTTCATCCTTTCTTTCTTTCTGTCCTTACTTCATCCTTTCTTTCTGTCCTTACCTTCATCCTTTCTTTCTGTCGTTACCTTCATCCTTTCTTTCTGTCGCTACCTTCATCCTTTCTTTCTGTCGTTACCTTCATCCTTTCTTTCTGTCGCTACCTTCATCCTTTCTTTCTGTCGCTACCTTCATCCTTTCTTTCTGTCGCTACCTTCATCCTTTCTTTCTGTCGCTACCTTCATCCTTTCTGTCGTTACCTTCATCCTTTCTTTCTTTCTGTCGCTACCTTCATCCTTTCTTTCTTTCTGTCGTTACCTTCATCCTTTCTTTCTTTCTGTCGCTACCTTCATCCTTTCTTTCTTTCTGTCGTTACCTTCATCCTTTCTGTCGTTACCTTCATCCTTTCTTTCTTTCTGTCGCTACCTTCATCCTTTCTTTCTTCCAGTTGTTACCTTACTCTTTCTTTTTTTTCGTTACATCCGTCCTTTCTTTCTGTCGTTACCTACATCCTTCCTCTCTTCCTTGCGTTACCATTGAAGGTCATTTTTAGGTGCTGACGATGATCACTCAACTTTAATGAGACATACCAAGCGTTTGACGAATTGTAAAAACGAACACTTGAATTATCTCTGATCATGCAGAAACGGTCAGTGTGTGTGTACATTTCCGCCTGTACTGAAGGAAAGTGATCATCTAAGTCTTGGCATTGCTTCTCTGGCCTTGCATACGACGTTAGGTGGTATGTTGG
>CM031595.1:100531897-100539397 GCA_018398815.1 Conus ventricosus | reverse complement strand
ATGCTGAAGAGATGTTGAAGAGAACACGTAATGTTAACTAATAAGCTAATAATGGTGTCATGTTGCAGGCTAATATTGTGATATGTTGTAGGCTAATATTGTGGCTTATTGTTGGATAATACTATAGTGTAGACTAATATTAAGGCATATTGAAAACTGATATCGTGGCATATTGTTGGCTAATATCGTGGCATGTTGTAGCCTTGTACACTATGGCATGTAGTAGGCGAATATTGGAATATATTGTAGGCTAGTATTGTAGCATACTGTAAGCTCAGATCGGGTAATATTACAGCTTAATATTGAGGCATATGGTACGATTATACCGTGGCATGTTGTAGGCTAATATTGCGGCATATTGAGGGCTAATGGTGTTGCATATGGCGAACTAACATTATGGCATAGTCTGATACTGTGGTATATGATAGTTTCTATCGGTGTAAAAAGTGACCCTCCAGAACAAAGGCAGGGGAGAGAATCACAAAGGCAGAAAAACAGTGGGTGACAGCAAAGAATGAGCAAGCATCAAATGGCAGAGTCGAGAGAGAGAGAGAGAGAGAGAGAGAGAGAGAGAGAGTGACAGGAGAGGGGACAATACCTGCACACAGTTTCAAAAACGCAGAGTTACAGTTTGTTCTGAAAGAGCCACAGTATCCAGAGAGAGAGAGAGAGAGAGAGAGAGAGAGAGAGAGAGACTGGAAAAAAAACGGACAGACGACGACAGACAAAACACACACACACATACACACATACACACACACACACACACACACACACACCACACACACACACACACCACACACACACATGCTCACCTCTCACTCACGCACACACACATACACATACACGCACACACGCACGCACACACACACACACACACACACACACACACACACACACACACACACACACACACACACACGCGCGCGCGCGCGCCACACACAATACGCACACACAAACACGTGCGCACGCACGCACGCGCCCACCTAGTGTGCTCAGAGAGAGAGACAGACAGACAGACAGACAGTCAGAAAAGAAATTATAATGGGAACAAAACACTGAGTCCGGAATACACGAAACAAATATCGGCAAATCTTACGCAGCAGTCGCGCCAGAGATAGGGATGAGGTGAAACGAGAGCATCCATCGTCAGCTGGGTCTGCAGGAGCTCAGGTGCTGTGCCGTAGGAACCAGGCTGGTCAGTACCACCATCATAAATCATTCACCATATTCTTTTTCCGGAGCAGGACAGTCTTCGCGATGATCCTCGGACACGGAGAAAAAGCCATCATCGCTGTAGCTTTGCATTTATGATCGGTCTGATTCCTCCGGCTGCCCTCGATCAGTCCATTACTGAATCCCTAAAATGAGTCGGTCACTGAGTCAGCCTAGCAGTCAGTCAGTCGTTGCCGTTTAGTGATTCTTGTTCGTACTCCACCACATCATTTTCTTTCCCGTTCTTCTTCATCTCATCGCGTTCTCTTCTTCTTCTCCTTCTTTATTCATTTTCTCTTTCCTTTTATCCTCTTCCTCCACCTCCTCCGCTTCTCCTCCTCCTTCTTTTCCCTTCCTTTTTCTCCTTCTTCCTATTCTTTCATCTCATCCTTTTTACTCTTCTTCTCCTTATTCTTTCTTCATCTTTTCTTTCTTTTTATCCCCACTCCTCCTCTTCCTTCCCCTTCTCCCCCCCCCCCCCCCCCCTCCCCTTCTCCTCCCTTTTCTTCTTCTTTACTGCTTCTCAGTATCATTATCAATTTGTCTTCTTTTTTTTTTCAATTTATCCTTTTTTTCTCGTCCTTTCTTTCCTTCCTCCTCTTTCTTCTACTCTATTTCTTTCTTTCCTCTTCTTTCTTCTTCCCTCTTTATTTCTTCCCCGCCTCTGTTTTTTCTTCTCATTGTTTCTTTCCCTGTTTTGTTTTTCTTTCATCTTCTGCTGCTCTTCTTTCTTGTTTCTCTCCTCCTCTGTCTTCATTTCTCCATCTCTCCACTTTTCTCGTCTTTCTTCTTCTTCTCTCTCGTCCTCTCAAATGATAATGACCTTGAAGAATTACAAAAATACCGCAGGGGAAAGAATATCCGTTCAGATTTAGATATAGCCCTCTAGATGTTCATTCTGTTTTCGTGTCACTTAGGCGATTGAAGCAGACAGCCACTCGTGGAATTGACGGCATAGATGGTAAAATTCTAAAGCTCTCTGCACCCGTTATCGCAGAAACGTTAACTTACATTTACAACCTCTGTATAGATAAACAATGCTTTCCAGATACCTTTCAAAAAGCAGAAAAATTACCAATATACAAATCAGGAAACACTACTGATCCATCAAATTAAAGACCTATTTCGATTTTATCTGTTCTTTCTAAGCCAATAGAACTCCACTTTAGTAAGTGTCTCCATCCCATGCAGTAAAATATGATTTAATCCACCCAAATCAATCGGGGTTCAGAGAAAACCATTCGTGCCACCTAGTGCTAACTAAGCTAATAGATAGGTGGCTGTTAAACATGAACTACAAACAATTTTCGGGAATTCTTTTTGTAGATTTCGCTTAAGCTTTCGACGTTATAAATCATGAACTTTTACTTAGAAAACTAACTTTTTATAAGCTATCATACAAAACTCTGAAACTGATTTCATCTTTTCTCTCCAACAGACAACAAATTGTGTCCGTAAACACATACAAATCTAATTTTCTTCCCAACAAATTTAGAGTCCCACAAGGGTCAGTATTAGGTCCTCTGTTGTTTTCATTTTACATAAATGATCTGCCATTGTACTTGAAAATAAACAGTGAAATTTCGCTGATGATACAACTTTAGACACAAGTAATTCTGACGCCCAACAGGTTTACAATGACGTCCAAGAAACATCAATCTTTTGGTAAATGGACACAATTTAATCACATGGCTCTCCACCCTCAAAAAACTAAATTCATGATCATAACTGTTAGCCTTCACAAAAGAGCTGTCAAAGTAACGTTAGGTCAACCATCCTCACTGGCTGATTCAGACTATAAGCAAGCAGGCATCCTCCATCTAAAGCCAAACTCTATACAATAAGGGACTCTTTATGCATAAGACTCTTTATCCATTAAAAATAAGGGACTCTTTATCCATTAAAATGCTCTACTTTCTCTTACAAATATGTTCACTTTTAACGACTATCGACATTCACATAAAATAAACCCCCCGTTTGCAATGATTAATCTATACAAATCTAGTTTGGCGTATTCCGGAGGTAGGCTATGGAACCATATTCCTCAAGAGCTTACAAAATGAATCAAACTTTTAAAGATTCAAATCTGATTTTATTTTCAAAAATATCTGAATATCTCAGATTTGACCCCACTGTACCCAAAAATGTATTGATAATATTCAATTTAGATTTAGTTAAACAAATATGTGATGAATGTATGAAGCTGACTCAACTCTACGCTAATTGCATTGATCATCCTGTGCCATTAATGTGTTTTTCACAGCAAATCGCGGGTGTGTTTATCCATGTCTGCTTTATTGTCATTCTCTCCCTTTATCCCTGCCAGTCTATCGCCAGCCAGTCGGTCGGTCGGTCGGTCGTCGGTCACTCTCTCTCTCTCTCTCTCTCTCTCTCTCTCTCTCTCTCTCCCTCCTCTCTCTCTCTCTCTTCTCTCTCTCTCTCTCTCTCTCTTCTCTCTCTCTCTCTCTCTCTCTCTCTCTCTCTCTCTCTCTCTCTCTCCTCTCTCTCTCTCTCTCTCTCTCTCTCTCTCTCTCCTCTTCCTCCTCCTCCTCCTCTTGCCCTGATCATTTTTCTTCTTCTTGTTTTGTTTATTGGTATCTTTTTTTTCTTTTTTTTTCCACAAAGGTTCTCATGCAATTAATTCTTGCATTTTTCCATGTATTTTGTTTGATTTGCTTCTTACTATATATGGATTGTTTTTCTTGCCCAGAGGACTAGGTGTGAAAAAAAGTATTCCTACTTAGTTCACTACCCTCTTAAAATAAAATTCAATCGTTCGTTCTTCTGTTTCCATCTTCTTCTCCTGTTTTGTCTTCTCCTTCTTCCTCTGGCCATCCTTCATCTCGTCCTCCTCTTCCTTCGTTCAAATGAATAAATAAATGTAAATACAAGAATAAATAAATCTTTTATTCTCCTCTTCTTCATCACCCTTTCCTTCTTCATCCTTCTTTTCCTTCTCTGTATTGTTCTACTCTTTCTTTGTTTCTTTTGCATCTTTTTCATTTTTCTCTATTATTTCTTCCTACTATGTATACAAGTAAGTGAGTGAGAGTGCGCGCGCACGCGCGCACGTGTGTGTATGTGAATGCGCGCGCGCGCGCGCGTGTGTATGTATGTGTGTGTGCGTGAGCGTGTGTATGTGTGTGTGTGTGTGTGCGCGCGCGCGCGTGCGTGCCTGCATGCATGCGAGCGATTGTGTGTGCGTTAGTGTGTTTGTGTGTGCACACTCACTCGCGTAATCAGGCGTGTGTATAGAGAGAGAGAGTGAGAGAGAGAGAGAGAGAGAGAGAGAGAGAGGGGGAGAGAGAGAGAGAGATGTGTGTGTGTGTGTGTGTGTGTGTGTGTGTGTGTGTGTGTGTGTGTGTGTGTGCGTGCGTGCGTGCGTGCGTGCGTGCGTGCGTGCGTGCGTGCGTGCGTGCGAGCGAGCGAGCGTGCACTCGGGCGTGCGTGCGTACGTGCGTGTGTGAATTTCACAATTGGAAAAAAAGAACAACGTTGATAACGGAGAAGTGTTGGAGTTTGGCGTGGAAGAGGTGACGAGAGAAAGGGGCAGGCGGAATACAGCTGGTGGAAGGTTGAGGTAAATGGTTGGGGGCCACTAAACAAAGCTATCCACCGTAAAGGCAGGGTGTGGAGGCTAAGCTGCACGTCAGTGCAAATGGTGCATTTCCTTGTTTCTTTCTGTGTGTTGTCGCTTTTACAGAAACCTCCGAACATACCGTTTCCAGGCTTTCCTGGCTCTGTCTACCCAAGAGCATAGGCGCAGACACCTCCACCAGTCGGTACGTTTACAGTGTCTCATTGGCACACATCCGGCAGGGGTTTGCCTCGCGCGTGTGCTAGAAGCAAGTCTCCTTTCAAGTGAATTATGACGACACCACCAGCCAATCGAAAGGGAGAGTTAAAAGAAAAAGAAAAGTATTCCACGAATCACGTGGACTGACATTATGTATATAAATGTTCAGAAATAAAGGAGACAGAGCTAATAAACACACACACACACACACACACACACACAAGAAACAACCAATGGTCTAACAATCAATTTCTGACGCAGTTTCCTTTCGTTCTCTGACGACCTTCAGCCCTCAAGCTTTCCCAAGAGTTTCTTCTTACGCTTCATCTTCAGTACAGACACGATAAACGTTGTCTTGAAGGCCTCATGGTCAAAAAAGGAAAAGTCTTTCTGAATTACGTTCTTTGTTATCCCCCCCCCCATCCCCCCACCCCCATCACCGGAAATAGTAATTTCCCTGTGTTTTGGAAGCGAGAGTCGTCGGATTCTTTTTTTCCCCCGTCTGACAGAAGACGAATTAAAATCCCTTTGATGTTGTGAGTAAGCCCATTCTCTCTAATTATTCTTTGGGGGGGCTGTGCCTTTGGGGAGCCGGACTGCTGTAGCCGTGTTTCCCCCGATTTTTCCAGGGGGGGGCGACCTTCTCTGTGATTTGGGGAGGGGGAGAAAAGCCATTATCTTTGGGTTTTCCCTTTTTGGGTTTTCAGCCTGACTGCCCCCCTGGTACCCTAAAACCTCAGTCAAAACCCCTCAGACAATAAGTAAACCAATTGTCAATCAATCATCGGGGTTTTTGTGTGTGGGGTGTGTTGGTGTGTTGTGGTGGTTGGGGGGGTTTTTTTTTTTTTGGTTTTGTGGCTTTTCTTCCCACCCTTTCACCACCCTTTCTTTTTTTCTTTTTTTTTCTTTCTTTTTTCTTTTTTTTTTTTAAAAACTTTTGGGCCTTTTCCCTTCTCCTTTTTTTTTTTCCCTCTTTGTGCCTTTTTCTTCCCTTTTCTTTTTTTTTTTCCCTTTTTCTTTCCTCTTCTTGTCTGTCGTCCTCCCCCCCCCCCCTATCTTTCTACTTATTCCCGTTTTTTTTCTCCCCCCCTTTCATTTCATCTTGTGCTTTTTAAACACTTTTCCCTTTTTTTTCCCCTTTAGTTCCTTCTTCCTTTCACGATTTCTCCTTTTTGTTCCTCTTTTCCCCCCATGTCCCCCTCCTCCCTTTTCCTCACCCCTCCTCTTTCATCTGGTCATCCTGTTTGTTCTCTTTCCCCCCCATCTCTTCTGGTTTTTTTCTTCCTCACCTTTTCCCTTCGCCTCTTCTCCGCCTCTTCTTCTTTCTCAGCCTTTGTTTTTTTCTTGTTTCACCCCCCCCCTGTCTTCGCTCTTTTTTTTTGTTCCATTGCTCCTTGCTTTTCCCCCTTTCCCCCCTCTCTCTCTCTCTTCTTGTCACCCCCTTTTTTTTCTTTTTCTGCTGCTCTCTCTCTTTTCTCTTCTTCGTTGCTTCTCCTTCTTCCTCTTTCCTCTCCCCTCTTTTTTCTTCTCCTTCTCTTTTTTTCTTCTCCTCCTTTGTCTCTCTTCCTCCCCTGCTTTCTTGTTTTCCGTTTCTCTGTCTCTTTTTTTTTTGTTCTTCTCCTCTTGCTTATCTCCTTCTTTCCCCCCTCTTCGTTTTTCTTCACTTCTTATTTTTCTTCATTTTTTTTTTTTTTCTCTCCTTCCCCCTTTTTTTTGTACTGCTCCCTTTCTTCCATCTCTTCCCCTTTTACCCCCTTTATTTTTTTTCTTGTCATTCTTCTTTTCTTCCGCTGTTTAAACCCTTTTTTTTTTTCCCCCCTTCTTCCCCCTTTCCCCCCTTTTTTTTGTTTTTTCCCCTTTTCTCCTCTTCTTTTTTTTTTTTTAATTTTTTTAGTGGTGTCTTGTATTGCTTTGTTTGTCAATGTCATTGGCGGAAAGTAACAAACCTTTTTCTAAATTTTGTTTCCCTTCGCCGCCGTCACCCATCCATTTTGAAATTTTTTTTTTTTTTTTAAAAAATTTTACATTCACGTTCTTCTCTCTTGTCTTTTTTTTTTTTCCTTTTCTTGTCTCTGCTATTTTTCTTTCTTTTGTCTTTCTGCCTTTTTTCCTTCTGTTTTTCTTCTTTCCTTTCTTCTACTTTCTTCCCCTTTTTTCTCCCCTTTTTTTGGGTTCTCCACCTCTTGGTTCTTTTTTTCTTTAATCGACCCCTTTTGGTTCTTGTCTTGTACACTTTGACCCTCTTCCTTCTTCAATGCCTTTCGTTTTTTTTGTTTACTTTCTATTGTCGTCTGTCTGTCTGTTGTCTGTCTGTCTGTCTGTTGTCTATCGATCTGTTGATTTTTTATCTGTCTCTGTCTCTGGTGGGCCGCCTTTTTCTGTCTGCCTGCCCCCTCCTTTTTTCCCCCCCCCCCGTCCGTCTGTCTCTCTCCTCTCTGTCCCCTCCCCCTCTCCTCTTTCTTCTTTTTTTTTTTTTTTTTTTTCTTTCC
>CM031595.1:100514397-100526897 GCA_018398815.1 Conus ventricosus | reverse complement strand
ACACTCTGCCCCAAAGGCCACTACGCTGTTGAACTCTCTCTCTCTCCTCTCTTCTCTCTCTCTCTCCTCTCTCTCACAACACACACACACACACACACGCGCGCGCGCGCGCACGCGCTCCCGCAACCCCTTCCCTCCTTTTATGAAAAATTACTTCAATAGGAACGACCGCTACGGTTTTTTTTTTTTTTTTAATAAATTCATTTATGTATTATTTCCGCCGAGATACTTTTGTTTTTACCCGTACTCGTTAGTTTGTTTGTCAGCCTGACGATGTAAAAACTGGTGACCCGATTTGAATGAAAACTGGTGGAAAGGTTGAATTTCAGTGCGCGTCGAGATCAAAGGTCAGACCAATAGTGCGTTCAGCAAATTTATTACAAAGTTTCCATGGAACAGAGCGTTTTGAAGTTGTGTTTAGCACTACATAGGCTAACTATATAGAAAGTAATGTATTTTCATGGCATATTGAAACTTTCTGGTCATACGAACTTTGACATTTTGTTCTGTTTTAAACAGAAGTACGTGGGAAGTAACTCTTTTAATCCGAAGCCATTATTACTTCCCCTGACACAAATAATGATCATTTATGACGTGACATTCACAAATGTTTTTGGAAAGAAAGCAAACGAAACAAAAACTGACCTACCAAATCCTTTATTTCTCACATTACAGTAAACATTTTTTTTCTTACATTCTGGTAAAATCGGAGTCAAGGAGCCGATTCAGGATTCGCTCGATCTTGGTGAAAGTCCGTGATCTACCGAGTGTCCATCTAGCTCTCTGGCTTGTCTGCGTGACTTGAACACGAAGATCGCAATTTCTGCGCCGTTAACTTAGCTTCTTTGGAAGTGTGGTAGGAACTGACAGTATTGAGGGTTTAAGTCCTAAAGCCTAATTGCTGTTGGGGGTGTAATTTGTTCGAACGGCACCGTTTCTAGGGCAAGGTATTGTGAAAAGTGGAGTCCAGCTCTCTCTTTCTGCTACGTTAACCTTCCCTGAGATGAATCAGGTACCCATTGTTTGCTGCTACATGGTCGGGAGAGTCATTTTTGCTTTCCGCTATGAAACTCTGTTTTCACGAGTGGTTCGATTACACGACCATCTGCTCCCCAGCCGATCGCTTAATTAAACTGTTTGACTGCGGACCAGTCTGATGATGTGAAATGATAATGAAACATAGAAATGCACAACGTAACCTCTGTGCATTTTGCTGCATTTAACTGATCTCCATAAATACTGTAGCTCAATAGAATGCGCGCGCGCGTGTGTGTAAGAGAGAGAGAGCACTGCGATTGGCTGGATTGTAACAATATTGATTGATTGAGAGAGAGAGAGAGAGAAGAGAGAGAGAGAGAGAGAGAGAGAGAGAGAGAGAGAGAGATTATTGGACTGAATCGATAACTTTGAAATACAAACGAATCCATCCTGTCACTTCACCAAATCCCAGATTAACAATATCCGTGTGGCCCATACTGGTCTGAAAGAAACCGTGAATAAAAGAAATGCACACACGTACCCACGCACGCACGCATGTACGAACGGACGCACGCACCCACGCACGTACGCACGCACACACGCACGCACACACGCACGCACGCACGCGCACGCACACACACACACACACACACACACTTAAATTGAAGAACGAACGAACACACACACGCGCGCGCACACACGCACATACACACACACACACACACACACACACACACACACACACACACACACACACGCACGCACGCAGTACGTAATCATTACACATATTTTTCATACGTTACATGATTCTCTTGTTCTTTGGGAAGGGGGGGGGGGAGGTGGTAGGACGAAAGGGTTTACGGAATGGGGATGAAGGAGGAGGGGGAGGAGGAGAGGGTTGGCGGGGCGGAGCAGTAGTATCAACGAAGTGCGTCAGTTCCGACTCCAGGTCTCAGTTTGATTGCCCCTCGTGTGATTGAGGTTCCTTATATCGCGCGGCCGATGGAGATCTGATCGATGGTAAGAGGGAGATTACCCCATCAGCCGGAGTGACGGAGAGCGGAACCAAACAAACCCTGTATCATTCCTGGGGAAGAGGAATGGTCAAGTAGTACCTCTCCTAAACAATCGTGCGTGTAACGCCACGGCCATCTAGTTTGAAGGGGCGGATTTACAGGGTGCAGACCATTGGTCGTGTCGTTGGTAGCAGAGTTTCAGTTGGGTACGGGCCAAGTCTGTTCAGCAAAGTGATTTCACGCATCGTTTTTGTTTTTTTTAAATAAAGGGGTGGGGGGTGGGGTGAGTAGGTGGGTAGGAGGGTTTGAGCATGTGTGTGGGAATGGAAGGTGGAATACGAGGGGTAGGATGGGGTGGGGTGGGGTGGGGTGGGTCGTAATGTTAGAGCAAAGAAACAAACAACAAATGTCTGAACACTTTAAATGGCCAAAAAAAGCTTCCTAAATCAGTTGCTCTGTCTCGCAACTGTTTTTTTTCCCCTTCTCTGCTCCTATGCACACCGGATTCTTTCCGTATGGACAGCTCCTCCACCTTTTTGGAGGCTCATTGCTGTTCACTACCTCTTTTCTGTCGCTCTCTTTGGCTCTGCCGTATTTTTGTTCTTTAAAAAAAAAAAATAATAACAATTCGATTTAGACGGTGAATCAAAGAGTGGTTTCAAGATTCGTTTGACCTTTGCGGAGACCCGCTGTTTCCTGGTGCTCCTCTTGCTCTGTCTTCTTTGATCGACACGGACACGGAGAGACGACAATGTGTCTGTGTGTACACCCACGCTTATTCCTTGAGTATGATCTGAACTGGTAGTTTTTAGAGGTTTAAATTCCAAAGCCTAAGCCTAGGTGTCGTTGGGGCCTTGAACTGTTGGAGCATTACCGTTTCTAGGGCAAGGCGCCGTGGAAAGTGGAGCCCTGTTATCCCCTTCTGCCATGTTTACCTTCTCTGGACTGAACCAAGTAGCCATTTACTCCCAGAGGGACAGACAGAGATTTTTTGTAACCATACAAATCCTGACCCCACGTGTTGTTCATGCTCACGACCATCAGCTCTGCAGCTGTCTTTTTTTTTTAACCATTTGACTGAGGACCTGGCTTGTGAGATGAAATTACAGATAAACACAGAAACAGGCCTACACATAGCCCCTGTGCAGAATACTGTAAGCTGGTCATTAAAATGCAATCAGGTTCATTTTTGGTGTGTGTGTGTGTGTGTGTGTGTGTGTGTGTGTGTGTGTGTGTGTGAGCGTGAACTCTGATATGGCCTCAGCTAGGCCATCAATAACAGGAATTGAATTTTGTGTGTGTGTGTGTATTTGTGCGTGCGCGAGTGTGTGTGTGTGTGTGTGTGTGTGTGTGTGTGTGTGTGTGTGTGTGTGTGTGCGCGCGTGTGCGTGCGTGCGCGTGAGAGAGAGAGAGAGAGAGAGAGAGAGAGAGAGAGAGAGAGAGTGTGTGTGTGTGCTTGATTGAATTGGTAACTTTGAAATACAAAAATAAAAATCCACTGTGTCACTTCCCCAAATTCCTAATTCGCAATTTCCATATTGTGTAAACGGTCTGAAGGGAATCGTAAGTAGAAGAAACACAAACACACACACACGCACGCACGCACGCACGCACGCACGCACGCACGCACGGAAGCATGCACGCATGCACGCACACATGCACGCACGCGCACACACACACACACACACACACACACACACACACACACACACACACACACACACACACACACGCACACACACACACACACATGCAGACAAGCGCATGCGTGCGCACACACACGCACATGTACACAGATGCTACCAACTTGTAATATTTTTACACCTATTTTCATTCGGTTACTTGATTCTTTCATTCAGGCGGTGGAGAGACAGAGAAGGGGGGGGGGAGATGGGGTGAAAGGAGAGAGAGGGGGTAGAAGGGAAGATGGTGGCATCAGCAAGGTGCGTCAGTAACGTCTCCAGTTTGGTCTCAGTGTGATTACCCCTCCCCCCTCCCCCACTCCCCAGCCGTGTGATTGAGGTTCCTTATCTCTCCTAGCCGATCAGGGAGTTGATGGCAAGAGGTGAGATTACCCCATTAGCCAGAATGACGGAGAGCGGAACCAAACAAACCCGGTTTCATCCTGGAGAGGGGACTGGTCAAACGGTATCTGTCCAAGGCATCGTGCATGTACGTCATGGCCATCGAGTTTAAGGGACGGATTTACGGGATGCAGACCAAATCTCTTTGTTATTGGTTGAACAGCTTTGGTTTAGTTCAGGCCGAGTTTGTTCAGTGCTTTGATTTTCTCCATCCTTTTTTTTTTTTTTTGGGGGGGGGGGGGGGGGGGGGGGGGGGGGCGCGGGTGGAGTAGAGGAGTGATGTTAGACCAAGCAAACAACAAATGCATGAAGATGAATACAAACTTCATTCATGACTTGCTTCATCACAACGTTTTTGCTCTTTCTGCTTCTGTCTTATACGTGACAGGGCTCTTTCTGTTTAAACAGCTCTCCTAATTTCTGGAACGTTGGTGATAATAACGTCCTCTTTACTGTAACTCTCTTCGACTCATTTATCATATACATTTTTAGTGCGGATCTGAATCAAAATGTGGCTTCAGAATTAGTTCAACCTTGCTGCAGATCTGCCGTCTCCCAAATGCATCTTTAATAACTCCTGGCAGTTTGATTGACGTGGGCACAAAGGTCCCAATGTCAGCATGTTAACCCATGCTTGTTTTTTTTAATATGGTCTAAACAGAGAAAGGTTTTAAGTCCCAAAGCCTAGGCCATGTTGTGAGTGAGGTTGTACACTGTTGTCGCCTCGCCGTTTCTGTGGCATGGTATCATGGAAGAGGAACCCAGTTCCCTCGTTCACCACGTTTACCTTCGCTGAACTGATTAAGGTACCCATTTACTGGTAGATGGACACACAAAGTTTTTTGTTTTTGTTTTTTTAAACCGTGAAAACCTGACCCTAAGCGTGGTTCGAACTTACAACCGTTAGGTCTGCAGCTTTAGCCATTTGACTGCAGACCAGTGTAATGATATGAAATCATAATGAAGCACATAAATACACATATCCAGTGTGCAATTTGCTTCAGTTGGTCAATGAAAATGCAAATGCATTTTTGGGTGTGTGTGTGTGTGTGTGTGTGTGTGTGTGTGTTGTGCGTGCGTGCGTGCGTGCGTGCGTGCGTGCGTGCGTGCGTGCGTGCGTGCGTGCGTGTGTGTGTGTGTGTGTGTGAATGAGAAAGAGGAGAGAGAGAGAGAGAGAGAAGGGGGGGGGGAGAATAGAGTGTTTGATTAAGTTGATAACTTTGAAATACAAACCGATCCACCCTGTCACTTCCCCAAATTCCTAATAAGCAATTTCCATGTGGTGCATACTGGCCTGAAGGGAATTGTAAATGCGAGAAACACACACACGCACGCACGCATGCACGCACGCACGCACACACGCACAGATACTACCTTACCAACTTGTAATGATTACACGTGTTTTCCTTAGGTTACATGATTATGCATTCAGGAGCTGGAGGGACGGAGAACGGGGATGGGTGAGATGGTGTACAGGGAGAGGAAGGGGTGGGGGGTAGAAGGGGAATAGTGGCATGGACAAAGTGCGTCAATTCCGTCTTCAGGTCTCAGTTTGATCCCCCCCCCCCCCCCCCCCCCCCCCCCCCGTCTGATTGAGGTTCGTTATCTCGCCTGGCCGATCAAGGAGGGCGATGGCGAGAGGTGAGATCACCCTGTCAGCCGGAATGGCGGAAGGAGAGCAGAGCCAAACCAGCCCTGCGTCATCCTGGTCAAGCAGAGTCTCTCCAAAGCATCGTGTACATAACGCCATGGCCAGCATGTTTTATGGGGTGGATTTACGGTGCAGAACAAATGTCTTGGTATCGGTTGAACAGTTTCATTTCAGCTGAGGTCGAGTCCGTTCAGTGGTTCGATTTAACGCAGTCCTTTTTTTCTCTTCTTTTTTGTTTTTTTTTTGAAGGATGGGGAGGGGGGGGGGTGATGTTAGAGGAAATGAACAAACAACAAAATCTAAAGTATGAAAACTTATGCAAACTGTGCAAATCGGTTGTGTGTGTGTGTGTGTGTGTGTGGTGTGTGTGTGTGTGTGTGTGTGGTGTGTGTGTGTGGTGTGTGTGTGTGTGTGTGTGTGTGTGTGTGTGTGTGTGTGTGTGAATGTTTCCACTGAGTTTTTGTTTGTTCTTCTGTTTCAAATCCGTGTTGGGAATCCAGCATAATGGCTGTTTCTTTCAGCACGGCTTAGTCCTTACCCGCCATAAAAATGTCGGTAGCTTAGCTACCAGTCATTGTTTGTGTCGGTTGTTTCTTTTTGAGGATTTAATATTTTTCAGGCTCTGGCCTTTTCAGGATATGAGGTCCCCCCTTCTCCCCCCCCCCCCCCCCCCCCTTCCTATATGCATGACAGCCCTGAAAAGGCCCTGTGCGGTCGACTGGACCAGAACGATAAAAACTAAATTTCCATCACTCCCCAGACACTGTATCAATCGAGGAACCAAGTTTCAAGACCAGGCTATCCGCTGCAACCTATCTTTTCAGTTATGATGATGATGATAATGATGATGATAATGATGATGATTATTAACATTTGTATGTCTGCTTAAATGAATGCCCTGGGAGTTTGAAATAAACACGAACAACCGAGATCCAAAATGTAATGCACTGATCTGATCCACATTGAACTAAACTGATCTGATCTGAAACGCATTGAAAGTATCGTGGTTTTACTTAATTGAACGATTTGAACTCCATTGAGCTCTCCTGTGTTGAACTGATCTGATATTAACTGCGCTTGATTAATCTAGATCTAAATTGTATTGAGCTGAGCTAAACAGTATTGAACTGAACTAATCTGATCTAAGTTGTATTGAACTGAAGTGACCGGACTGGATTGAGCTCAGCTGATCTGGTCTGATCTGTATTGATCTCATCCCAACAGCTCTGAACTCGACAGGACCGTGACGAAACGAAATTTAACTTCAACTGATTTGAGAACCGACTAAATGAGGCAGAAAAGCATTGGAATTAACTTAGCTGGCCTACACGGAAACGACTTAACATTCAGATTCAGCAGAACTCCACTCAAGACGAAACAACCGATACATTCCTAATGTATTGCGTCCTGCTGGCATCAAAGGGAGGGAACTCACGCGTACAGAGGCATTCCATGGGCCCCACTGAACCAAAAGCACCTTTCCCAGAGAAAAGGGATACAAATCATGAATATTCAAAACTCGCTCAATTTCCTTGACGTGGACGAAAGCTGGAGTCGCTGCACATTCGCCATCTTTCTTGCGCTCATCGATCATCGTTAAAAATCAGGTACGTTTCCCGTGATCGATGGCTCTCCTGCCGAGGAGATCCATTTTGCTTCCCGAAACTGGCGACTGGGAGATTCTGGTCCGCTCTAGGCTGTGCATGCTCTCCCTTTTCGTGGGCAGTACGAAGCTTGGTTTCATTTCATACTTCTTTTTTGTTGTTGTAATTTATGAAGTCGTTTTATTCATTTGTTTTTCAATGTATTTATTCCTTTGGTTGGCAGGTTGATTCGTTTACTTGTTGGTTATCTGTTCATCTATGTCGATAAGTTTAGAGTCTGTAACAATTTGAATTTTATGATCTACTCATCCGATCAATGGAAATCCATGGGTTTTAGTGTGTTTGGGGCGAGTTGGGAAGAGGTCAGAGAGAGAGAGAGAGAGAGAGAGAGAGAGAGAGAGAGAGAGAGAGAGAGAGGCGTTTGCAAGAAAATGCCGACTGAACTAAGCAGGAGGTGACTGCCAATATTAAAACTGAACATTTTAAAAGAGAAAGATCCTTGTTCCTGTTGTTGTCGTCTTCGTTGTTGCTTTTGTTGTTGTTGATGATGATGATAATTTTTGTGTTTTTTTTTCTGTTCTGTGTTTGTTTTGTTTCTTCAAAATAAAGTTCAGAGTTACACTTGCTAACCTGCTAAAGAGACAACACATCTCAACCATTTCCTCAGGCAAAGCGTTGAGAATCTCTTTTCATGAAAACGGAGAAGTCTTTTTTCCACCTGGTGACATTTTTGAACTTTTAACGGCGATGCACCGACTCTTAGTCTTCTTTGTTCCTCGACTAGAACTTCGAGGTTCACCAATAGTGAAATGTTAGCGTCTGACCGTTTTTAATTCCACCATTAAGGTTGTGGCATTCTGTCTTGGGGGATGATGTCTAAACACGATGCCAGTGTGCTCGTGTTGTTTGTTTGTTTGTTTTTTGTTGATCATCTATCCTTCCTGCACACAAAAGCCTATTCTCAAACAAATAGCGGAATGGAAATTAACTTGCATCCACGGCTTTTTGGGTTTGGGCTTTTTGATTTTCTTTTTGTACTCCCAGTTCTTATAGAACAGGGAGTACTTTACAATGGGAACAAAGAAATGCTGTCTGTGTGTCCGTCTGTCTCTCTGTGTGTCCGTCCTTGATCAAAATGTGTTCCACTCGCTCCAGACAAAACTTCTGGGCCGATCTTTCTGAAAATTTGTAGGTATGCTCATTTTGGGTCATGGATGATGCCCGATGTTTTATTTTACCAGAATAGCCGTTACTAACGGTTATGAATGATAATTTTAAAAAAATCATGTCCAGTAAGAGAAATAACCACCGTACTGTCGAGCCTTTTCTTCCGCTAACTGGAAATTGTCTCCCCTGTCTGTCACATACTGGGAGTACTGGGAGCATCTTGTTTTGAGTTTGCTTCCATTTATTATTTCTCTTTTCATAGTCCATGCCACCGGCACACGATGGCCTTCTCTTGCGTGGAAGACGAAAAAATTTTTTTTTCTTTCTTTCTTTCTGCGTACGCAGGCTGATACTCCTGCGGACACTCCCTGTATAGCTAGGCAGTGGAGTTTTGTGTGTATGACCCTTTTTTTTATCCCGCCATTAAGGCAGCCATACTCCATCTTCGGGGAAGGTGCATGCTATGTGTCACGTGTCATCCATACCAACGGCCAAACTGGCCTTCTCTTCCGAAAGTTGGTGATGGGATTTTACGTGTGTGCAAGATGTTATGCGTGCGTTCACACACGGAACCTCGGTTTATAGTCTCATTCGAAGGACTATATGGGGAATGGAGTCAGAACCAATGTTAACTCCGAGGGAAAAATCCCCCTATACCGAAATTCGAACCCGCAACCCCAGGATCACGAGTCCGGCGCTCTACCAACTGAGCTATCCGGCCCGACGAAAATTTAAGCGCTTGCGGTTTTCAATGCACGCAGTAAAGCTCTCGACCTCGTTCTGAAGTTCTCCACCGACGGATGCGGAGGGTTGAAGTCTTCGTTGATGTGGACTCTGAAGAGGCAATCTACAACGTGGCTGACTCGACTGGGGGACTCGACCCAGAGCCCGGAGATCAAGAGAGTAATGCTGCATTCAGCAGGGTAACCAGGGTGCAAGGACGGAGCACGAAGCCCAGATCTTGCACACACTGATCTAATGTTCAAGAACTGAAACATCCGAGGATGTCTGGATGTGTGCGTTGTGCTTTTGACTGACTTGGTCAAATTTTTAAAATTCTTATCCTTTTTTTTTTTTGTTTGTTTGTTTTCGTACTGCTATGATCTTTGCTAAGACTGACTCTCGATAATTCCTAAGATAGAACTTCTAAAACACAAGTGGCAGTAGGTTGTAAGATTTTTATTTTCATTATTCTGAAGTTTTACTCATCGTCACAGTTCAGTCGGATTCTCTTTAAATAACAGAGTAAGTGTCACGAAAACACAGGGGAGGGGAGAAGAAGAGAGAGAGAGAGAGAGAGGAGAGAGAGAGAGAGAGAGAGAGAGAGAGAGAGAGAGAGAGAGAGAGAGAGAGAGAGAGAAGGTGTTCGAAGTTTATGATATGGGGTTTGGGCTAAATCATATATGCCTTTTCATATCCAGCGTCTTCAGTAATGAGAAATTCAAACATGACAGAGAGAAGCATCACATACATGTTGTCTACATGACGTGTTTTCTAAGTACTATAATTAATGCTGAAACCTGAAATCAAGATTCGGATGGAAAGCAGGTGTGTGTGTGTGTGTGTGTGTGTGTGTGTGTGTGTGTGTGTGTGTGTGTGTGTGTGTGTGTGTGCGCGCGCGCGCGCGTAAGGGAGAGAAAAAAGACACACACACGCGCGCGCGCGCGCGCACAGACAGACGCGCACACACAGACACGCACACACACACATACACGCACGCACGCACACACACACACACACACACACACACACACACACACACACACACATACACACACACACACACACACACACACACACACACACACACACACACACACACACACACACACTCGGTCAGACAGAATACGCAAATGAAAAACAAACACGGCCGAGAAAGAATTTTGAGACGACGACGACGAAGACCCCACCCCCCACCCCCACCCCACCACCCACCCCTCCCCCCCAAAAAAAACCGAAGACGACGACGACGGCGAAGAAGAAGAAGAAGACCTCAGAACCACACAGCTCGGAAATCATATTACCTCGATCCCCGGAAACATTATGTTTTTAGTGTCGACTCAAAGGACAATGAATTAGTAGCCGGCTTCTGTGAAGAAACCCAATTGATAAGGGAACTGCTGCCGGTCCTCCAAGGAAGCCTGCAATATGATTTCCAGCTGCATTAGTGCTCCTTCAGTCAGCCTGTATTAAATCTGACGACAGCGTGAAAGCCCCCGTCTGCTTCCTGTCCCTCTGTTTCTGTCCGTCTGTCTGTCTGTCTGTCTGTCTGTCTGTCTCTGTGTATGCCTGTGTAACTCTCGCTCTTGCTGTCTCTCTCTCTCGCGCGCTCTCTCTCTCTCTCTCTCTCTCTCTCTCTCTCTCTCTCTCTCTCTCTCTTTGTGTGCCTTTATAACTCTCTCTTTCTGTTTTTACTTCTTTTCATTCTCTCTCTCTCTCTCTCTCTCTTCTCTCTCTCTCTCTCTCTCTCTCTCTCTCTCTCTCTCTCTCTCCTTCCGTCCTCCTTCCTCCTCCTCCTTGTCTTTTTCTTCTTTTCACATTTCTTCTCTCATCTCCCTCCCCCTTCTCTCTCTCTCTTTATATGTCTGTATCTCTCTCTCTCTGTCGCTCTGCCTGTGTCTGTCCGTCTGTCTCTCTCTCTCTCTCTCTCTCTCTCTCTCTCTCTCTCTCTCTCTCTCTCTCTCTCTCTTCTATTCTCTTCTCTTATCTTTTCTTCGCAAGTTGTTGATTTTTTACTAGCTTTTTTTCAATAGGATTTTTGATGTTGGCGTTAGTAGTAAATTGTACAGCACTGTTATTAACAATAGATTACAGGAGTGGTCGAATGTAATAATATTACCGGAGAACATCAAGCTGGGTTCAAAAAGGGTTACTCTACTATCGATCATATGTTTCTCTCCTCGCGTTTGTTCAGAAACAATTTTCTTTAAATCGTAAACTATATGTTGCGTTTATTGACTTCGAAAAAGCCTTTGACTCCATAAACAGACAGCTTCTATGGAGAGTATTACTTAAAAATGGTGTCAAGGGGAAATTATTCAACTGTATTAGAGCTATGTACAAAGTTGTTAAAACAAGGGTAAGAAGTGGGTCTAGTCTGACAGATTATATTAATTGTGTTGCGGAAGTAAGGCAAGGTGATGTCTGTAGCCCTGTATTATTTTCAATTTTCATTAATGAGCTTGTCATTGAGGTGATTAATAACGGCCTTCATGGTGGACGATTTACAAATGATGTGTTAGAATTATTTATTCTACTTTTGGCAGATGACGTTGTTTTGGTTTCAGAAACAATAGTTGGCTTACAACGTCAGCTAAATAATCTGAGTAGGGCTGCATCTTCATTAGAGTTAAAAGTTAACATGAGTAAAAGCAACATTGTGGTATTTAGAAAGGGAGGTTATTTGGCGGCGAGGGAAAGATGGAAGTATGATGGACTTATTATACCTGTGCTGAATGTTTATAAATACTTGGGAATCTACTTTTCTACACGCTTAAGTTTTACCTTTGCTTCATGCAGGGCAAAGAATGCTTTGATATGTGTAATAAAAAGATTGCACGCTTTGAATAATAATTCGCTTGATTTATTCTTTAAAATATTTAATTCCCAGATACAGCCTATGTTGATGTATGGGGCTGACATTTGGGGTTTTTAGATAATGCCGTTGTTCATTGTGAGGCTGTGCATTTATTTGCTTTGAAGAGGTTTCTAGGTCTCGACAGGCGTATCTCTAATGACTTGGTGTATGGAGAGTCCAATAGATATCCACTGTTCATTGGTTCAGCCGTTAGATGTGTGCGATATTGGTTAAAGCTCTTACACATGGATCATTATAGATTGCCTCGTAAGTCTTATGAGATGTTGTTTGAATTGGATGTAAAGGGAAAAATGAATTGGGTTTCGAATGTGCGTTTGTTTCTGTGTAAGCATGGCTTTGGGGATGTTTAGCTGACTCAGGGTGTTGGAAATCAAAAACAGTTTATTCGTGCTTTTCGACAAA
>CM031595.1:100481897-100501897 GCA_018398815.1 Conus ventricosus | reverse complement strand
TCTTCTCTGTCTCGGATCTGTCTGTCTCGTCTGTCAGTCTCGTCTGTCTTCTCTCTCACTCTTCTCTCTCTCCTCTCTCTCGTCTCTCTCTTCTCTCACTCCTCTCTCTCTCTCTTCTCTCTCTGTCTCTACTATCTCGTCTCCTCCGACAACTTCGTTCTTCTGTCTGTTTCAAGCTGTCTTCCAGTCTGTCTCTTCTACGTCCCTCTTCTCTGCTCTACTCTTCTCACGTCTGCACTAATCTCATGTCATCTTCTCATGTCCTCTCTCTCAAAACACTCCTGCATTCTCTCTTCTCTGTCTTTTCTTCTCTGCAATGAAATGCCAGAACATGTTCGTTAACTGACTTCAAGGTCGTTCTCCTGAACTCTTCAACTCGTGCGTCTTCCATGCTCTTGCTTTGATCTCTTTCTCCACCATCTTCTCATAGTCCTAAATCATAATCTTGTCTCATCATTCCCATATCAGCCGCTCACTGATACTCACTTCTAGCACTGAGTATTTCTTGATGCATGAAGCCAGAAAATATTCTTATCACGATACAGCGTTCTTACCAAAGATTTTTTATGGCAACATGATTCAGCGAAACTCTTAGTCTTTGTCTGCTAAGGTGACACTTGATATAACGATAGTCAAGTTAAATTGCAAGGATAAAGTCTTGCTAGACATGTCCGCATGAAAATCAGCGTCAACGAAATACTTTATTGTTTGATTTCTTCAATCCAGATAAAGTTATTAAACAGAATACGTTCGCGACCAAAACTGTTTATGTTTATCAGACGTAAAAAAATAACTTTCTCTCTCTCCTCTCTCTCTCACTCTACACTCACTCTCTCTCTCTCTCTCTCTCGCAGGTGAAATGTTGTCTTATGTACATTTTATTCATAACATTTTTGTGTGTGTTTTAATATCATACTTTATGTATTCAGGCGGTGAAATATGAAATGAAATTCTCTGGGTCCTCCCCAGCACCTTCGGGTGTTTCTTTTTCTTCTTTTCTTCATACTTTATGTATTCAGGCGGTGAAATATGAAATAAAATTCATGATCATGTAAAAACAAAAATGAAAAACATTTCATCATTTAAAAAAAAACATTTTAGAAGTGTTTAATGGAACTTTCATGAACAAAGGTTTTTTTTTTTTTTTCCCCTTTCTTTTAGGTCCTCAATATCATAGCCTAAACCATCTCTCTCTCTTTCTCTCTCTCTCTCTCTCCTCTCTCTCCTCTCTCTCTCTCTCTCTCTCTCTCTCTCTCTCTCTCTCTCTCTCGCTCCGTGTTGGATAAAATGTCGTATGTACATTTATTCATAACACTTTTTTCGTTGTTGTAATAAAGATAATGCCCACGTTTGAAAATAAGTCACCGCTACACTCGACAGACAAGCAATAACGATTTCCATCCAATAACAAAGACACACCTTTTGAACATAGTCAAGTCATGCAAACAAAATTCTGTTCCTGCTACTCCCCCCCCCCCCCCCCCCCTTCTTTTTTTTGTTTTTTGTTTTTTGGTTGTAATGGCGAGAGGAGATAATCTAGAAACGTGTTGATCGGAAAATGGTTTTAATTTTGACAGCATACATGTGTATATGTGAACCCTTTTTTTTTCTTTTTTTTTTTTTTTTTTTTTTGGGGGGGGGGGGGGCACGCTTTTCACGAATGTTTTATTTTGGTTTTTTTTGTCTCGATTCTTTTTCCTCAGCGATCGTTATACAGGCTGCCACGTGTTTGATCTGCTCTATAAGTAAACGTTTTGTTGTTTTGTTTTCACCCCGTGTGCCATCACGTTAGTGGATATCAACGTTCCACCTGAATATAACTAAGTTAAGTTTTATTGTTCAAAGAAAACGTAAATTCCCTTGTTTTTTTTTAGCCTGAAAATTCTGCAGATCAGTGTGAAGAAGATATGTATTGAGGAATTCCCAATGAAGAATTATCAATTAGATAATTGCTATTGGAATATGATAATAATTTCGTATATTTACTTGCTCAGTTTCATCGCCAGGTTTTCAGCCGAAGACAAACAGAACGGATGGATGGTCGGTTTCTGTGTGCGACGTCTCCATCAACAACAGAGCATCCATGCGGACACACACACACACAGCACACGCACACGCACACGCACACACACACACGCACGCACGCACGAGCGCACGCACGTGCGCACGCACACACACACACACACACACACACACACACACACACACACAAGAGAGAGAGAGAGAGAGAGAGAGAGGCACGCACCACAAACGCACGCTTGCGCACACAAACACACAAACGCGCGCGCGCGGATCCCCCCCCCCCCCCCCCCCCCCCCCCACACCACACACACACACACATGGGCCCGCACGCACAGAGGGAGAGAGAGAGAGGGGTGGGGGGAGAGACAGACAGTCAGAGAGACAGACAAACAAGCAAACAGGCAGAAGGACAGACAGATGGAGGGGTGGGGAAGGGGAGGGAGACATGGCAACATCCCTTAGTTACGAGCATATCAGATAACCGTTGAAGTGCTTTTTACACCCAGCCCTCACCACTGTATGGTCTACAGTGTATAGTAGTAGCACGGGTAGCAAGCTTGATGCAATATTCAAGAGAGAGAGAGAGAGAGAGAGAGAGAGAGAGAGAGAGAGAGAGAGAGAGACAGACAGACAGACAGACAAGACAGACAGACAGACAGACGAAGAGAGAGAGAGAGAGAGAGAGAGAGAGAGAGAGAGAGAGAGAGAGAGAGAGATAGAGAGAGAGAGAGAGATAGACTGACAGGCAGACGGGCCGACCGAGAGAGAGCGAGAAGGAGAAAGAGAAAGACAGACAGACAAACAATCACAGACAGAGAGAGAGACAGACAGACAGGTGTCCAGATAGAGACGGGACAGAGAGAGAGAGAGAGAGAGAGAGAGAGAGAGACAGACAGACAGACAGACAGACAGACATGCACAGAGAGAGAGAGAGAGGTGAGGGGGTGGTATGCAGTAAAGCAGTAAGCACTGGAGATGAAGTGAAGATGGCCGACACGATCAAGGAAACAAAGGAAACAGACACAAAATACACGAAACAGAGTAGGAGGAGGAGTAGTAATAATAGTAGTCTTACATTTCATCTTTCTGTGCTTTGTCAGAAGGCAAGCACCACAAGATCCCCAGTGTCTCTCAGGGTATCGGGAGACGTCTTCAGGATCTTTGCAGAATGAGCCAACTAGTCCAAAACCTCTACTGTTCCGCCGTTAAAAAAGAAAACAAAAACGGGCAGTGCTGTAGTTCAGATGTTCTTGCAGTCGGCTGGGTTTTTTTCGTCTTGCCCTTCCCACAAGCAAACAGTTCCTGGTTGTTGTTGTGTTTTTTGGGGGGTTTTTTGTGTGCTGTCTCTCATCACCTTGTTATTTTCATTAGAGGAACAAGAGACGAGAGATATAATCATCTGCATTAAGTTTTGGTTGTTTCTGCTTCAGTTATGGTTTGGTTAACAAATCTAGTATGTGTTTAGTGTTGTAAATAATGTTGCTTTCTGTCACCTTCTGTGATCTAGTTTCAGATTATCAGAATTTCTTGACTGTAGGAGAGACATCTTCGAGTCAGATCTTCGAGGAAGGTCAGCATAACACGAATGACGTTAGAGTGGACTTTGAATCCGCATTTCGAACAAGGTTTATTCTAAAGATACCTATTCTCAGAAGGAGACCTAATCTAAAACTCGACGTTTAAGAAAAGCGCTTTATTCTAAAGATACACGTTTTCAAGCAATTGTTAACTTAAAGATGCTCTGGTTTTTTTCCAAGGGCTTATTATAAACATCTACATTTCAGACAAGAATTGAACCCAGATATCGGCCTTTCAGCATGGGCTTAGGCCAGAGACCCATCCATGCTTAGGGCATGGACGGTGGCCAAACACCCTCACTTCAGATCAGACCTTTGGTCAGAGGGTCACATGCCAGGTGGAGGGCCTAGACCAGCGATCCGCCATTCCGGAAAGAGGCCCAGAGACCCGCATGGTGGCCGGAGGCTTTGGCCAGACACCCAAGTTTGGGACAAGGGCTTGGGACAGAGCCGTCTTCTGTGGTTAGAGCGGTCACCATGAATGCAATAGGTCACGGCTTCTGAGTTCGATACAGCACAATCTGGAAATGTCTCTCCCCCCCCCCCCCCCTCCTCACAACTCCCCCCTCCCTGTCCCGGTCCTTGTCATGCCCATAAGTCTCTTACGACAGTTGATCTGGTGGCGGCGGTGGTCTTTCAGCTAACATGAAACACTAAGCTGGAAGAGCACTTGGGGGAGCGCAGACCTCCACCCAGGTCGAACGGATCCAGGATCCTTCCCCTTCGATCAGGATCGCTATGACAGATCCTCACCTAAATTTCACGAGTTAGTCTTCGGGTCACATTCCATCTTTTTACCAGGATTCGTCAAACTCAGTTCTGTCGTTTTTAGTTTGTCTTCCTGAGCAGATTCTCCATTCGCCCTTCGATCCGGATCGGTAGTTTCCTTTTTCCTTTCTTTCCGCGTACGCAGGCTGATTACTCCTGCGGACTCTCCCTGCAGGGATCAGTCCCATCTACCCAACAAAGGGAGTGGAGTTTTGTGTGTATGACCGTGTTTTTTTTTCTTCTCCCGCCATTAAGGCAGCTATAGTCCAACTCCGGGGAAGGATCGGTAGCTGAAGTCCATATAATGAAAATGAAAGGATTTTTCCCCCGTTGGTCACTCTTAAGTTTTACTCCAAATTGCCTTTAGCTCGATTCTGTAGATGTTTTAACCCGAGTGACAAGCAAGCAAGAGACACGGGAACTCCAACCTCCATAGTGGTGGTAAATCCCTTGACAGCGCTTGCTATTAGAAAAGAGATGCTCGATATTAGACGGAACGTGTGTGTGTGTGTGTGTGTGTGTGTGTGTGTGTGTGTGTGTGTGTGTGTGTGTGTGTGTGTGTGTGTGTGTTTGTAATGTGCGGGCATGGCTGATTTTTTTTTTTTTTGTATTACGAATTATTAGTATGAAAGTTTTAGTTTCAAATGTACAAGTTCTTTGCAAAGAGATGTTAGCTGTTCTGTCTGTTTGTTTGTTCTCTCCCGCTTTTGTTCCACGTGGTTAAATTATATGTAGGCATGTATTCATTTATTTTTTCTATTTTATTTATCTGTTCATGTATTTATTTTATTTATTCACTTGTGTTGTTCTTGTTTTTTCGGTCAGTAGAGCGTTGTGCTGACAATGATGGAAAGTATGTTGCTATATTTGTTAGAGAACATGCCTCTGTCCACCAGTTGTCACATGACCTGCCAGTGTAATGTATATATGCCAGAGCACGATGTGAGCTTCGAGCTTGTTGTTGCTCTCCTCCTGTGGGTTAATATGTAATACGATTATTTTGAAGGAAAAAAAAGTTCCGTTTAAACCAAAAGATATGCTCAGCAACCGATGTGATAAGATATTCTGGCAACCCTCAGACAAAACGAAGAGATCAAACATGTAGAAATGTATTGGTGGTTTGCTCACTCCGTACGGACGCAACGCTTCACAACAAAGCTTGTTAAGGAGGGGTTTTTGCGTGCGGGAAAGTCCAGAAGAAGAAGAAGAAGAAAAAGAAGAAGAAGAAGAAAAAGAAGAAGAAGAAGACGACGACAACGACGAAAAGAAGTAGAAGGAGGAGAAGAAGAAGAAAAAACCAAGAACAAGAACAGGAAGAAGGAGAGAAAAAGAACGGGAAAGAGAAAGAAATAAAGAAAGGAGGCAGAAGAAGAAGAAGAAGAGGAAAAGGAGGTGGACGAGGAGGAAGCGGAAAGTAGACAAGAAGACGACGGAGGAGGAAGAGGAAAAGGGGACCAGAGGAGGGAGGAGAAAAAAAAAAGAAGAAGAAAAACAAGAACAAGCAGAAGAGGAACAAGAAGAATAAGAACAAGTCGGGATGAGACGAAGAAGGAGGAGAAGGAGAAGAAGACCAAGCTGAAGAAGAAGAAGGGCAGAAACGCGAAGAACAAGAACGAGAACAACCAGAAAATAGGGTTTAAAACAAATGAGGATGAGACAGAGGAAGGGGACGGAGGAAGAAGTAAAAGAAAAACGACGAGGGGCGCGTCTCTCCCCAAACACTCCTCTGTCGGTGTCTTTGTAAGACCCAGCCATCCTATTCCACGATTGATTTATTCAAATGAAGCTAATGCGGCTGTTTCTGCCTCAGCTTCCCGTCCTTTTTTTTTTTAGGCTCCTCCCCCCCCCCCCCCTCCCCCGTCCTCTCCGTGTCCTTCTTCTATCCCCCGCTAACCTTCCCTCCGTCCAACGTCACTACCGCCAACCAACCCCACCACCACCACCACCATCCTCTCATCATCCAGTGCTCTGTCTGTCTGTCTGTCTCTCTCTCTCTCGCTCTCTCTCTCTCTCTCTCTCTCTCTGTATCTCTCTCTCTCTCTCTCTCTCTGTGTATCTCTCTCTCTCTCTCTCTCTCTCTCTCTCTCTCTCTCTCTCTCTCTCTCTCTCTCCTCATTCAGCAGATAAGTGAATACATAGTTAAGGAAAGAGTGGGCACAAGGGACGTGATCTAGTGAAAGCTGGACCTTTGCATTCATTCAACTCGCTTGCAGGCCTTGAGTGCATTGCCATGATGGTCTGTGCTGTCTGTCTCTGTCTGTCTCTGCCCTCTCTCTCATACCAACACACACACACACACACACACACACACACACACACACACACACACACACACACACATGCGCGCGCGCGCACACACTCACGTACGCACGCTGGAGCATCTTTTAGTAACAGCAAATGGAATATCCTGTGTTATGGTATTCTGCATTGAGGGGTTGCGAGGTATGGGGGGGGGGGGGGGGGGGGGAGGGAGATGGCACTCAGTTACCCCTTCCTTTCCTCCCTGACTGAAATGTCGGCAGGTGCAAGCCGCAACGACTTCGAAGCGTGGAAACTCAAGCTTATTAAAGAAAAGCACGTACAAACAAAAAACAGAAACAAAAGACGAAGGAAAAGAAAAACAACAACAACAACAATAACAAAATCCGTGGGAAATTAGATTGAACTGAATCTGTGATTAGTTTTATCCTGAAATCAATGCATATTTACGTCTTTTTTTAAAACCTTTTTTTTCAGGGGGTGGGGGAAGGTGGGTGGAGAGGGGAGAGAGGCACTGGAGCATGGCGGGCGGAGGGGGGTGGAGAGACGAGGGATCTGAAGATCGCGCAACAAGATTTACAATTAAATTGATTCCCTTTTATTTCTCGTTAAAAAGGAGAGGCGATCAAGGGGTGGAGGGAGGGGACGTGAGAGGGGTGGCGATGGTGGGGGTGGGATAGAATGCAAATATGTATCGATTTGAGGATCAAGCCACTTAATGACGGTGCAGTTCAATCCAGGTTCGACGGGTTTAGGTTTGTTCTTAACTCTTTCGTTTCGATTCCATTGGCTCTGGCATCTCAGCCTTTCTCAGCACAAATTGATTCTACAGCCATTCTCTCTGACTGTTGGCCACCTGATCGTTCCTGAAGTCATTCTCTCGCTCTTTCGTCTTAAAATACAGCAAAGAGTACAGTTCAAAAGTCGCAGTAAACAGCTTTTTTTTTTTTTTTTTTTCACAAAAATAAGGGACGACCACTCTTGCAGTAACATCGATTGAACATAATGCGGAACTGCAGCAGCGGTGTCGAGCCTTGTTGATGGTGTGCTGCCATACGCCAGTTAGAGCAGGTGTACTTCAAGCTTCTACCGTTTATTTCTAAAGCCCCCGCTCACACAGCAAACTCTGAGGCACGATTACGTGAGGCTGTATTAGTAAAACCTTTCTGCAATGTTGAGAGTATTGACAGTAATGACAGACTGAAACCGTGAGCTGAGTTATCGTGCAAAGTCCGTATGTCTTGCAACTGTCAAATCAAAACCGCTTTCCAGGATCAGGAGTAGATAACCCGTACAGAAGTTCTGCGGGTTACTTCCTTCCGAATCTCCGATTCAGTCATGAATTCGGTCCCAGAGTATTTATGAGTTCAAAACACGCAGTCTGCTGAATACGATGAACTGTTGACATGTCTTGAGTAAAAGCTGAAACGCGTCCGGCTGCACGAAGTGAACTGAGTAGAGGAATCCGGTAAATCCTTTTTTTTTCTTAAGCCTGTGCGTGTGTGACAGTGATGGACTAACCCGGAGGGCCACGAGTGATTGTGGTATGTTTGTGTCCACAGGGTCCTCAGGCACAGGTCTCCACGTCGTATTGGAGCCTCGCTGTCTCACAGCTAGAGTCTGGTCGCCATCAGTGTTTTGTATAGTAACTTCGCAGTTTAACTTTAATGTCTTCCCTGGCATCCACGCCCCAGTGCGGAGATCATTGCGCATTAATCAAGGTGAAAGGTCAGGTGAAAGGTGAAAGTGACGAATGCACGATGAGTGTTTCGTGTTGATCAGCCACGTCTGTGAGCGATGGTGTCCGCGGTATTGATATGACAATGTTGAGTCGTCTGAAGATGTATCGGGCCGTTTAAGCAGTTGTGGTTTGCACGGTGCTAGTATGTCGGACACAGCACAAAATGTAACAATTTTACATTCTGCATAGGGCAAATTGAAACGAATATAACCTTATTACGTTTTACGTACGTGATCCACGCGCGTCAGGAACAAAAAGAGTGGTGTACCTTTGTGTGTGTGTGTGTGTGTGTGGTGTGTGTGTGTGTGTGTGTGTGTGTGTGTGTGTTGTTTCTATCTGTTTATGTCACACCACATACCTACAGAATGCATTCGCGTGGATCACGTACTCAAAATGTAACAAAGTTGCAATTGGCAACCATTTACTCCGTACAAAATGTAACATTTTTACATTTTGCGCTCTTGTTACATTTTGCACCACATCAGAGCCAGGGAAAAGGTGGACTGCAGAAAAAGAATGTGTGGCGATTGACTGATCAGTGCTTCACAATCTTTTGCTGCTGTACGAGTAGTTCTTGCTGCCTCTGCACTTGTTGCAACTTTTGACATCATTGCTGTTGTTGTTGTTGTCGTCGTCGTCGGTAGTTTTTGTGCCCAAATATGGCCCTTCTGTGATCGGCTGGTTTACACACAACATAACCTACTCTGTACATAACGTAATCTAATCCAGAGTCATTTCTTTGTCAATTTACTGAGATGGGATGAGGCAGAGGATAGGATGAAGACAGACAGAATAAGCTTTTTGTTCTGATAAGTAAAAAGGGTGGAAAAAATAAAACTTTAGCCGGGAAATGCGCCATAGACTTCAGTGCCTGTCTTGTTAGTTGTCATTGGTGGTTTCCTTTTCTATTTTGTGTGTGTGTGTGTGTGTGTGTGTGTGTGTGTGTGTGTTGTGTGTGTGTGTGTGTGCGTGCGTGCATGCGTATGTGCGTGTGTCTTTGTAGTCTGTTCTTCTCTGCGAGTGTCGACTAATCATTTCATCCGACTAGGTACTTTCTGTGGGTCTGCCTGGAGAGAAGTCTTAGAAGTGAAGAGGAGGAGGAGGGTGAGCGTGGGGGCGTTTTTCGTTATACAATATGTCCTCATCTTGTAGAAAATAGTTGCCGGCATTTTTATTTTATTTTATTTTATTTTTTCTCACCGTCAACAGTTCTGTTCCTTTTAAAAATCTCTAAGTATTTTCGTGGTCTAGTTATTTGTCTTCGTTCTGCTGAAAGGTCTGTCCACCTTTGTTTCTTTTCTCCCGTTTGATAACATGCCAGCGTGTCTATTGTAATGGGGCATTTCGGTGGTGAGGTTGTAAATGGTGTCTAGAGTGGACATTAGCAGTGCATTCAGCAGTATCTGTTTGCCCGTGTTTTTGTTTGTCATCTTTATGTGTGCGACTACTTTTAAGTGTGTGTATTTAATATATATATATATATATATATATATATATATATATATATATATTCAATTATAAACAAAGCTTGCTCTTATGTCTTAGATTGAAACAAAAGGGGGAAACAAGCATTCATACCTGCAGTGGTAGATAATTCTGCCTAACTAACAGTATGTGCTTGAGTGGGTGAATGGGGAAAAATAAAATAAATGCTTCTCAAAATGAGCCTTCAGCAAGCTTATAGTCTCCAAGAGGGAGACAGTCTCCAATGGGGAGGAAACCCTCTAACATATAACTCCTGGTCAGATACCGATATTTCGAAACCTGATTGTTTCTCCTCAGTGACCGCGGAAAGTGGTAATTTGACTCCTCTGCCTTTTTGGTTTTAAGAAGAATGCTATCCCAGAAAAAGCTGGTGTGCAATACCATAGTATGTTTGTTGAGTTTTCAAAAAACCAACCAAAGGTGCCACCTAAGAAGCAAAAGAAAATCATGAAAGAGCAAAACATGCTACATTTTCTTGTGAAAAGTAGAAAATATAAAATAATTCATTCCAAGAACTGGCCCTCAGCACTTGTGTCTTAAGAGGTTATCTTTTTATATTTTCTACTTTTCACAAGAAAATGTAGCTTGTTTTGCTCTTTCATGATTTTCTTTTGCTTCTTAGGTGGATTGTTTCCCCTTTTTTTTCAATCTAAGACATAAGAGCAAGCTTTGTTTATAATTGAATATTTCTTGCAGTCATTGCAACACCAAGCTGCTCTGTAAGTTGCTGGAATGGTGCTCGGTACTTATCCTTGAAATTTATTAGTTTATTGTAATTTAGTCCCTTGCGGATTCATTCCAAGAACTGGCCCTCAGCACTTGTGTCTTAAGAGGTTATCTTTTATATTTTCTACTTTTCACAAGAAAATGTAGCATGTTTTGCTCTTTCATGATTTTCTTTTGCTTCTTAGGTGGCACCTTTGGTTGGTTTTTTGAAAACTCAACAAACATACTACGGTATTGCACACCAGCTTTTTCTGGGATAGCATTCTTCTTAAAACCAAAAAGGCAGAGGAGTCAAATTACCACTTTCCGCGGTCACTGAGGAGAAACAATCAGGTTTCGAAATATCGGTATCTGACCAGGAGTTATATGTTAGTGGGCTTCCTCCCCATTGGAGACTGTCTCCCTCTTGGAGACTATAAGCTTGCTGAAGGCTCATTTTGAGAAGCATTTATTTTATTTTTCCCCATTCACCCACTCAAGTCTTAGGCAGAATTACCTACCACTGCAGATATGAATGCTTGTTTCCCCCTTTTTTTTCAATCTAAGACATAAGAGCAAGCTTTGTTTATAATTGAATATTTCTTGCAGTCATTGCAACACCAAGCTGCTCTGTAAGTTGCTGGAATGGTGCTCGGTACTTATCCTTGGAATTTATTAGTTTATTGTATATATGTATATATATATGTGTGTGTGTGTGTGTGTGTGTGTGTACACAAGCTGGATGGGGAGAGAGAGAGAGGAGAGAGAGAGAGAGAGAGACAAGACAAGACAAATTCTTTATTTACGAGGATAATAGATAAGCACTGATGTGCTTTTTTACATCCCAGTCCTCGCCCTGTGTAGGGTCAACAATATAAAATAAAACGGCAACAAAGGAAGCAGCAAAAGTGACTAGAACTACAATACAATAGGGGATTAAAATTTAAAAAGGGGAAGAAGAAGGAAAAAAAGAGAGAGAGAGAGAGAGAGAGAGAGGGGGGGGGGAGGGAGGGAGAGAGAGAGAGAGAGAGAGAGTGGGGGAGAAAGAGGCTAGAGTGGGTGCGAAAGAGAGCATGTTTAGAACAATCGACAATCAAAAAAATTTCAAAGAGATACAAAACAATCAATTTTGAAACACCGGGGGGGGGGGGGGGAAGAAATAAAGCACAAATGGAGGTGGGAAATGCATAATGATAGCCCAGTCGCCACGGGTAGGAAGGGATATCATATGGATAAAAAATCAAGTCATTCCAGCAGAACCGTGAGAGAGAGAGAGAGAGAGAGAGAGAGAGAGAGAGAGAGAGAGAGAGAGAGAGAGAGAGAGAAAGTCACATAAGAACACAAGCATTTCGACAGAATGACAAGAGGGCAGGAGGTAGTAGGAAACACACACACACACACACACACACACACACACACACACACACACACACACACACACACATACATGTACTCATATAAGACATACTTACTAAACAAAATAACAAACATGTGCATTTCAAGTACAAAAACACTTTCTAAATAGTCAGGTACATACATAAGGCAGAGGGTGGTGGTGATTGGTGGTGGATTTATGGCGGAGTATGTACGTACTGGCACATAAGATGGTTGAAATAATGGTGTTTGAAGGTTGATATGCATTGGCGCTGTTTGGTTGATTCAGGGAGCGAGTTCCATTGACAGGAACCTGAATATGTTAAACTGGATTTGAATAAGTCAATTCTAGGAACAGGGACATGAAGTTTGGGTAGAGTCCTTGAGGAATTTATTGAGAATCTGTGAACTAATGTTGAGGGTGCCTTCCCAGACACAATCTTGTGCATTATGATCCCTTTGTTGTATTCTAATCTCAGACTTAATGGGAGAACTTGAATCTTTTTATAGTCCGAGTCCAGAAGACTACTGCTTTTTAGGAGGACTAATTTGAGTGCTCGCTTGTGCAGGCTTAACAATGGTTTGAGAGTGTTAGCGCTAGCACAGTCCCATAGAGTAGATCCATAGTCTATGTATAATTGAATATGAGACTGGAAAAAGAGCTTGCGTGAATGCAGGTAGAGAGAGAGAGAGAGAGAGAGAGAGAGAGAGAGAGAGAAGAGAGAGAGAGAGAGAGAGAGAGAGAGAAGACAGACAGACAGACAGACAATATTTCACGAACTGTTATTATGTTGGATTGTCGATCTATTCATTTTAAGTTGGTCTAAAGGGGAAAGGGGGAAAAAAAAATTTTCCGGGGGAAATAAAAGATTCACGCAAACAACAAATATTTGTGTATACACGGGCCACCCCACACAAAGAGAGAAAAGGGGGAGAGAAAGAGAGAGAGAGAGAGAGAGAGAGAGAGAAAGAGGGGCCCCCCCCCCCCCCCCAACACAAAAACATTCGCACGCAGGCACGCCCCCACACACAACGCACCACCCACACCACCACCACACACACACCACACACACACACCCCCACCACACACACACCACACACACACACACCACGCACCGCAGACAAAACACAAAACAAAAAAGAGAGAGGGGAGAGAGAAGAGAGAGAGAGGGGAGAGGGGAAGAGGGGAGGGGAAAAGGGGAACGGACGGAGGGACGGAGGGAGGGAGGGAGGGAAACAGCCAGACAGACTGAAAAGGGGGGTGTTGCAAAGGGAAATTATTGGAAAAGCAAAAGGGGGAAAAAAAAAAGACGGAGGGGGGGAAAGAGAATAATGGAAAGAGGGGAGGGGGAGAAAAAGAAAGAGAAGAATCACTTTTTTTCCGTCTCGTCTTTTAACGCAGTAAAGCGCGCACTCAGACTAACTGCACTTCCCCCCCCTGGGGGATGCCCCCCCGCTAGCTCCCGGGGGTCAAACCCCCCCCCCCCCCCCCCCCCCCCCCCCCCACGAGACCTTTTTCGCGGGGAGTTTTCCGACTCATCAACACTTTCCCAAAAAAAAACCGGGAAATTTTTTGGGCCCGATTTGACGCCTTGGGGGGTCCGAACCTGTTCTGATTGGCCCAAAATTTTTCACAGGGGGTTCGCGATTGGAGGTTACTGACGCCAAAACAGTCAGAGGGGTGTAAAATGTACCCTTGTTTTTTTTTTTTTTTTTTTTGGCCCGGGGTTCCCCGGGAAAAAGGTAAAATTTTACCTTTTTTATCCCATTAACACAAATGGTGTAAAAAATTGTTAAATTTTTTTGAGAAAATTGCTGTTTAAATGTTTTTCCCCAGTTTTAGCTGTGAAGGGTTAAAGAAGGGCCGTTTTGGGGAAGTGGGAAAGGGGTTTTTGGACAACGTTACAAACCCAGACCGTTTCGTCTTCCTGATTTTCCCTATTTTTGAAAGTTTTTCCCGATCCAGAAACCCCCCAAAAAACACCCTTTCTCCCATAACATTAAAGATGGCTGTGAAATTTAAAATAGCATCCCAAACGGGGGCGATGTTTTAAAGTCCCTTTTTTTTTTAAAGGGAAATAAAAGGGATGTTGTTTAATTTTTTTTGGGAATATTTTGCTTTTTTTTCCCCCCGTTTCCTCCCTCTCTCTCTCCTCCCTCTCTCTCTCCCCCTCGTCTCTTTTTTTTTCCTCCCTCCTCTCTCTCCTCTCACCCACACACACACACACACACCACCCCACACACACACACACACAAAAGGCACTTGCACACCACACACACACACCCACGCACACAAACAAAATGCACACACACACAACACACACACACAAACACCAACACACCACGCACGCGCGCGCAGCACACACACACACACAAAACACACACACACACAAAACACACACACCCACACACGCACAACCACGCACGCACGCACGCACGCACGCCCGCACGCACGCACGCACAAACACAAAAACCACACACACACAACATCACACACACACACACCCCCACCAACACACACCACACACACACAACCCCACAACACACACACACACAACACAAAAACACACACACACACACCACCACCACTTTGATTTTGGCCCCACAAAAATTGACGGAAGCCCTTTTGGTGACCGCTTTACGATAGGGAAAAGCGGGCCCTCCCCGGGGAAAATCACCCATTTTTTCCGGGCGGGAAACTTACCGAAACCCCCCCCAACAAAAGGACCCGGCAAATCCCGAAGTCTAAATTGAACGAAAAGATTATGTAAAGCCCGGGAACATACGGGCCCCGGGTCGCACAAGACAGGGGACTATGGGAAAAACACAGCTACCGCTCTGATGTCCTCTGTATCATTTTTATATGATGAATAAAAAAAATAGAAGATACGGGGAAAGACAGATCTGTGTGTGTATTGTGGGGGGGTTTTTGGGGTGTGTGTGTGTGTGTGTGTGTTTGTTTGTCTGGGGTGTGTTGGGTGTGGTGTTGTGTGTGTTTTGGTGGTGGGGGTTTTTTTTGTTTATGGTAAATCTGGTATTTTAAAAATAATAAATAATAATGAAATAATACAAATATAGCGCATTCTTGTGTACAACTCAATGCTTTTTAAAACCACCATTTCTTTTTATTCATACAATATTCTGCCCCGAAAAAAAGGAAAATACACAATTGCAGACCCCACCTACTGCAAACTGCCTCCCCCAAACTAGTTGGGGAGAAATTTGGAGAAAACTAGTCATCACAGAAAGAAAGGCCTTTTTAAAAGAGTAATTTTTTGGAGCTGAGTTTAAAAGAAGAAAGAGTGGGCCATTACAAAGGGGCTTCGGGGAGGGATTTCCCAAAATAGAAGGTGCTCTAAAACTGGGCCCGGGGCCAAAAAATTTTCCAGAGAACGCTTAGGGATTTTCAAAATTTTTTGTGAAGAAGAGCGAAGGGTCCCGAGAGCTTTGGGAAAGGGCAAAGAAAAAGAGTTAGTGAGGAAAGATTCTTTTAAGTAGCGGAAAAAAAGAACTCCCTTTTTTAAAATTTTGCCCCCGATACTGTAGGGGAAAGGCCAGTGCAGTTCGATCAGCAGGGGAGTGATTCTCACCCCTCCTCCTCTTCAAAACAAGTGGGTCCCAGCGCTTTTTTTTGGACTCTCTCACCCAGCAATCTGTTCTGTGGGAAGCCCACAAACAGAGTTGCAGGGGTCCAATTTTTTGACATCACCGGGAAACAGATTTACCGGACAGCTACTTCTCTGGATAAAAAAGCGTCGGATGGAAGCAAAAACTTCCTCACTCAAAAAAAGGTGACGACAGACACAGATATTTGATTCTGCATGGCCCAGACATTTAACATTTTAAAACCCCAAAGGTATTTGCCCGACTTATTAAAAAGGAAATTCAGTACCATCAAAAACCCCTTGCCCCAAAACTAAACCGAGTTGGGGGCGGGAGGGGGTTTCCAAGGGGCATACTTCATCTTTTCAAAATTTTAATTTAAGCTTTTTAAACTTGTCATCCACCCCCTCACACTGCTGATACACCGAGACCCCCCGATTAACCGAAACAAACTCATCGGGTTTTCCACCTAAAAGTTTTAGTTCATCACATACTTTTTAAAATTTACAATCATGGTCCAGATAACCCCCGACAAGGGCGGGGAGTTAAAAATGTAAACAACACTTTGGGGCCCAATACTGACCCCTGTGGTAAATCCCCTACAAAAAAGGGGACAAAGTAAACCTTACAAACCCCCCACCCAAACCCCCGCCTGCGACCCCATTTTCCCGTGTAAAGATTTTTAACCACGAGAACATCCCATCAACACCAAAAATGACCCCAAGCCTTTTCAAATAAAGGATTGATCTAGGGGGTATCAAAGGCACTCGATCAACAAGGCTACGAGAAAACAAGGGGACTGGGGGGGGGATTTTGCCACAAACCCGTTTCCCGTACGCCTCAAAACAAACATCCCCCATTGGGTATGAACTTCCCATAACAGCTGACCCCCCAAGAAAACCATGGTCGAAAGATGGGGTCTGAAAACTGCTTTTAGCACAACCCTTTCCCCGGATTTTTGAGAGGGAAAGGGAGGTTGGGCACCGGGCTATTGTTCCCTTTTAAATTTATTAAGGGGCCGTCTTTTTTTTTTCCCAAAAGGGTAACCATTTCCGCTTAAACTGAGGAAAGGGTTATGCCTGACAGAGAGATTTGTTTACAATGTTTTTAATCAAAGGGAAACAAATGAAGGCAAAACCGTTTAAGGGGGGAATAGGGGTGGGGGCAAGGGCACAAAATTTTTTCTGGGGATTCACTTATGAGAACGCTATCAATTTTTTATCCACGGGTTAAAAGTACCAAAAAAGGGGGTTTCCCCATAAATTTAAACGTAAAGGGAAATTTGGTTGGGGGGGGATTTTTCATCAAGAAAGTCCGGTGGTTTTTTTATTTAATTTAACAAGAACACTAAATTGGTTTTTTAGAAAAAATTTGAGAAGGGAATTTCGTGGGCAAACTAAATTTTTTTTTTTTTGGGGGTTTTTTTTCCAATAGTTCATTTTAAAAGAAAACAACCCCGCTTTTTGAAGAACAGGTCAATTTTACACGGTAGCATGAAATTTTCTGGCACCTGGAGGCAAATCCCCCCGCCTCACACCTGTTCCCTGCAAAGAACTGGGGGTGGTGGTTTAATCGGGTCTTTTTTCCACGTCCCCCTCGCTGGCCCCCGGGGGGTTGACGTCCCAGCAGCCTCAAGTCCTCGGGGACCAAGGAGCTGAGGGACGGTCTTTCCCCACCTAACACTGCAGGCCGTGGGCGGCCAGGATTTTCCCGAAGGCCCTCGTTAAGCACTTCAAGTAATTGTTGTGAAAACTGCATTGCTTTTTTCTGCTTACGCATGGGCCCCGAGCAAACTCTTGACCTCTTGGGCAAAAACAAACCACACACAAAACTTTCATGTTTCCCTTTAGAACAATCCCCTTTTCCCAGGGGGGGGTCTGAGATCTTTCCCAAAATGCACACAACCAAAGTAATGGTCTGAAAGACCAGCATATCCCCGAACTTCAAACCCCAGAGAAACGCTTTTCTTCAATGGTTTTCCCAAACCCCCCAATCAAGGGTATGGGCCCTGTTTGGAGGGGGGGGGAACAAATTTAGACAGGGGTGATCAGTCCCGGGAGGGGTCTTTTGATGAAGAAATTGGGATCTGAATATCACAAAAAGGAAAAATTTAAAATCACCAAGATAACAAACAGTATTAAGTTTAGCTGAATAAAGGATACAATCTGGAAACTCCTGTAGAAGGGAAGTTAGACAGCAAAGTTGGGGCTTACTTTGGGGGGAGTCTGTAAACAAAAAACCAAAGAACAAGCAGCAATCCCCCGTATTTTTATTTCAAACACACCCAAAAGAACAAAAAATTTTACAGGAGTGAAAGAAACCCAGCATGAAAATTTTTTCGAATCATGAAGGGGTAATCCACCACCTCGTGATTTCCCAAAACCCCAGGGAAAAGAGTGGGGAAAACATAAACCCCAGGGGTCATACGGGGATGTAGGACTCGTCAAACCCCGACGACAACCAATTTTTAGTCAAGACAAAATCGGCCTTTTAAAAAGTCCCCATTTCATTGGGTTTCAAACGCTTTTTTTTTTGACAAAATCGCAAATTGAAAAAACAGCAAACCCTTTAAAAAGTCCCCTTTTTTTGGGTCCTCCTTTTTCTCTTGTACCGTTTTCTTGGAAGATTGGGGGACCAGGCCCCAAAATAAAAAGCCCAGAAAGTTTTAAATTTACAGGGCAAACGAGATGGACTTACATGAAGAAATTTATCCAAAGTCTGTAAGGGAGGGAATTTTCCCCTTTGGGGGCACAGGGGCAGAGCACTCAACAAACTGGAAAGAAAGATCAGGGAGTTGGCTAGCTCGATGCACAGGGGCAGAGCAACTCAAAAGAAACCCGGACCCAAAGACAGGCAGTTGGCTAGCCCCATGCACAGGGACAAGCCCTCAAAAGAACGGACGAAAATCCCGGCAGTTGGCTACTCGAGCACAGGGCCCGAGCACTCCAAAAGAACTGGACAAAGAAACAGGCAGTTGGGTGCTCGATGCACAGGGGCAGAGCAAAAAAACCAAAAAAAAACTGGACGAAAAAATCAGGGAGTTGGGTACTCGATGCACAGGGGCAGAGCACTCAAAAAGAACCTGGGCGAAAGGTCAGCCGGGGGCTACTCATAAAAGGGACAGAGCACTCAAAAGAACTGGAAAGAAAGACAGGCCCGTTGGTAGCTCGATGCACAGGGGGGAGAGCACTCAAAAGAACTGGGCGAAAAACAGGGCCGGTTTGGGTAGCTCGTGCACAGGGACCAAAACACTCAACAGAACTGGGCGAAAGACAGGGCCCTTTTGGGTACTCATGCACAGGGGCAGAGCACTTTAATCAGAACTGGACAAACAGGCAAATTGGCCCAGCTCGATGCACAGGACAGACACTCAAAAGAACTGGGCGAAAGATCAGGGGGTTGGCTAGCTCGATGCACAGGGGGGGGAACACTCAACAAACTGGAAAAAAGATCAGGGAGTTTTGGGTACTCCCAATTTCACAGGGGCAGAGCACTCAACAGAACGGACGAAAGATCAGGCAGTTGGGTAGCCGATGACAGGGGGAGAACCTTTAACAGGGAAATGGAAAGAAAGATCACAGTTGGCTAGCTCGAGGGCCCCGGACGGCACCAAAAGAACTGGCCAAAGATCAGGGAGTTGGGGTACTCATGCACAGGGGCCCGGGCACCAACGAACGGACGAAAAATCAGCAGTTGGGTAGCTCGATGGGAAAAGGGACAGAGCACTCACAGAAAATGGACGAAAAAATAGGGGAGTTGCTAACCCCATGCACAGGGAAAAAGAGCACCAACAGAACGGGGCGAAAGATCAGGCAGTTGGCTAGCTCGATGCACAGGGACAGAGCACTCACAGAACTGGCCCGAAAGATCAGGCAGTTGGCTAGCTCGATGCACAGGGACAGAGCACTCAACAGAACTGGACGAAAGATCAGGCAGTTGGCTAGCCGATGCACAGGGACGGGAGCACTCAACAGAACTGGACGAAAGATTCAGGCAGTTGGCTAGCTCGATGCACAGGGACAGAGCACTCAACAGAACTGGACGAAAGGTCAGGCAGTTGGCTAGCTCGATGCACAGGACAGAGCACTCAACAGAACTGGACGAAAGATCAGCAGTTGGCTAGCTCGATGCACAGGGACAGAGCACTCAACAGAATGGACGAAAGATCAGGCAGTTGGCTAGCTCGATGCACAGGGACAGAGCACTCAACAGAACTGGACGAAAGATCAGCAGTTGGCTAGCTCGATGCACAGGGACAGAGCACTCAACAGAACTGGACGAAAGATCAGGCAGTTGGCTAGCTCGATGCACAGGGACAGAGCACTCAACAGAACTGGACGAAAGATCAGGCAGTTGGCTAGCTCGATGCACAGGGACAGAGCACTCAACAGAACTGGACGAAAGATCAGGCAGTTGGCTAGCTCGATGCACAGGGACAGAGCACTCAACAGAACTGGACGAAAGAT
>CM031595.1:100459397-100464397 GCA_018398815.1 Conus ventricosus | reverse complement strand
GGGTCGGATCATTTACATGAGGAGAGGGTTTCCAGAGAGGTCCTCGCTTAGTGAAAGAAGGGGAGAAACGTGTTCTGGCATGACACTGCAGCAAACCCGAAAAGGCGGAAAATTTCTAAGAGCTGGAGAGAGAGGAGTTGTAGATTGGAGTAGAGGGGGAGGGGGTGTAAAAGTAAGGAGGTGGAGGTGCAAAACTTTAAGCCCGGGGGTGATCATCTTCAAATTTTTCCAATTGTTTTTCAAAGAGGTCGGGGAAGGGTGGGGCTTAGTCTCCTATTCCAAAAATTTCTTATAAGCATGTGGGGAATGGAGGGGGATATTTGTCATCGTCCAAAATAGATCCCATCCTGTGGAACTGTTACTTTAGAAGGGGGGGGGGGGGGAGTTCTGAAAGATAGTGGGATCCTCCCCCCAATAGCAAACGGGGCAAACGAGTTCGGGGGAACGGGGGTGGTTGGGAGTATGCGAAATTCCCCTCCTCCACCCCCTTCTTGTTCAGCCCGGGCTTTAAGTCTGTCCCATCCTTTTAGCCAAAGAAGGGATTTCTAATGGCTTAAGTCGACCGACCTTTTTTCCTTCTCTTCACACCAAGATTAGAAAAACCAGCAGGTAGCGTATCCAAATGATGATCGAAAAGCCATCAACGTTCTTTAAAGGTAATTCAATCGACGACAAAAATCAGATGATTTATAAAGACATCTTTCGCGACCTTGCCACAAGCTTTTAACGCAACCATATCTAGTCAAGACTCTCAACTTCAGCCTTTGTGTAATCAGCCTGTTCTTCAGCAAGACTGATATCCGCTTGAATCTGTAATCTGTTCAGAATGATTTTGAGCACTAATTTGCTGGTGTGGCTGATCAAACTGACAGTACTATGATTCTGATAGTGTCGGAGATTTGCTTTCTTGGGGAGGGTGACGATTAGTGATTACTAAGATTTTGGCATTTGACTCATCGAATATCTGATGCTGCCTCTCCCCCATGTTTCAAGAGTTATGCACCAATATTTCATGTGCCAGCAGCCTCATCATATTTCAGCGACTTCACTGCTACTTTGACTTCTTCACGGATGATTGGAAAGTCGCCTTCATTTGATGAGCCCCGTACTTTTAGCATACTTGGTTCTCTTTTGTCAGGTAATCGTAGAGTTCAGAGCAATATTCAGTCCACATTTCTATGACGTCTTCATGCTGTGTGAAACAGCTGCCGTCATACTGACTTTGCGTTTGTTGGGTCAAATCTTTTACAATGTGAAAAGCTTTCAGCGAGCCGTTGTTTGTTCAGCGGTGTCAGGTTCTTCAGTTGTCAAGAACGAATTCAAGGCTGCTGTTTTACACTCTCTTGTTCTTCGACTGTGCGTTTAAGTTCATGATGGGGTCACTATCGAGATACACCCTTCACAATGTCCTTATTTTAGCCTTGTCCGTGTCAGACCTGTTTGGTTCTACGCAAGGCTGTGGTCCATCTGGCCGTGATGTTGACAATTTAGGAAATGCTTATGGTCACAGAGATTGTTAACAAAAACGAAATCATTATCACTGATGATTTTGATTAGGTGTAATCCTCTGTCATTGGTGGCGTCATTACGTAAGAGGCCACAGTCATTCCTTCACTCTTCTTTGGTATCTACATCATCTTGGCATCCTGGTCACACTGAGTAGCGGGATGTCTTCCTCTGTCAACCTTGATGATGACTGTTTGATGCTGAGCGCAGAATTATCAACATCATGATGTGATGTTGGAGGTACCTGGACACCGTGATGCTGAATGGTTTGGCTGGCAGGAACGTGGTCATGATCCTCCTGGAAACAAGGTGGCATCTGAGAACAGCGTTCCTAGTGTTCTTGTGTATAAGCACTTCGTTTACAGTCTGTCAATAGCATTTTCTGAGCAGATGTATCTGCCATTTGTGTCTGTTTACGTGTGACTTCGAATCAATGCAGTCAAATTTTCAAAAAAAAAGCTACTAACGACTTAGCCTGCCCCATGGGGTACGCTATCCGTCCTGCGAGTCAGATTAAGTCACAATTTCAGCAGAAAAGATGACAAATCCATCAAAATATTATTCCTTGTATTAAATGACAGTTTAATGCTTGTCTGAAATACCGATTGTTAATGTTTGTTTGTATCATTGCTAGAGTGAGAGCCAGATATTTTTTCTTGCCGTACCTGTCTCGCTGTCCAGTGATGATAATAGTACGAAGAAGAAGAAGAAATACTCATTTCTTAATGAAGTGAGAATATCCACATGCATATTAATGCATAAAAAGGCGGTGGTAAAACAAAAATCGAGAACTGTTTTTAATCCTACTGGAAAAGGTTTACGCATGACCTGTGAAGCTAACTGCGTACTGTAACCAAACGCTGTCATCGAATCGATCGCGAATGGCTGACCAAGAGTACCTCAGAGCTGATCTCTTTGCACCCTAAAACGGCCACTTGGCTGTGAAAAAAAATGGCCTCCTTGTCTGTGAAGACTCGCTGATTTCAGATTAGTGGGCAGTGTACATCTACTATCTTCTTTGTTTTTACACCTCTGAATCTTACCCCCACCTCCCTGCCTTTTCCTTTCTTTCTTCCTTCTCAGCATATGTTGTATACCTCCACGTCGTCTTCCTCTTGAAAGCGAAAGATGGAAAGAAAGAAAGGAAAAAGCAGTGAAGGAAAGAAAAAGTGAGGAAAAGAAAGAAAAAAAAGAAAGAAAGAAAGAAAATTACTGGGTACTCGGAAAAGAGCAGGCCTTTCAGTTCAAACGACCGGCCCATGGATCTGCCCTTTTATCCAAATATACAGTCTGCTTTTTAATACAGATCCACGATCCGCTCTTCAACACGAGTATCCACAATTTGCTCTTTGATCTGATTCCACAATCTGCGGATCCACAATATGCTCTTTGACCCGGATCTACAAACAGCTTTTTGACCTGGATCCACTATTAGCCTTTCAGTCCAGACCTACAATCTGCTCTTCGATCTGATTCCACTGCCTGCGATCCACAATCCTCTCTTTGACCCGGATCCACAATCCTGTCTTTGACCCGGATCCACAGTCTGCTCTTTTATCCACAATTACCTTTTTGACCCGGATCCACGATCCTCTCTTTGACCCAGATCCACAATTAATTCTTTGACCCGGATCCACAATAATTTCTTTGACCCGAGACAATTATTTATATGACCCGATCCACAATTATTCCTTTGACCCGGATCCACAGTTAGTTCCTTGACCCGGATCCACAATCAGTTCTTTGACCCGGATCCACATTTAGTTCTTTGACCCGGATCCACAATTAGTTTTTTTACCCGGATCCACAGTTAGCTTCTTGACCCGGATTCACAATCAGTTCTTTGACCCGGATCCACAGTTAGTTCTTTGACCCGGATCGACAGTTAGTTTTTTTACCTGGATCCACAATTATTCATTTGACCCGGATCCACAGTTAGTTCTTTGACCCAGATCCACAGTTAGTTCTTTGACCCGGATCCACAGTTAGTTCTTTGACCCAGATCCACAGTTAGGTTTTTGACCTGGATCCACAATTATTCCTTTGACCTGGATCCACAGTTAGTTCTTTGACCCGGATCCACAGTTAGTTCTTTGACCCGGATCCAAAGTTAGTTCTTTGACCCGGATCCACAGTTAGTTCTTAGACCCGGATCCACAATTAGTTTTTTTTACCCGGATCCACAATTAGTTCTTTGACCCGGGTACACAATTAGTTTTTTTTACCCGGATCCACAGTTAGTTCTTTGACCCGGATCCACAGTTAGTTCTTTGACCCAGATCCACAATTAGTTTTTTTACCCGGATCCACAATTAGTTCTTTGACCCGGATCCACCGTAAGTTCTTTGATCCGGATCCACAATTAGTTTTTTTTACCCGGATCCACAGTTACTTTATGACCCGGATCCACAGTTAGTTTTTGACCTGGATCCACTGTAAGTTCTTTGACCCGGATCCACAGTTAGTTCTTTGACCCGGATCCACGATTAGTCCTTTGACCCGGATCCACAATTAGTTCTTTGACCCGGATCCACAGTTAGTTCTTTGACCCGGATCCACAAATAGTTCTTTGACCCGGATCCACAAATAGTTCTTTGACCCGGATCCATAAATAATTCTTTGGCCCAGATCCACAGTTAGTTCTTTTTGGCCCAGATCCACAATTGACTCTTTGACCTGGATCCACAATCCTCTCTTTGACCTGGATCCACAATCCTCTCTTTGACCCAGATCCACAATCCTCTCTTTGACCCAGATCCACAATTCTCTGTTTGACCCAAACCCACAATGCTCTCCTTGACCTGGATCATCAATCTTGTCTTTGACCTGGATCATCAATCTGCTCTTTGACCCGGATCATCAATCTGCTGTGTGACCTGGATCATCAATCTGCTCTTTGACTCGGATCGTCAGTCTGCTCTTTGACCTGGATCATGAGTCTGCTCTTTAACCTGGATCATGAGTCTGCTCTTTGACCTAGATCATGAGTCTGCTCTTTAACCCGGATCATCAGTCTGCTTTTTGACCTGGATCATAAGTCTGCTCTTTGACCTGGATCATGAGTCTGCTCTTTGACCTGTATCATGAGTCTGCTCTTTAACCCAGATCATAAGTCTGCTCTTTGACCCGGATCATGAGTCTGCTGCTCTTTAACCCAGATCATAAGTCTGCTCTTTGACCTGGATCGTCAATCTACTCTTTGACCTGGATCATCAATCTGCCCTTTGACCGGATCATCAGTCTGCTCTTTGACCTGGATCATCAGTTTGCTCTTTGACCTGGATCATCAATCTGCTCTTTGACCTGGATCATCAATCTGCTCTTTGACCTGGATCATCAGTCTGCTCTTTGACCTGGATCATCAGTCTGCTCTTTGACCTGGATAATGAATCTGCTCTTTGACCTGGATCATCAATCTGCTCTTTGATCTGGATCATCAGTCTGCTCTTTGAACTGGATCCACATAAAACTTTTAAGGGCTTAGCTCGTGTGCC
>CM031595.1:100446897-100454397 GCA_018398815.1 Conus ventricosus | reverse complement strand
AGAGAGAGAGAGAGAGAGAGAGAGAGAGAGAGAGAGAGAGAGAGAGAGAGAGAGAGAGAGAGTATAACCTCAGAAAGGAAGAGGTAGCAATCACTTAAAGAGTTAAAGAGACTAATTGTAAAATTCACTGTGCCTGGAACATTCTGAGATTCCAGAGCACCCAGCATCTTTGTGGAGGGAATAGAAAACAAAACATGGGGTCCGACACCGAACCGTTTCGCGCAGTAACTGCCTTGTACTCTTTACACACACAAAATATTCTTCTAGATAAAGTGCCGATGTTGCTAGTAATCCCGCTCACAGATGATCTCTTCCTGCTGCTGCTGCTGCTGTTCCACGGTAAGGAAGCTTAGGATGTCACTGGACGGCTGGCAGACGAGTGAGGCAGAAAGTTTCCTTTGGTAAGGGCCACATAAGAGGAAATAGGCATCATTTACAGAATGTCTTCTTCTTCGGTGGTTGTTCCTAGTCAAATTCTGCAGAGCAAAAAAAAAATCTTTGCTAGGTCAGCTGAAAACACACACTGGCAAACACGTTGACAAAAACACACACCAGCAAATAGGTAACTGAAAACATACACTGGCAAACACGTTAACAAAAACACACACCAGCAAATAGGTAACTGAAAACACACACTGGCAAACACGTTAACAAAAACACACACCAGCAAATAGGTAACTGAAAACATACACAGGTGAACATACACAAAGGGGAAAAACACTGACAAACAATTAAATAAAAGCACATACTTTGGCATACGGGTGAATTGAAAATACACACAGGCAAACAGGTAAACAAACACACACACAGGTTAACAGACATAAGCAAAATTATGCACAGATGAACAGATAAGCGAAAACACATACATTGGCGGACAGGTAAACAAAAACATAAACTTGCGAACAGGTAAACAGATCAAATATACTCGATTAATCAAGTAACAAAAAACATGTATTGAAGAACTGGTAAACAACATACATAGCCAGACAGGTAGACACAAATCTTACACTGACAAACAGGTATTCAAAAATCATACACCAACAAACAGGTAAACACACAAAAAAGAAAAACATGCATAGGCAACAGGTAAACAAAAACCACACTCTAGCAAACAGGTAAGCAAAAACATGCACAGGCGAACAAGATAATCAACAAACATCCACTGGTAAATAGGTTAACAAAAGAGCATGTACAGGCAAACAGATAAACAAGAAGCATCCACTGACAAACAGATAAACAAAACCCAAATACAGGCAAACAAGTGAACAAAAAACACCCACTGGCAAACAGGTAAAGAAAAGCAGGTAGAGGTAAACAAGAAGCATACACTGGCAATCAGGTAAACAAAAACATGTACAGGCAAATAGGTAATCAAGAAATACACACTGGCATCCAAGTAAACAAAAAACATGCACAGACTCGCTCAAAAATAAACGATCCTAGTTTCGCATAGAAAAATCTGTTGTGGCATATTTTTCCCATTATGTCTTTCATCATAAACCATTTGTTTCTCTCTCTCTTTTTGTATTTCGTATGATTCAGTTATTTATGTTTAATCCGTTTCTTTATTCATATCCTGTTTCTACGAAAACCTGTCTTTTTTGCCGGATTTTTTTTTCTTGGGATATCTCTGTCTGCATCCAACTCCACGAAACACATGAAAGCCTCAGTACGGGAACAGTCGAATCGCGATGTTATCACGAGGAGTGCACATTGATACTTCACTCTGTATCGCTAGGAGACAGAAAGCACTGACGTGGAGAACACGGGATAAGACAGGCTGGGTGGGCAGATGAAATGTAAAGGGCACGTGGTGTGGAAGGCATGCTATTTGACCTTCTACCCATTCATCACAACTTGTCCACAGAGACTTGTATTACCCGACCAAAGTTTTCTGCTCATCTCTTTCATTCCCACCCCTCTTTAATCCCCTTCTTCTGGGCCCCATTCATTCCCTTTTCACCCCGTCCTACCCTACCCCCCCCCCCCCCCCCTTCTCTCTCTCTCTCTCTTGCTCGCTCTCAACAGAGCTGAGTCTGATCGTATGCTTTTCGAATCATATTAATTTCCTCTAGCTTTTCTTAACTGATGTCAGATCTCCCTATGGTCTGACGCGGTGTTTGTTCAACGGTGCTGTGTTCTGTACATCTGATGTTTGGTGTCTTCCGGTGTCACCTCATCTCCATGCCTTGGAGTCTCCTTTCCAAATCTGCTGTGAGGATCCATGTCCGGCACGCATACAGGAAGATGGAATATACTTGTGCACTCAAGAGCCTGATCTTGTGTTTCATGAAGACATTTTTGCCCTTCCGTGCAATTTTGTCGAGACAATGCTGGTATTGTCTTTGCTGTCCTACAGAACATTTCTGATTTGAATCCCTCATTGCTAATGATGGCTCCCAGGTGAGAACTGTCGAACAGTTTCTGGTTTTGTCCATGGACAATATGTTATCAGTACTGATGGTGTTGTGGCTGGCCATCACCTTAGTCTTCTCGGCGCTGATTTCCCTGGCACATCTTATTGATGTTCAATCCAGTCTTTGAACAGGCGAGTTCATGTTCACTACCTGCCGGGCCATCGATGTTATCTGCAAAGCGAAGGCTCGTGATGGGTCTTCTCACAATGCTGACTGTACTGACATGATCTTCATGTACGTCACTCACACTGCATTCCAGGAACATGTTGAACATTTTAAAACACAGAATGACAGCCCTCGCGAACTCCAGCCGATGTAAGAAACCACTCTCCAGTCGCGCGCTGTCTAAGCTCTGCACCAGTCACCTCGGAGTATAGTTGCTGAATAATATTGATAAGATTTTGTCCTCTTTTTTTTCTTCACTGTAGCCTACAAAGCCTCCTGCCACACTCGGTCAAAAGCCTTGTTTAAGTCCATGAAGAAGTGGCAGCACTCTTTCTGATATTGACGATACTTTTTCACAGAGGATAGGCAGGTTAAAGATCTGTTCAATACTAGTTCTGCTTATGCAGAATCCAGCCTGTTCTTCGGCAGTAAACTGTAATCTATTTAGAATGATTTTGAGCATCACTTTGCTCGTATGGCTGATCAAACTGACAGTGCGATAGTTCTGGTAGTGATAACCTTCTTTTTATAACGTGGCTCCTTCTTTCCAGACCCACTGTGAGGGTCCATATTTTGCATGCATACAGAGAGGTGGTATATACCTGTTCACGCAAGAGCCTGGTTTTATGTTTCTTTATCATTGCCCTTCCATGCAGGTTTCAATCTGACGGCGCTGATATTGTCTTAGCTGCCTTTCGTAGAGTGGGAGGGAAGTAATATTTGATCTTTGTTATTATTTGATACGTTTCTGATTCTGTTATCGTGTTCCTAGTCTTCCGTCTGTCCTCACAGTGTCATAAGCGTTGAGGAGCATTTGGACTGAAGCAGTGTGGACCTACCTTCTTTCAGTGCCATTTCATAGTGTTTGTTGTTGTTCACACACACACACACGCACGCACGCACGCACGCACGCACGCACGCACGCACGCACGCGCACGCGCATCAAATTCACGTTCGCGTTTCGTGTACACAAGATTTAACGCAGTCATCTCTGTTAATTCATGCTGGTAACTTCAGCCCTTACACGTTAAAGAAGAACGTCCAGACCAACACACTACTAAATCAAATCCACTACCTGAGTCTGAGTAATCACAGCAGAAGACAGAATGGCACCTGGTCTATTCCAGCAGCGCGGAAAGGTTAGCAGCACGCCGCACCAGTGAATGAGTTCTGCCAGAGGATGAAATTGTAGAACATGAGCATTAGCGCAAGATAATGTTCCAAGATTAGATGGAATGGACGTGATGGGAGGTGGATGGATGAGGGAGGTGTCAGTAAGAAGAACAGGCTGAGAGGTATCGACTGGCAGATGTACGTAACGTACCACACAGGAGTGATGGCTGTTTCTGACAGTTTGTTTTGAGTACGTATTATATACAACACTGTTGACTGATTTGTCCTCTGGGGCGGTAATGGGAAGAATTAATGTGGGTGGTTTTAAATATTCTGACGTAGTTAATAAACAAAATGACCACGAAATGATGTGTGAGTCCATGTGCGCGTGTGCATGTATGTATATGTGTGTATATACGCATGTGTATGATTGCGTCCATGCGTGTGTGTCCGCGCGTGTGTGCGTGCGTGCATGCATGCGTGTGTGTGTGTGTGTGTGTGTGTGTGTGTGTGTGTGTGTGTGTGTGTGTGTGTGTGTGTGTGTGATGTATTGCACGAGCCATGTGTGCTCAGAGGCCTATGGAATGCCGACAGCTGTTGTTTTTACCCTAAGGGCAGTTTTTTCAAATGCACATGACAATAGATCACCTGATCTGAGCACCAGGGTCTTCTTTCTTTTATTCTTGTCTTCTTCTTCTTCTGCTTCTTCTTCTTCTTCTTCTTCTTCTTCTTTTTAACTTTTCCCCCATCTGTTAACTTGCTCTTTCGCTCGCACAATTTTCTTTTCTTTTTTAATTCGTTCGCTTATGTGTGAATTCGTTTATTCTGCTGTTTGTTTCGAAATCTTCTCACTGGAACATTTTCATTTGTTTATATAATTTTCGTTTATTTTTCTTCTCTTCCTTTCTTTTTCACTTTGAAATTTCAGTATCAAGGGTTTTTTTTTATCCTTTTCATTTTGTCTGTTAAAGCATTGGGCTATGTGATCTTTTTTTTTTTTATTAACACAGAAGGATGTTGACAGCATATGAGGGAAGGCACTATGGTTGTAATAGTTTGGTTCTTGAGGCTTCAGAACTGCTAGTTAAGATATGGGTTTCAGCCATACCAACTTCATACACAAAGACTATCACTACGCTTACATCTTCATTTTTCCCTCATTCTCACACTCTCCCACCCACCCTCTCACCCAGAATTCTCGTGGACGACACTGACGCAAGTGGAACATCAGCATCAGATCGAAAGGAGTAGCGAAGGCTACTCAAAGTTCTACTTGTCTGATAACACAGGAGCAGTGTAAGGAAGTACAGTCGGTGATTTGTTATGATTGTGGACATTTCTGATCATGTTGTGAGGATTTTTGTTTGTTTGTTTGTTTTTGTGTGTGTGATTTTTTAATCACATATTCGACAAACTCTGTGCGGCGTTGGGCTGAAGCAGTGTTGACCGATCATGTTTCAGAGCCAGGCTGCAGTGTTTGTTGTCGAAATGTAGGCCTGTAACTGTGGTTGTTGGAAATCACATTATGTTGTTTTCCAACTGTATTTGCTAAAGGTGCATCCTCAGAGCTAGCTCTCTCTCTCTCTCTCTCTCCTCTCCTCTCTCTCTCTCTCTCTCTCTCTCTCTCTCTCTCTCTCTCTCTCTCTCTCTCTCTATTCTCTCTCTCTCTCTCTCTCTCTCTCTCTCTCTCTCTGTGTGTGTGTGTGTGTGTGTGTGTGTGTGTGTGTGTGTGTGTGTGTGTGTGTGTGTGTGTCCGTCCTCTGTCTGACTCCACCAGGTAGTCAATTAAATGGCGCAGCAGTCGACTGGTGGGCACGGATCAGAATTTGATTCTCGACAACATCCAGCTTTGATTCACCCAGAGACTAGAACCGGTTCTTTCGGCCCTGTTGTAAGCCACTGGAAGGTCCTCAAAAGAACAGACAGGCTTTGATTCACCAAATGTCGTCCAGGAAATCGTGAACTCCAGCCTTGCCCTGACCTGTTGACTGATTCTCCTCCCAATCTCCTTTACTTTTATGATAATTTTTGTTGTTGTTTTTTCTTCATTCTTCTTTTTTTCCGCTCTGCGCGCCATGGTCCTATTATTCTAATTTCGAACACATAACATGCATCACTTCTTGTCTAGTGGAGGTTTGTTGTTATCATGGACAGCACACACGCGCGCGCGCGCGTGCGCACACACACACACACACACACACACACACACACACACACACACACACACACACACACACACACACACACACACACACATCTCTGAATGAGCGGGTGACTGGAGGTGCTGGTCGTGGTGGTTGGAGAGGATGGGCTGGAAGAGTTGCAGGGGATGTAATCACGCCGTCACAGGCGACCCTACGCCAAGGTAGATGGACTGCGCAGAAAAAGATGATTAGTGCCGTAAATTCGAAAGCGGACCAGTCGACTGGTCAGCGCGGGGCTAGGGTTTTGCGTCAGGGCAGCGTCCGGTCAGTTAGAGCGTTACCTTTTGTTGTTGTTTGAGGACGCTACAGTGGATCTACAACGCGGACCAAAAAAAAAAAAAGAAACAAAAAAAAAAAGAAAACAAACAACAGAGAGACGAGGGATGCTGGTTCTATTCTTGTCTTTTAATGACGTCTGGGTTTGTGGAGAATCCAAGCCAAAATGCGCCAACAGTCTACAGTCACGCTATGTAATTAACTACTTGCAAAAGTGCAAAAATCTCAATTGAGAATGGAATTCGATGAAGGAATAAAAAAAAAATTGAAAGCCAGTTTCTGTTAACCCCACGACTGCTACTGACGTGTACTCTGATCAGTGGAAGTCTGCAGCTTCCTTGTGATGAGATGAGACAGACAGATCAGCTGACTAGACACCACTGTCTGTCTTTTCTTATTTCACAGGTGACAGGATCAGCTGACTCGGCAGAAGCTACTGTACTGTAAAATATGCACGAGGTTTGTACTTCTTCAAACCAGTATGCTTGGATCTGCTTTCAGGACGGTTCAGCAGTTCAGGGGTTAAAAAGATAGACTCTGACTTTCGTTCTTGGAGATTCTGTCGCATGTAATTCTGATTTAGAATCAGCACACCATAAAACTGACGTAAGATGATTCGTTTCATTCAGTAACACACATAAACACACGCGCGCGCACGCGCGTGCGTGCGTGTGTGTGTTTATATTGTCATGTTAGTCGGGACTTCTTTCCGTTACATATACGCAGATCCTGACAAGATCCAGGTCCTACAAGTTGCAAAGTGAAATTCGAAGTGCCTGGAAGTGTCGTTAATACTTCGCATCTGGGATGCGGCACTTGGAGAATGTGACTTTTTTTTACGGAAGGTAGATAGTCTCAAGACTCTGATGTCTTCCTTATGGAGACCGACAAAAGTAGATCGATTTTTACAACATTTGAGGGTCCACACGAGTCTTCACCAAGAATGAAATATAAGAATATATATATATATATATATATATATATATATATTGAATTATAAACAAAGCTTGCTCTTATGTCTTAGATTGAAGAAATAGGGGGAGATACGCATTCATATCTGCAGTGGTAGATGATTCTGCCTAACTAACAGTAAGTGGGTGAATGGGGAAAATAAAATAAATGCTTCTCAAAATGAGCCTTCAGCAAGCTTATATCTCCAAGGGGAGACATCCTCCAATAGGGAGGGAAACTCACTAACATATAACTCCTGGTCATATACCGATATTTCGAAATTTGGTGGTTTCTCCTCAGTGACCGCGGAAAGTGGTAATTTGACTCCTCTGCCTTTTCAGTTTTAAGAAGAATGCAATCTCAGAAAAGGTTGG
>CM031595.1:100424397-100441897 GCA_018398815.1 Conus ventricosus | reverse complement strand
GAGTTTTACAGTTAGATCAGAAATACACAGCTGCAAAAACATTAACAGGAACTTATTCTAGGCCAATGCTTACGATATTCATCGATATGTGCTTCCTTTAAAATCATAGTCTGCAACTTCTATATTTAATGTACTGCCGATCCTTCTTTCCATAATCATTATCACATGTCAATGCCTGTATGCATCACAGGTCAACGTCTTTGACTAGATTGCAGCTTGTCCGATCTACAGTGATGAGAAACCTGAAGAATCACCTCAGCATACAAGATTGAATTCGCCATACCATAGACCATTTTGCAGAGTTCAACATCAATAGAGGAAGTGACCGCATACACAGACTTGAAGGAAGAGCAAGAAACAAAACATCAACATCAAAGGAAAAAATGATCCATCCATGCATGTTTTTAGTGCTGATGTGGTCTTTGCTGCGCTTGAGAGGATTTCTGTATCGGATCTCTCGTTGTTAATGATTGATCCCGGGTAATGACCTGTTGAACTATTCCTTGTTTCTGTCTTGGGCAACTATATCAGTCGTAACTGCGGTATTTGGCTGGGGATTGATGTTTTCGGCGCTGATCTCCATGCTGAACAGTGTTAATGTTTAATCCTTTCTTTTAACACGCATGGCGACTCATCGATGTCATCTTGATTTCGAGTGTTAGCAACGGTTCTTAAACCAAAGTTGACTGTGCTGGCGTGATCCTAAAGTGCATCAGTCATGATATACATTCCAAAAGTGGGACACAGAAGACAGCCTTGACAAACTCCGTCTGAAGTATAAAACCACTCTCCAACAGCACATTGCATGAGTACTTAATTGGTTGCTTTGGAGCACATTGCATAAGTACTTAACTGGTTGCTTTGGATGGTATGGATTGACTTTTGCCCGAGGTTAGATTTCTTCATTTTGGCCCTCAGCACCTTTTGCCAGACTTCGTCAAACGCCTTCTTAAAGTCTTTGGAGACGTAGCAGGTATCCTTTTAGTATCTGGTGTACTTTTCCCAAACACGATGCAGGTTGAAGGTTTATTCGATGGAGCTACATCTGTTTTTGCGGAATTCATCCTGTTCTACAGCAGTTACTGTATATGCCTGCGACTCTGATCCGTTCAGAATGATTTTGAGTACGACTTTGCTGGCATGACTGATCAAACTGATCATGCGGTGGTTTTGGCCGTGCTGGGTCTTTGCTTACCTGGGAATGGTGAAGTATTGGCGTGGGTCACACGCCACTGTGATGTGGTGGTTTTGGCCGTGCTGGGTCTTTGCTTACCTGGGAAGGGTGAAGTATTGGCGTGGGTCACACGCCACTGTGATGCGGTGGTTTTGGCCGTGCTGGGTCTTTCCTTACCTGGGAAGGGTGAAGTATTGGCGTGGGTCACACGCCACTGTGATGCGGTGGTTTTGGCCGTGCTGGGTCTTTCCTTACCTGGGAAGGGTGAAGTATTGGCGTGGGTCACACGCCACTGTGATGCGGTGGTTTTGGCCGTGCTGGGTCTTTCCTTACCTGGGAAGGGTGAAGTATTGGCGTGGGTCACACGCCACTGTGCCTGACGTTACTGCAGGTGGCAGAATAACAGCTACTGTCCATCCGCCATATTTCAGGAGTTCCGCAGGGATGTTGTCAATACCTGCAGATTTACCACATTTCATTGACTACAATGTTAGCGAAGTTGGATCTCCATTGCTCTGATAGTAGTAGAGTTGTGAGCAATGTTCAGTCCACTTTTTTGCGACGTCTTCCTCCTGTGTGAGACAGTTACTGTCGTTGTCCTGAATGGTGCTAACTTTGCTTCTGTTTGGTCACGACTTTTAAAAGCTGACTTCGTGTTGTCATTGTCTAGCTTGTCCTCATTGTCCTGCCATTGTTGCTTGATCCAGTTTTCCTTTGCATTCATGATTTCTTGACTGTGCCTCTTGTTTACAGCGCTGTTTGCTCCTCCCCCTTCCTTGGTTTTCTTGTGAGAGGTTAAAACTCTCAGTGTCCCCCATATCGAATTTCTTTTGCGTTCGTGTGCGAGTGTGTATGTGCGTACGCGTGTGTGTACGTCTGCCTGTGTGTGTGTGTGTGTGTGTGTGTGTGTGTGTGTGTGTGTGTGTGTGTGTGTGTGTGTGTGTGCGTGCGTGCGTGCGTGCGTGCGTGCGTGCGTGCGTGCGTGCGTACGTGCGTGCGTGCATGCGTGCGATTCCTGGCTTTGATTTCCATCTGCTTGTTCCTTGGATATCTGCTGCTATTTCGGTTATTACCAGTGGGAAACTCCTTGTTTATCTGCTGCTATTTCGGTTATTACCAGTGGGAAACTCCTTGTTTATCTGCTGCTATTTCGGTTATTACCAGTGGGAAACTCCTTGTTTATCTGCTGCTATTTCGGTTATTACCAGTGGGAAACTCCTTGTTTATCTGCTGCTAATTCGGTTATTACCAGTGGGAAACTCCTTGTTTATCTGCTGCTGTTTCGGTTATTACCAGTGGGAAACTCCTTGTTTATCTCCTGCTATTTCGGTTATTACCAGTGGGAAACTCCTTGTTTATCTCCTGCTATTTCGGTTGTTACCAGTGGGAAACTCCTCGTTTATCTGCTGCTATTTCGAATAAATGAAAAGATTGACTTGTTCAGAAAACAGACAACAAAACGGTTTGATGTTGTTTATTTTTTTACAGTTCGACGGGGAGGGTCTGTGTACTACCTGACTCTAGAAGACAAAAACTACCCAGTGTGACCGACTCTACCCATCAATTTCAACACACTCGGCTGACCCAGAGTCCCCCTGCCCCTCTCTCCTTCCCCTCCCTCTAGCACATCTCCTTACACACAATTGGTTACTTACCCATGATGAATGACTTCTTTCTTTACCAAGAGTCGCTGATTCCGCACGCACGGAAAATGGCCTCGCGGTCATGATAAATGGCCTCATTGTTGGGTCCAGACTCGTTGATTCCAGACTAGTAGCAGACAGTCTACATCTTCTTTCCGTCCTCCCCACCTTCAGTGTAAAAGACCGTGTCCTTTTTTCCCCAACATCTATGACTTCCACCCTCATCCCGCACCCACCTACACCTTTCCCCTACACCCCCCTCCTTCCTCCTCCTTTACCCTTCTCCTAATGCATTTTCCATCCCCCCCACCCCCCGCCTCTCCTTCCCTTTTGAGTGAAAGTCAAGCTAATCTGACTGTCTGTTTTGTTTTCACACTTGTGATATGTGTGTAAATTGGAACAGTAGTTACTGGAAAATAATGTGATGAATCATTGACGAATATTTCACATTGTTGTGACCATAAACATAACATACAAACAGTCCTACCTATGCATACTCAACCAACGCGTGATCATGCAAGTATTATACATACTGCTTACTAAGAAAGAGGTTTGTCTTTAAGCTTGTCTTGAATGCCGTGAAAGAATCTGCGTATCTGAAAGACAGAGGTAATTGTTCCATGTGACCGGGGCTTAGAGAAAGAAAGATTTGTCTCCGTTGGTCTTTGATCGAATTTAATATAGGCGGTAGTCAGTGGACGAACGAAGATAATGAAAAGGCTGATGATAATTACCATTTTCATTATAGTAGCAATGGTGGTGGTGGTTATGGTAGTGATCGTGATAATAATAATTATCATGATCACGATCATGATGTGGAAAAAAATACGTTTGTCACCATTTCATGAATAGTCTGAATAAACAGGAAGTTTTGGGAAACAAATAGCAAACATTGTTCTCTTCTGTTGGCTTGAAAACAGTTACTATATGGCCTAAAAAGCTACGTCCGTGCACTGTAACCAGCAACTCGCATCGCAGTCAACGCCCTTAGCTGAGCAAACGTCCCTCAGAGCTTATCTTCTCCACACCCACGAAATGGCCCGTGGTCATGGACGAAAATGGCCTTTTCGTTCTTCAAGACCCGTTCATCCTCTCTGTCACTTGTATAACGACCTTTCTTTTAACATCTCTGACTCTCATCACACCCCATCCCAGCTTTTCCCTCTCCTTCCCCGTTCTGCAACCCGCCACCCCACCCTTCTTCTTCCCCCCTCCTTTACATCCATGTACCATATCTGCCCCCGTCCTTCCCTTTGAAGTGAAAATCAGGCTTCGATGAATGTCTTCGTTTCCACTCCTGTCATCTGCGTGTAAAAAGGAACAACAACAAGAAAATGAAATACTCAACAATAAGATGAAATATTAGATATAGAAACAACAGCTATGAGATAAAAAGACATTATTAGAGAGAGAGAGAGAGAGGGGAGGGAGAGAGAGAGAGAGAGAGAGAGAGAGAGGAGAGAGAGATGTAAGAGTAGTGATGATGATGAAAATTATGATAATGTATCACTAGGCCCTACAGGTTGAATTAGACCTGTAATGCGAAAAAGAGCAGGGCATTTATGTTCAAGGAATCGGAAGGATTGCCTTTAGAAAAAAAGGATTGCCTTTTTAAAAAGAAAACATAAAAACGACAATTTGGAATGCTATACCCGTGTTCTTTCCAGTCCCATTTTTTGAAATTCCAGATCTCAAATTTTCGGAAGGAAGTTCTCTCGCTGACATAGAAGCAGAAATAATCACATTTTCAACAGAAAGTAACGTTCTGCCTCGTAGTGTTCTTGCTCGAGATTTGCCTTGGTTTGATTTTAATATCAGACAACATTTTAAGTATTCGTGCTTAAAGGATTAAAAAAAAAAGAATTATCAAGGATCAAAATTCGCACAAAATTTGATATACATGTAGTTTAACTGAGATTATCTTTTTCTCGGCATGTAAACAGAATCGGGCAGGTAGGTGAGAGGTAGGGGACATATTTGTCTCATCGTGACTGCAACTTCCTTACGCCGTAAGCTATAAGCATCGACGTTTTGTTTGTGTGTGTGTGTGTGGGGGGGGGGGGGGGTTGCGTGCGTGCGCGCGCGCGCGTGTGTGTGTGTGTGTGTGTGTGTGTGTGTGTGTGTGTGTGTGTGTGTGTGTGTGTGTGTGTGTAAGAGAAACCGAGAGAGAGACAGTGTGTGTGTGTGTGCTCGTGCGTGTGTGTGTGCGCACACGCGCATGTGTGTGTGTGTGTGTGTGTGTGTGTGTGTGTGTGTGTGTGTGTGTGTGTGTGTGTGTGTGTGTGTGAGAGAGAGAGAGATAAGAAACAACGTCAAGTGCTACAAATGTTACTGGCATTTCATAGCGTTGATGTTGTCTTCACTGCTCTTGGGATGGGAGGATATCTGGTTTGGATCCCTCGATGCCAATGATGGATCCCATGCAGGTGGACATCAGTAGTGATGGTGGTGCTGCGGCTAGCCATCAGCTTGGTCGTATCAGCACAGATGTCTGTGTCATATCTTGTTGATGTTTGATCCAGTCTGTTAACGATCTTTTCGAGTTCCTGTTCACTTCCTGACAGGCCTTAGACGTCGTCGTTGAAGAAAAGTCCTATTTTGGTACGGATTCACGGAATGGATCTGCGCCAAAGTTTATCAGGTTTGTTCTTGGGCCACATTCCATCTCTCCACCAGTTTTCATCAAAATCGGTCAGCAGGTTTTGTGTAATCTTGCTGAATCAATGCCGAATCTGCCCCTTCCATCCGGGTCCTTGCCAGAACTCAGTGAGTTCGTCTTTTCGCCACATTCCATCTTTTTACTAATTTTGTTGTTGTTGTTGTTAAAATAGCGTCAGTGCTTGGTGTGGAATCCTTTTGCTAGCCGGACAAAGAAAGATATACGTAGGTAAAAATATAACCTCCAGGACAGATGAAATTCGCACACAAAAAGACAGAAAGAAAGAAAGAAAAGGCGAAACAAAGAAAGAAAGAAGAAAGAAAGAAAAAAAGAACAGAAAGAAAGGACGACGGAAAAAAAGGAAAAAAAGAAAGAAAAGAAAGGGAAAGAAAAGAGAGAAAAAAGGCAAGAGACAAAGAAAGAAAAGGCTGAACAAACAAAGGCGAGACTTGAAAGGACCGCACAGGGGGCAGAATAGAACTGATGACTTCATCAGACAGTTTTATAAGAGGGCAAGGCTTGGGAGCCGCTGGGCGTCAGACTGGATCTAATGAATTCAGTGATGTGTGGACCCAAAGCCCAGCTCCAGGCGCTCATCGGCAAGGTCAACAAGCCGTGAACGTGGGCGCTCGCTTTGCTTCTGGGTGGATCGCCCAGGATAAGTTGTAGTGTTTGTTATGAGACCGAGTTTCATGAGTGTGTGCGTGTGTGTGTGTGTGTGTGTGTGTGTGTGTGTGTGTGTGTGTGTAAAATCTGACTCGGAATCAGATTTGATCAATCCTCAACCCTGAATCACATTGTCAACAATGAGCTGAACAAACTCATTTGTTTTTTCTCTCGTTCCTGATCTGTGTTATGATCCAAGTTAGTGTGTGTCGGCACGTGTGTGTGTGTGTGTGTGTGTGTGTGTGTGTGTGTGTGTGTGTGTGTGTGTGTGTGTGTGTGTGTGTGTGTGTGTGTGTGTGTGTGTGTGTGGTGTGTGTGTGTGTGTATGAGAGAGAGAGAAGAGAGAGAGAGAAGAGAGAGAGAGGAGAGAGAGAGAGAGAATCGGAATATTAGTCTCCAACCGAATCAAATTAATTCGTCACGAAAAGGGTCAATGCAATTGTCAGAAAGGACAGATACGAGCAATATAGATTTTCCTTTTGTCGTTCATTGTCATTTGGGATAGTAAAATTCTCTCTCTCCCTCCCTCCCACCCTCCCCCTCTCTCTCTCTCTCGCATTTTCTCTCTCTCTCTCTCTCTCTCTCTCTCTCTCTCTCTCTCTCTTCTCTCTCTCTCTTCTCTCTAAGTGTGTGTGTGTGTGTGGTGTGTGTGTGTGTGTGTGTGTGTGTGTGTCCATTTGCGAATAAAATGCGGATCCAACAGGGAGTCACAATTGATATTTCCAGTCAACTTACCGGTAGAAACATTAAAGCCTAATCTCCTTTCACGTGAATAAAGAGGACGGATTGTGAAACTGTCGCAAAGAATGTGGACCTTTCACCTGACATTTCTGTTCATAAAGGACTTATGGAAAGTGGATCGGTGCATAATTCGACAACTTTGCCTTTCGGATTTCAATTCCTTAAAGGACCGGGCTGGATGAGAGAGAGACAGGGGAGGCTTTAAGATGTTTCTGGTCTCTCCCAGCTCCCCAGTGGCATAAAGGACATTTTTGGCGCGTTGGTCCTTAACTCTACTGGGAGAGAATAATCAGACCAGCACCCTACCCCCACCCCACCCCACCCCCCCCTCTTCGAGCGCCCAGCCCATGCCGCCCCACTTTCTGGCCCTAATAGCATTCACCTTGTTTGTTTTGAGCTTAAAGTGACTCTAAATGGAAAGAAGGCGAAACCGGAGACTGAACTCTCTCTCTCTCTCTCTCTCTCTTCTCTCTCTCTCTCTCTCTCTCTCTCCGCGCATTATATAATATATATATATATATATATATATATATATATATATAATATATATTATATATATATATATATTGAATTATAAACAAAGCTTGCTCTTATGTCTTAGATTGAAGAAATAGGGGGAGAGTTGCTGGAACGGTGCGGTACTTATCCTTGGAATTTATTAGTTTGTTGTATTTTAGTCCCTTGCGAATTCATTCCAAGAACTTGCCCTCAGCACTTGTGTCTTAGAGGATATCTTTTTATATTTTTTACTTTTCACAAGAAAATGTAGCTTGTTTTGCTCTTTTATGATTTTCTTTTGCTTCTTAGATGGCACCTTTGGTTGGTTTTTGAAAACTCAACAAACATACTACGGTATTGCACACCAACCTTTTCTGGGATGGTATTCTTCTTAAAATTGAAAAGGCAGAGGAGTCAAATTACCACTTTCGCGGTCACTGAGGAGAAACCACCAAGTTTCGAAATATCGGTATATGACCAGGAGTTATATGTTAGTGAGTTTCCCTCCCTATTGGAGGATGTCTCCCCCTTGGAGAATATAGCTTGCTGAAGGCTCATTTTGAGAAGCATTTGTTTTATTTTCCCCATTCACCCACTCAGCACATACTGTTAGTTAGGCAGAATCATCTACCACTGCAGATATGAATGCGTATCTCCCCCTATTTCTTCAATCTAAGACATAAGAGCAAGCTTTGTTTATAATTCAATATTTCTTGCAGTCATTGCAACACAAGCTGCTCTGTAAGTTGCTGGAACGGTGCGGTACTTATCCTTGGAATTTATTAGTTTGTTGTTATATATATATATGTATGTATATATATATATATATGTGTGTCTGTGTGTATATATATATTAAAACAAGTATTAAAAAGGAATACTAAAACTCTCTACAAATTTGTTGTCGAGCGCGTTGCGCTGTCATCAGGATGGTTTTTGGTTTGCCACCGCCGATGTTATATAGCGTGTGGGCTCCCGTTTGATATACATGTAGTTTAACTGAGATTATCTTTTTCTCGGCATGTAAACAGAATCGGGCAGGTAGGTGAGAGGTAGGGGACATATTTGTCTCATCGTGACTGCAACTTCCTTACGCCGTAAGCTATAAGCATCGACGTTTTGTTTGTGTGTGTGTGTGTGTGGGGGGTGGGGGGGGGGGGGTGGTTGCGGTGCGTGCGTGCGCAGTCCTTGTAATTTTTGAGCTAAAGATATAGGCTTTTATTATTATTATATTAAACGTGGAAAGGTTATTATCATGGATATTTTAATGTGCTAAAATATGCGTAAATCGTGGCACACTTCAACAAAAAGGGAAGGGCGTGCTTTCCTCGCCTTGAAATCAGTTCAAAAAGAGTTAGGTGATAATGAAGCTTGAACTCAACACTGAGGTCCAAACTAACACCTAGTAGTGGTTTGAATTGAGTTTTAGTTTCAGTGTCATCGGGAAGTGCTACTTAATGCGGACTGGTCGTGACACCACAATGTGCCGGGTTTACAGTGAGATGACTGGACAACGGAACCTCTGAAAAGGTGATGATTAGTGTCACGACCGACCCCTGGAGGTCTGCCCTGACAGGATCGGTCTAGGTGGGAGTGAAGGGAGTGACTGACCTCACACGCTCCGCAAGAGACCACACAATAAAGATTACGATACAACACCCCATTTATTCACACCAGCAAAATAACATTCCAACACACGCACCATGCACGATCACAATAAAGCACTCCAACGCACACAACATGCACAGTCACGATCAAGCACTCCAACGCACACAACATGCACAATCACGATCAAGCACTCCAACGCACACAACATGCACATCGCAAATCAAGCACTCCCACACCCACAACATGCACGATTATAAATAAATATTTCACCATACGACGTACACAATCACAATTACAGCATTCCAGCACATATGACATGTACACAATTATAAAGAAATATTTCCAGTATTGGACCCTTTCTCACACCACGGAGTGCGTCCACATCCCTGCCCCTGTCAAGTCCGCAGGAGCACCCTGTCGCACTAGGTGCTCCGAGCCGGGTTGGTTCTCGCAGGGAGTCGCCCAAAGCCGACACCCTCAACTCCCAAGCGGGCAGTGAAGAGCGTTGTCCCGGGGGGGGGGGGGGGGGGGGACGTAGCTGTTACTGGAGGTCCTGGACGGGGGTCCAGGTCGGCCAGTCGAGACGGCGGGCTCCCCTAGCAGTCCACGGTCCCGACCAAGGTGTGGCCTCGACCAGCGCGTGGCACCATCTCGTCCGTGGTCTCAGCCAGAACGTGGCCTCGACCAGCACGTGGCACCATCCAGTTCGTGCTCCAGGTGAAGCCCCGGGAGGGGGGGGGGACGTAGCTGGGAGAGAGTCGGAGAGGAGGAAAAGAAGAAAAAGGAGGAAGGAAGAAGGGTACTGGAACCTGCCGTCAGTACCGTCTGACCATTGCTGTCAAGTCTTAACAGCCACTCGCATGATGGGCGAGGGGAAGTGTATTCAACGCACACAGTAAACCCATGAATCAAGTCTTCTCACACGATGCAGGTAAAAGACTGCATTAAATCAACAGGTTATAAAACAAATATGAATTATCTTCACCCTTCTCTCACTCACGCTTAACGATTTCCTTCCTTAGGAAATAAATCAACACAGCGACCATCGCTTAATAAACTGCCACCACATTTGCAAATAATAATTCAATGGCATAACTGTCACATTTTATAAACACATTTCAAATAACACAAATCTCCAACACGCATCCGAACGACAAATCATGCGTACGCACGCTTGTGAACATAAAATCGTTCTCCTTGCACACACAAACAGACGGTGGCCGAAGGATAAAAGTCCGGCGATGTGACAGGGGCGGACGAGCGAGACCAAGCAAGTTCCAACCCTGAATCACCAGGTTCTCTCCTTCCCCACCGACTACCGCATCACCAGATACATAAACAGGAGAAGAATTTTGGAAATAATTTAGAATGGCCAGGTTAAAGATTGAATTAACCAGAGAAAAGGTCTCACACAATATTCCTCTTACAATTTCGAAAACAAAAGAAAATTGCGCAAAAGTGAAGACTAAGCGGCTAACAACAACAAATCAAAACAACAGACCACGAAACTGATGCTTACCAGCTACCCGTGGGTGACCCGAAGAGGCGGGTCAAAGGACTCTCTCTACCTCTGTCAGTCGAGAGGACAGAGGCGAAGATGCGGAAAACAGAAGAAATGAGTCCCTCTCCTACAGGCCGACTGCAGGAATTGAAAGTACTGACTGTACTCTCGACGATAAGGTAAAGAACCAGGACTGGAGCAGGCGCCCCAGAGACATCTTCCGCTCGAGTGAAGAGCTAACCTCCCTCAGCAATGGCGGCAACATGCATGCTGCGTCACAGAGTGAGCATACTTCAAACTAAAAGAAACGAAGCACGTGCGACAGGTAAAAAGACAGGCGAGAGGCGATAGACAGAAAGTTCGAGAGAAAGGTACCGGCCACCCGTGAACTTGCAGGATGAATAGCACGGGCGGTGGAATTAGAGAGAGAGAGAGAGAGAAGCAAACCGAAGTTGAGCTGAGCCACACAAGGTGCAACTGCACCACAAGCCACCCTAAGGGACGGATACACGACAACAGCAACGACAATAAACAAATAAGTAATTCCGCCACCCTAGGTGGGTCGAACGTCGTAGGCCTCGCGACAAACTCGTGACAAACCCCCCTTCTAAAAGCATCTGTTTCTCTGAGATACAGTGCTCCTTTGAACCTTGTCGCATGTGCAACTTCACAACAATGGGACCGAACCAACTCTCTGTGATCGACAGAGTACGATAAATCCAATACAAACATTCCACGATAGAATCACGCCGAGAAATGCATAATACTACATTTATCAAACAACTAAGCGAACCTTCCAACCATGAAAAGTAACAATCCGAATCATTGGTGATTCACTACCGTTAACCTCACTGAAGTGACAACTGTCACTGCACTGATACAGAGACCAAAAAAGGGATATAACCTGGTCGAGGGGGAAGTGTCCCTGGACTGATTTTCCAATATGCTAACTACGGAGCTCGGCTAAGATAGTCAGCATCCGTATTACAGGAACCCTTGATATGACGGAAAGTGAACGCATGACTCTGCAGTTCCACTGCCTAACTCATGAGTCGACGACTGACTGGCCGGATCCGGTCCAGGTACTGGAGAGGATGATGATCGCTCTCCAGTACAAACTTCCGGCCGTACTTCTTCTTGGGCACGCCAGTGCGCGTCCAAATCTGCCCGAGAGATTCAGCAACAGTAGGGGCATCGATAGTCCTAAGCGGGACAGCCTCTGGGTATCGACTCGCAGATTCTACCACTACCGAAGTGTAGCGGTGACCGCGATCGGATGGAGGATTAATGGGTCCCACCAGGTCAACCCAACCTTGCTGAATGCCTCCCCAACCAGTGGCACTGACCCTAGGGGAACACGCTTCAAGCGACCTTAGGCGTTGTCCGTTGGCAGACATCGCAACTGCGGCAGCACTGCCTAACCTGTGAGTTCATCCCTGGCCAGAAGAAGTCTTGTCTTACTCGCTCGAGAGTCCGCTTGGAGCCCATATGACCTGCCATGGGGGGATCGTGGGCCTGCGGAGAACAGACTCTCTCAAGCTTTGGGGAACAAAGCTGCTTGGCCACACGATCTGCCTGAGTGAAAACCCTAAGAGAATCCCCTTGTGGAGCTTAAAGCTCACCTTGGGTGTCGGGCCGACTGAGTGGACGATCCACAAGTTGTCGTAGGCGTTGGACATCCAAGTCCCTGGCTGAAGACGGATAATGCTAGCAGGATCGGCCTTTGCCAGAACCTCGTCAGAGATCGGCTGAAGAACGGGACGCAATTCCTGTTCCTGCTTCTTAGCTTTGGCGCGTGTGGTGACTCCCACACACGCCTGTACGGGCAAATCCGTAGACAGGGACTGACTGCGTCCGTCTGCGAAGGTGATAGTATTCCCTATGATAAGGGAATACAGAGGTCGCTCCACCGCGATAGCCCATACTTCGCCACAGAAGTAGGGGGTGGAGATAGGAATAAGTACAGAAGGACGGGTGGAGGTAAAACAGCCTCCAACCCGCACACATCATAACTAGCGCCCCGCCGGCCTCAGGGGAAAACCAAATTCTTATCCACAAAGATCGTTGATGCTCCCGAATCCCTGATGGTGTCGACCAAGGAGGAACCAACAACAGAGAGAAACACTGGGCACTCTGAATCACCAGAAGCTGGGATGGAACCCACGTTAGCTGAGGCACGAGGACGTTGGAAAGGACCAGCCCCATGACTACCAGCAGCTCTAGGGCAATCTTTCCTGATGTGGCCAGGACGACCACAAAGAAAACAAAATCGAGGTGCTGAGGTCCCGATGGACTGCCTGCCTTATTAGACCCGCTAGCAGTTGTCGGTGCCTTATTGCCATTAATCCTGTGGAGGGCTTCCTCTCCGTATCTGGGCGATGCCCGTAAGCCCTGCGAGCTTCAGCAAACACCTCTGCTGTGTGAATCGCAGCCGCGAAATCCTGAGGTGCTGTCTCGCCTATCCGGATCCTCAACTCTGGGGACACAGTGTTGGTGAGCTGTTCAATGAGGATCAGATCCTCCAACTCCAACTTAGCTAACTGACGCCAGTACCCTAGCGTTTTGCGCAGCCTATCACCAAACTGCACGAAGGTCTCGTCATTATTCTTCTTCATGGACCTGAACTTCCTCCTGTACGTCTCTGGGGTAAGGTGGAAACGCTTACGCAGAGCCAACTGCATGTCTGCATAAGACGCGCCTTCATTTAGAGTGAGCACACACTCCCTTGCAGCACCAGATAATCCAGAAAAAAGGTGCATAGCCTTTTGTTCCTCAGACAATTGGTATGAACAAGCAACCTTGTCAAAATGCTCTAAGAACATGTCAATGTCCTCACTAGGTCTGAACTCTGGAAGCTTTAACTTTGGGCCTCTAACTCTATCACCTGCCTGGTGATTAACCCCCTGGTTTACAGATGCGGGAGCCTGCGAAAGAAGTTGTTCCATCTCTTCCCTGCGTAGAGCCTCCTGTCTGGCAGCCTCCTCTCTACGTTGATCCAACTCTTCCCGACGGAGGGCAGCCTCCTCCCTACGCTGAGCCTCCTGTCTAGCAGCCTCCTCCCTATGCATAATCTCTGTCTGTCAGTCTCCTCTCGGCGCAGAGCCTCATCTGTCTAGCTCTTCCCTACGCAGAGCTTCCTGCCTGACTGCCTCTTCCTTACGGAGCCTTGCCTCTTCCTTACGGAGCCTTGCCTCTTCCCTACGTAGGGCTTCCTGCCTAGCAACCTCTTCCCTACGTAGGGCCTCATCCTCCGTCGCTGTCGCTCTAGAAACTCAGGACGGAAGTGATGTCCTGGGCGGGGTTCACCACTCCCGACACGGGAGGATGATCCGTCTGACCCGTCCCTTGGGTCTCGACTTTCCCATAAGGAAAGTCTTTGGGCATGCCCCTTACGAGGGGAAGCCTGGAGAGGAGAAGGTTTCGGTCTCTGCGACTCAACAGAAGCCCACAGTTGCTTCGCTATACTCTGACGCTTCCGAGCGGGAAGTGCCAGTCGGGGTTCTCGACAGGGAGACCCCCCAGCGAAGAGGTAGTAAAAGTACTCACTGGACTACCTGCCACAGCACTGGAATAGGTAGAAGTTACCGTAGTCGAAGTACTGGTACTAATAGTAGGGACTACAGTAACATTTTGAATACCCTTCTTTTTCGACGCACGCGTCGCCACACCACCAGCGCCGGACGTCGCCATGACAACAATATCCTACAGTTTTCCAAATACAGGGAAAAACAATTCCACTAGAGAAAAAAAAAACAAATATTTTAGGGGCATGTGTATATGTGTGTATGTGTGTGTGTGCGTGTGTGCGGACAAGTTCCGGTGCTCCACTCTGGCAACACCGCGCTCTACAGCACGAGCAACAGTGCGGTGGGGCTCACCGAAAAAAAAACGAAACAAAAACTATGTCCGGCTGCCCCCACTCTGGCAACACCGCGCTCTACAGCACGAGCAACAGTGCGGTGGGGCTGGCCGAAAAAAAAAAAAAAAAAAAAACCTAGCAGGACGGGATCCGGAGAGAGGAAAAAAAAAACACTAGCGTCCGATACACCCCCTGTACTCAACAACCCGGTAGAGAAAAAAAAACAAGAATTGGCTAAATACAAAACAGGAATGGAAGACTGAGCGGCAACAGAAGGGCAAGACTTACGCCGTACCTGCGTGAGGTACCCGGCGGAAGGAGGTCTGGACGCGGTCAATCCCTCGGTCTCACCTCGACTCCCGAGTCACACCGGATGTTCCCTCAGGCCACCAAAAGACTCCCTTCACGCTAGAGTCACCCAGCCAACCACCCACGAACAAACACGACGAACTGACTAAAACATATACAAAACAGACAACACTAAACAGGTACTCTGCGAAACGAGGAGAGAGACAGCCAGAGCCCCTCACATCCCGGACGAGCCCCCACAATTGTCACGACCGACCCATGGAGGTCTGCCCTGACAGGATCGGTCTAGGTGGGGAGTGAAGGGAGTGACTGACCTCACACGCTCCGCAAGAGACCACACAATAAAGATTACGATACAACACCCATTTATTCACACCAGCAAAATAAACATTCCAACACACGCACCATGCACGATCACAATAAAGCACTCCAACGCACACAACATGCACAGTCACGATCAAGCACTCCACGCACACAACATGCACAATCACGATCAAGCACTCCAACGCACACAACATGCACAATCGCAATCAAGCACTCCCACACCCACAACATGCCGATTATAAATAAATATTTCACCATACGACGTACACAATCACAATTACAGCATTCCAGCACATATGACATGTACACAATTATAAAGAAATATTTCCAGTATTGACCCTTTCTCACACCACGGAGTGCGTCACATCCCTGCCCCTGTCAAAGTCCGCAGGGAGCACCCTGTCGCACTAGGTGCTCCGATGCCGGGTTGGTTCTCGCAGGGAGTCGCCCAAAGCCGACACCCTCGACTCCCAAGCGGGCAGTGAAGAGCGTTTGTCCCGGGGGGGGGGGGGGGGACGTAGCTGTTACTGGAGGTCCTGGACGGGGGTCCAGGTCGGCCAGTCGAGACGGCGGGCTCCCTAGCAGTCCACGGTCCCGACCAAGGTGTGGCCTCGACCAGCGCGTGGCACCATCTCGTCGTGGTCTCAGCCAGAACGTGGCCTCGACCAGCACGTGGCACCATCCAGTTCGTGCTCCAGGTGAAGCCCCGGGAGGGGGGGGGGACGTAGCTGGGAGGAGAGTCGGAGAGGAGGAAAAGAAGAAGGAAGGAGGAAGGAAGAAGGGTACTGGAACCCTGCCGTCAGTACCGTCTGACCATTGCTGTCAAGTCTTAAACAGCACTCGCATGATGGGCGAGGGGAAGTGTATTCAACGCACACAGTAAACCCATTGAATCAAGTCTTCTCACACGATGCAGGTAAAAGACTGCATTAAATCAACAGGTTATAAAACAAATATGAATTATCTTCACCTTCTCTCACTCACGCTTAAACGATTTCCTTCCTTAGGAAATAAATCAACACAGCGACCATCGCTAATAACTGCCACCACATTTGCAAATAATAATTCAATGGCATAACTGTCACATTTTATAAACACATTTCAAAATAACACAAATCTCCAACCACGCATCCGAACGACAAATCATGCGTACGCACGCTTGTGAACATAAAACTCGTTCTCCTTGCACACACAACAGACGGTGGCCGAAGGATAAAAGTCCGGCGAATGTGACAGGGGCGGACGAGCGAGACCAAGCAAGTTCCAACCCTGAATCACCAGGTTTCTCTCCTTCCCCACCGACTACCGCATCACCAGATACATAAACAGGAGAAAGAATTTTGGAAATAATTTAGAATGGCCAGGTTAAAGATTGAATTAACCAGAAAAGGTCTCACACAATATTCTCTTACAATTTCGAAAACAAAAGAAAATTGCGCAAAAGTGAAGACTAAGCGGCTAACAACAACAAATCAAAACAAACAGACCACGAAACTGATGCTTACCAGCTACCCGTGGGTGACCCGAAGAGGCGGGTCAAAGGACTCTCTCTACCCTCTGTCCAGTCGAGAGGGACAGAGGCGAAGATGCGGAAACAGAAGAAATGATGTCCCTCTCCTACAGGCGACTGCAGGAATTGAAAGTACTGACTGTACTCTCGACGATAAGGTAAAGAACCAGGACTGGAGCAGGCGCCCCCAGAGACATCTTCCGCTCGAAGTGAAGAGCTAACCTCCCTCAGCAATGGCGGCCAACTGCCATGCTGCGTCACAGAGTGAGCATACTTCAACTAAAAGAAACGAAGCACGTGCGACAGGTAAAAAGACAGGCGAGAGGCCGATAGACAGAAAGTTCGAGAAAGGTACCGGCCACCCGTGAACTTGCAGGATGAATAGCACGGGCGGTGGAATTAGAGAGAGAGAGAGAGAGAAAGCAAACCGAAGTTGAGCTGAGCCACACCAAGGTGCAACTGCACCACAAGCACCCTAAGGGACGGATACACGACAACAGCAACGACAATAAAACAAATAAGTAATTCCGCCACCTAGGTGGGTCGAACGTCGTAGGCCTCGCGACAAACTCGTGACAATTAGGTTAGACCTCTGAAAGGTGATGTCTAGGAAGAGAGCCTTATGGACATGACTTACCTATGCTCATATACATGTTGGTCCAAAATGCTGATGAGGCCTCGGATATCTGGCTAACATTGTTTAACTTCTGTATAGCTCTGCGCGCGCGCGCGCGCACGTGGTGTGTGTGTGTGGTTGTGTGTGTGTGTGTGTGTGTGTGTGTGTGTGTGTGTGTGTGTGTGTGTGTGTGTGTGTGTGCGCGCGCGTGCGCGTGCGCCGTGCGCGCATACGTATGTGCGTCCATGTGTGTGTGTGTATGTATGTTGCATGCTTGCATGTGTGTGTGTGTGTGTGTGTGTGTGTGTGTGTGTGTGTGTGTGTGTGTGTGTGTGTGTTACCCTAATGATTATTGAAAAGGGACCACTGACGTAAAAGATTATTCGATTGACCAC
>CM031595.1:100401897-100421897 GCA_018398815.1 Conus ventricosus | reverse complement strand
TCTTTTAATTAAATTGCATCCATTCAGTTCGCTGATTCGGTTTAGTGGACTTTTGTTTTTCTAACAAGTTCTGCACGAAAATAGGAAAGGAAGTTCGAAGCCTTAAGAATAGGAGTTTCTTTGGTCGTTTCTTCATTTGTTTGGTTGTGTTTTCATTTATTTATTTCTGTTGGCTTACATGTTTGTCTGCCTGCTCCTCAGCTATTTCTTCTTTTTCTTCTTCTTCTTCTTCTTCTTCTTCTTCTTCTTCTTCTTCTTCTTCTTCTTCTCTTTTCTTTCTTCTTCTTCTTCTTCTTCTTCTTCTTCTTCTTCTTCTTCTTCTTCTTCTTCTCTTTCTTCTTCTTCTTCTTCTTCTTCTTCTTTTCTTCTTCTCTTCTCTTTCTTCTTCTTCTTCTTCTTCTTCTTCTTCTTCTTCTTCTTCTTCTTCTTCTTCTTCTCTTTCTTCTTCTTCTTCTTCTTCTTCTTCTGTGTTCGTTTGCATTATTTTAAATCGTCTTGTTGTTGTTGTTGTTGTGTTGTTGTTCTTCTTCTGCTCCTTCTTCTTCCCTCCTCATCCTTCTCCTTCTCACCCCCATCTTCTTCTTCTTTTTCTTCTTCTTTCTTCTTCTTCTTCTTCTTCTTCTTCTTCTTCTTCTTCTTCTTCTCTTCTATTTCTTCTTCTTCTTCTTCTTCTTCTTCTTCTTCTTCTTCTTCTTCTTCTTCTTCTTCTTCTTCTTCTATTTCTTCTATTTCTTCTTCTTCTTCCCTCCTCCTTCTCCTTCTCACCCCCTTGTTCTCTTCTTCTTCTTTTTCTTCTTCTTCTTCTTCGTCTCCAACTCCTCCTTCTTTTTTGTTTGCTCCTCCTCCTTCGTTTTCTCCCCCTCCTCCTCTCTCCTCCGTATTTATTCTCCCCATTCTTCTTCTTTTTGCTTTTCATTCTTTGTTTTTGTTATTGTTGAGGGGAGAGAGAGAGAGAGAGAGAGAGAGAGAGAGAGAGAGAGAGAGAGACAGACAGACAGACAGACAGACAGACAGACAGACAGACAGACAGACAGACAGAGTATGGCCTTGGAAAAGTGATATGAGAAACACTTAGAGGATTAAAGTGACGAACTGTAAAATTAACTGTGAGAGAGAGAGTGAGAGAGAGAGAGAGAGAGAGAGAGAGAGAGAGAGAGAGTATGGCCTTAGAAGGATGGAGTCACAAGCACTTACATGGTTAAAGGGACTAATTGTAAAATTCACTGTGACTGGAATATGCCGAGATTGCAAAGCAGCACCCAGCATCCTTGTGGAGGAATAGGATGAGATGAAGTCTGACACTGAATCGTTGTGCACACCAACAACCTTGTACTCTCCACTGGCATAGAAAATATTCCTGCAGGAAAAGTGCCGATGTTACTTGTAACCCCGCTCACAGACGATCTCTTCCTGCTGCCGCTGATCCATGCTGAGGTTGCTTAGAATGTCACTGGACGCCCCAGCTGGCAAGCGAGTGTGGCTGAAAATTGTCTGTGGGGAGGACTACATCAGAGGAAAGAGGCATTATTTACAGAGAGTGTCTTCTTCTTCTTCTTCTTCGGTAGTTATTCCTAGTCAAATTCTGGAGAAAAAAAAACCCCTCTTTGCTAGGTAAACGAAAAACACAAAAGACATACACCGGCAAACATGTAAACAAAAAGCATGCACAGGCAAACAGATAAACAAAAAAAATAAAACGCTTGCAAACAAGTAAACAAAAGCACATACTTTGGTAGACAGTACATTTAAAACATACATAGGCAAACGGGTAAAGAAAAACACACACAGGTAAACAGGCAAAGAAAAATATGCACAGGCGAATAAATAGGTGGACAGATAAACCAAAAACACAAACTTGCGAGCAGGTAAACAAAAAATCAAGCTAATCAAGTAAACAAGAAACATGTATGGAAGACCTGGTAAACAGAAAAAAAAAAACCAGATAGATAAAAAACCTTACACTTTGCAAACAGGGAACCAAAAAGCATACCCTGGCGAACAGGTAAACAAAAACATGCGCAAGCGAACAAGTAAACAAGAAACATACACTGGCAAGCAGGTAAACAAAAACATGCACAGGCAAATAAAAGACACATACACTAACAAACAGATAAACAAACAAACAAACAAACAAACAAAAAACCATGTACAGGCACGCAAACGATAAACATCGGCGGGCTCTCTCCCAGGAAAATGGTCCTAGTTTCTCATAGAAAAGTTTCTTGTGGCATAGTTTTCCCATTGTGTCTTTCATCATAAAACTTTTATTTATTTATTTTTTTTTTTTCGTTTTGCATTTTGTATGATTCAGTTATCTATGTTTAATCCATGCTTTTATTCACATCCTGGATAAGGAAGGCCTGCCTTTTTCTTTTTTTTTTTCTTTTTTTTTTTCTTTTTTTTTTTGGGGGGGGGGGGTATCTCTGTATCTGCGTCCAACTCCCCGCAACATACCAAAGCCTCAGTACGGTAACGGTGAAACCGCGATGTTATCACGGGAAGTGCACTCTGATACTTCACTCTGTATCGCTAGGAATGTGGAATGAAAGGTCTGGGAGACAGAAAGCACTCACGTGGAGAACACGGGATAAGACAGGCTGGGTGGGCAGATGAAATGTAAAGGGCACGTGGTGTGGAAGGCATGCTATTTGACCTTCTACCCATTCATCACAACTTGTCCACAGAGACTTGTATTACCCGACCAAAGTTTTCTGCTCACCTCTTTCATTCCCACCAGCCTACACTCCCCTCCTGCTGCCCCCTTCACTCCCTTAACTCCCATCCCTTCCCACGAACCCACCCTGCCCTGCCCCCGCCGCTCTGTCTGTCTGTCTGTTTGCCTCTCTCTCTTCTCTCTCTCTCTCTCTCTCTCTCTCTCTCTCTCTCTCTCTCTCTCTCTCTCTCTCTCTCTCTCTCTCTCCCCCTCCCGAAGTGGAGTCTCAGTATATGCCTTCTGAATCGTATCTATTTTCTCTAGAATTATCTTCTTCTTCTTCCCTACGTCCACGACGAGTCACTGGGGTAAAATACTAAAGAAAGCTGAAGGCTCCTCCAGACCAGGTTCGTCCAGTTTTGTCAGTTGCGTGCCACGGGTGGCACACGTTACCGGCTCCATTCTGCAATGTTGTCCGACCATTTTTGTTGTTGTTGTTCTTTTTTTGTTTGTTTGTTTTATTTTGTTGTTGTTGTTGTGTTTGTTTCCCCCCTCTGTCTCCCTTCTTCAGGAGTTCCCTGGAGGACTGGATTACGAAGACCGTTGGATTTGTTACATGGCCACATCAACGTGGTTTTCTTTTCTCAACTGATGTTAGATCTTCCTATGATCTGATGTGCTGCTTGTTCAGCAGTGATGTGTTCTCTATATCTGATGTTTGGTTTCTTGCGGTGATGCCTTTTTTCCACGCCTTTGATTCTTCTCTCCAGATCCGCTATGAGCGTCCATGTCCGGCACGCATACAGGAAGACGGAATATACTTGTGCACCCAAGAGCCTGATCTTATGTTTCATGAAGACTTTATCGTCCTTCAATACAGGTTTTGTCCAGACAACGCTGATATTGTCTTTGCTGTCCCTCAGAACATTTCTGATTGGAATCCCTCATTGCTAATGGTGGCTCCCAGGTGAGAACTGTCGAACAGTTTCTGGTTCTGTCCATGGACAATGTGTTATCAGTACTGATGGTGTTGTGGCTGGCCATCAACTTAGTCTTTCTCGGCGCTGATTTCCATGGCACATCTTATTGATGTTCAATCCAGTCTTCGAACAGGCTTGGCGAGTTCTTGTTTGCTGCCTGCCAGGCCATCGATGTTATCTGCAAAGCGAAGGCTCGTGATGGGTCTTCTCACAATGCTGACTGTACTAAACATGCCCTTCATGTACGTCTTTCATACTGTGCATTCGAGGAATATGTTTAAAACTTTAGGAGACTGTCACGCAACGAACTGACACAGGTCGCCTCAGTGACAATTGTGGAGTGTGACCCGTCCAGTGCAGGTGGCAGTGACCGTGAAGTGCGTGAATCCTGCCGGGAATTTTGCTTACCTGTTAACTCTTGAAGGGGGGGGGGGGGAGGAGGAGAGTGTCAAGCTCGTCGGAATAGTGAGGTTTACGTGTGTAAACTAACGCTCGTGAAACTGGAGTTCTTCGATGTGTATGGGGAATTCCGTGAATGTGAGTGCTGTCTTTGTGAGTTTCCGAGGTGAACTCGGAGTGTCGTGGTGTATCTGCAAGTTAGTACGAACTGAGGCGTTATCCGCGAAGGTTGGGTTGGCCTCGTGCTCATGTTTGTTTCTGCTGTTGGGGGCAGGAGTCTTGGTATGCCCTCGACCGACTTTTGAAGGTTTGGCTACCAGAGAAGACGGTCGGTGTTTCGGTGTTCAGCGACGGGTTCTGCACGTTCCAGGGCGTTGGCTGTCTGGCAGTGTCCCGGCGACTGAGGGTGTCGTCCGTGTGTCGTCCGCGTCTTGACTGTCGGTGTTTGGTGTTCAGCGACGGGTTCTGCACGTACCAGGGCGTTGGCTGTCTGGCAGTGTCCCGGCGACTGAGGGTGTCGTCCAGTGTGTCGTCCGCGTCTTGACTGTCGGTGTTTGGTGTTCAGCGACGGGTTCTGCACGTACCAGGGCGTTGGCTGTCTGGCAGTGTCCCGGCGACTGAGGGTGTCGTCCATTGTGTGTCGTTCCTGTTGTTGTCTAAGGTGAGCGGGTAAAGTAGCGGAAAGTTTGGAGGGGTGTGTTAGTTGGTTGTTTGTAGATATCATGGTTTCATCAACTTTTGTGTTTCAGTTCTCGGAACGGGAGGATTTCCTTTTAATTTGATTTTTATTCGCAAAGATTCTTTTTGTGAATTTGGCTAAGAGGAGGAGATTTAAATGTGCGGAAGTTTGAAGAGAAGAGATATAATTTGAACTTAAGGTCGAGGAAAAACCGTACAAATGGGAATGAAGTAATGTGCATTCCGGTTCTACTCTGATAGATAGGTGGATGTGTTACAGCGGTATTGATGTGCTAAGACAATATGGTGTACGTGGTAGTGGTCGCTGGTGTACAGAAACACTGGTTTTAAGTTTGATAAAGATTGGTTCTTTTCTGAGTGTACGTTGGTATCGGAGGACGGGAACTTTTAATATTAGAGGGAGACTGTCACGCGGTGCGTGCCGGGTACGGAGGGCAGACTGCATGTGATGTGGCTGGGCGGTGTGTGAGGTTTGATAGGTGACGGGTGGTGGTACCTTGGATAGACACGTCTTGTGGAAGTTCACTTTTGGCGTTTGCACTTGGAACTAAACCGGGTTGGATGGGCGGAAAGGAAAAGTAGGGATCATTATATTAAGAGTTGTTCTTTTGTTCAATTATTGTTAAAGATTTGCGGGTGAATTCATGATTGTGTTGTTACTTGGTATAGGTTATTACGATTGGAAAATAAGAGAAAAAATAGCAGATGATAAGAATAAAAGGGGTTTAAGATATTTGGGAATTGTGCCTCAGAAGCTTACATTTGATGTATATATGTATGTATGTGGTTGTTTTAGTCGACGGGGGTGCGTCAGTATTCAAAGATGTTTTCCGCAGCATTGTGGTGTCGGTAGACAATGTATAGCAGCGCTCGGAAATCCTTGTCGAGCTTATGTAATTGGTGATTGTCATAGTGCTTGATAATTTTTGATGACATTTGTAGAATTGTGATTGTGCCTGCTAGGGAAATTAGGATACCCGGGTTCAATTCTATTATTTTGGTTTTGCTTGAAATGTGTGAGTCTATTAAGCATGTTACTGAGTAATCGATCCTGAATTGTGACCGGTACTGTCGTCACTAACGGTCGGATTGTTCGTTTGTTCGTTGCAGTGAATATGATTTATAATCTTATTGAATCATTGTCTTGGAGACCTCGATGGGAAATGAAGTCGTGGGCATGTAATTCAGATAGTGTAATCACTTTTATGAAGGAACGGTTATAATTATGTTGTGGCTGTTGATGGAAGTGGAAAGTCAATGGAAATTGGTTTACATGTGTAATGGAACATTTCTGGTGTGAGAATTTTGATGTCAAGGTGACTGGTTGTATAAGTCATGATTTAAAATTCCAATTAGCTGTCGCACTTTGGGTTGTGACATGTAAACACTGAGAATCATTTACTTTAGTGAAGCAACAAATAAGTATAACTGTATTCTTCTGTGGTAGTAAGACATTTCCTTTTGCACAGGGTTCCGGCGAGTTTTGTATACCTCCCCTACACGGCAAATCCGTGAGGGTCGGCCTCTCAGGTGGTGGAGGTTGGCACCGCCATCCCCACTGTCATCCCTGCCCACTTCTCTGCCGGAGTGGGGACGCACCCGGAGCCGGCAGGATGCGTTCCGGTCGGGACGTCATCCCTCTTCCACAGTCGAGGGTGTGGCAACTGTCTCTTCAACTGTCTCTTCAGGGGGGCAAGCGTCTTGAGGGCCCACCGCAGTATTCCATCAGCGTGTGACTCGCGGGGGTGGTTGGTGCCCGGTAGGGAGGGAACTGCGTTCTTCGTGTCACAACGTTCCTCTCCTATCAAGCGCTTCGGTGAAGGTTTTGTGTTTTGGCGGTGCATTAGTGAGAGCGCCGTCAAGCAGACCGACGGTTTCACAACCATATCGGGAAACGCTGTGTTGCCGTTTGTTGTTTTTTTTTTGTGTGTGGTTTTGTTTTTTGTTTTTGAAGTTTTGTTTTTTGCCTGTGTCAAGTACCGCCAGGGACTTCGGATGAAGTATTGAAAGTACAACAGTGGGTGCGGGTTACTTGAACAATTGGTGTTGAACATTGGGGGGTTTAAGCTTTTGTGTCCGGGTGGTTTGACACCGGCATATAAAAATTAGCAGAAAGAATACATTTTGGAAAAGAGACATCGCGTGGGCATCTCAGGTTTATGAGGTATCAACCTTGTTTGGTATTTCAGCCTGGGGTTACCAGGGGATGTGATGAGTCCCTTGTTCCTTCGGGTATTAGCCTTTGGTGGGCTGAGGTGTGTATTTGTGCCTCCTGAGGGAAGGGTTGTTATATGTAAACGTGCAGCACATGCGTGCACGGGTATGCATAAGGGGCCATGTGTTGATGGTCGAGTATTGATAGTATTGTTGGATTCTTTTGGGGTTTGTTTGTTGTTTTTTTTGTGTGTGTATGTGTGGGGAGAAACTGCCTATGTGTCGGATATATAAAGGTATTGGTGTTTCATCTGCCATTCTGTGGGTGAGAGTGCGTGTGTGAATGCAAATAAAGCCTTCTGTTTGTGCACTGTATTTTCTTTTGTGTGTTTGTTGTGTGGCGTTCATACTTTAGTAAAAGGGGGAAAGGGGGTGGTTATAACGGGGGATATATTAATACATATATCCTGTCTACTGTCTTATACAGTGACAGCCCAGACGAACTCCAACCGATGTAAGAAACCACTCTTCAGTAGCACGCTGTCTAAGCACTGCACCAGTCACCTCGGAGTACAGCTACTGAGTAGTGTTTATTAGATTTTGCCCGATGTTTAATTTCCTCAATGTTGTCCACAACGCTTCCTGCCAGTCTCGGTCAAAAGCCTTGTTTAAGTCCATGAAGAAGTGTCAGAACTCTTTCTGATATTGACGGTGCTTTTCTGCAGAGAATAGGCAGGTTAAAGATCTGTTCGATACCAGCTCTGCTTTCGCAGAGTCAGTCTGTCCTTCGGCATTAAAGTGTAATCTATGTGGAAAAATTTTGAGCATCATTTTTCTGGTATGACTGATCAAACTGACAGTGCGATAGTTCTGGTAATGGTAAGCTTCTTTTCATAGCGTGGCTTCTTTCCAACCCGCAGTGAGGGTCCATGTTTCACATGCATACAGGCAGGTGGTATACACCTGTTCACGCAAGAGCCTGATTTTAGGTTTAGTTATCATTGCCCTTCATACATGTTTCAATCTGACGGCGCTGATATTGTCTTAGCTGCCTTTCGTAGAGTGGGAGGGAAGTAATGTTTGATCTTTGTTATTATTTGAGATGTTTCTGATCCTATTATTGTGTAGGACTCTAGTCTTCCGTCTGTGCTTAAGGTGTCACAAGTGTTGAGGAGCATTTGGACTGAAGCAATGTTGACCTACCTTCTTTCAACTTCATTTCAAAGTGTTTGTTGTTCACACGACACACACACACACACACACCACACACACACACACACAACACACACACACACACACCACACACACACACACACACACACACACACACACAAATCAAAATTTACGTTCGCGTTTCGTGCACACAAGAATTAACAGTCATCTTTTTTCATTCATGCCGGTAGTGTCAGCAGTTACATGTTAAAGAAAGACGTCTAGAATAGCACACTGCTGCATCAAAATACGTGAAACCCAAATCCACTACCTGAGTCTGGTAATCACAGCAGAAGACAGAATGGCACCTGGTCTGTTCCAGCAGCGCGGAAAGGTTAGCAGCAGGCCGCACCAGTGAATGAGTTCTGCCAGAGGGTGAAATTGTAGAACATGAGCATTAGCGCTAGATAATGTTCCAAGATTAGATGGAATGGACGTGATGGGAGGTGGATGGATGAGGGAGGGAGGTGGTATCGACTGGCAGATGTACGTAACGTACCAACAGGAGTGATGGCTGTTTCTGACGGTTTGCGGGTACGCGTTATATACAATACTGTTGACCGATTTTGTCCTCTGGGGCGATAATGGGAGATAATGGGAAGAATTAAGGTGGGTGATCTTGACGTAGTAAATAACAGAATGGCCACAAAACAATGTGTGCGTGTATGTGCGTGTGTGCGTGTATCTGTATGTGTGTATACGCATGTGCATAACTGTGCCTGTGGATGCGTGTCCGTGCGCGTGCATATATATATATATATATATATATAATATATATATTATATATATATGTGTGTGTGTGTGTGTGCGCGCGCGCGCGCACAGATAAGAGCTGAGATGTATTGCACGAGTCCTGTGTGTTCAGTGGCCTGTAGAATACCGACAGCTGTTATTTTACCCTAAGGGCAGTTTTTTTTTAATGCACATGACAATGGGTCATCTGAGCAGCAGGATCTTCTTTCTTTTGTTATTGTTTTCTTCTTCTTTTCCATTTGTTAGCTTGCTGCTCTTTCGCTGGCTCAACTTTCCGAGTGTTTGTTTCATTCGTTTTATTTGCCATTCTTTTATTCTGTTCTTTCTTTCGAATTCTTCCCACTGGGATGTTTCTTTTTTTATTTAATTTCTTTTTTTCTCCTTTTCTCCCTTCCTCTGTTTGTTTTTTTTTTAAATTGATATCAAGATTTGTTATCCTTTTCATTTTGTTTGTTAAAGCATCGGATTGTCTAATCGGTTTTAGTTAACACAGAAAGATGTTAAACACAGTGTATGAGTGAAGGTACTATAGTAGTAACAGCTTTGTCCTTTAGGTTTCAGAACAGCTATTCGGATATGGGTTTCAGCTATACCAAATTCATACACAAGCACTATTACTAAGCGTACATCATCAATTTTCCCTCATTCTCACATTCTCCCATTCACCCAGGATTATCGAGAACGACGCTGACGCAAATGAAACATCACCATCAGATCAAAAAGAGCAGCGAAGGCTCATCAAGGTCCTTTCGTTTGGTAATGCAGGGGTAGATGAAGAGAGTGCAGTCGGTGATTTGTTATGATTGTGGACGGTTCTGATCGTGTTGTTGTATGGCGTGTTTTTTGTTTTGTTTTGTTTTTTTTTCCCTATGTTCACATTGTCGACAAACTTTGTGCGGCATTGGGCTGAAGCAGTGTGTGACCGATCATGTTTCAGAGCCAGGTTGCAGTGTTTGTTGTTGAAATGTAGGCCTGTTACTGTTTGACTGTATTTGCTAAAGATGCATCTTCAGAGCTCTTTCTTTCTCTCTCTCTCTCTCTCTCTCTCTCTCTCTTCTATCTCTCTCTCTCTCTCTCTCTCTCTGTGTGTGTGTGTGTGTGCATGTCCTCTGTCTGACTCCAACAGGTAGTTAATCAAATGGCGCAGCAGTCGACTGGTGGGCACGATCAGGATTTGATTCTCGGCAACATCCAGCTATGATTCAGCCAGAGATTAGAACCGATTCCTAAGGTTCTTTCAGTCCTCGTAAGCCTCTGGAAGGTCCTCAAAAGAACAGACATGCTTTGATTCACCAGATGTCGTCCAGAAAATGGTGAACTCCAGCCTTGGCCTGACCTGTTGACCGATTCTCCTCCCACCTGCTTTACTTTTTTTTTTTTAACTTTTTTTTTCTGCTTCATTCTTCTTTGGGGTTTTCCCTCTGTGCCCATAGTCCTGTCACTCTAATTTCGAACACAATATGCATCACTTCCTCGTTACTTGAGGTTTGTTGTTATCATGGACAGAATGTGGTATACATACTTTTGAGAAGGACTTAAATTTATCACACACACGCACGCACGCACGCACGCACGCACCCGTGAATGAGTGGGTGACTGGAGGTGCTACTCATGGTGGTGCGAGGGATGGGCCGGGAGGGTGGCGGGGTGGGGGGTGGGTAATCAAACCGTCGCTAGGCGACCGTAGGCCCAGGTAGATCGATTGTATAGAAAAAGATGAGTAATGTCATAAATTCAAAAGCTCACTAGTCGACTGGTCAGCTCAGGGCTGGGCTTCGTGATTCAGGGCAGCGTCTGGTCGGCCAAAGCGTGACTTTTTTTGTTGAGGACGCTACAGTGGATCCACAACGCAAACTAAGGAGAGAGAGAGAGAGAGAGAGAGAGAGAGGAGAGAAGAGAGAGAGAGAGAGAGAGAGAGAGAGAGAGAGAGAGAAAGAGAGAGAGAGAGAGAGAGGACATGCTGGTGCCATTCCTGTCTTTTAGTCACGTCTGCATTTGTCGAGAATCAAAGCCAAAGAAGCGCTAACAGTCCATTGTACGCCATGTAGTTAAGTACCCCGCAAAAGTGCAAAACTGTCAATAGAGAAGGGAATCCAACAAAAACGTGTGCATGGGTGTTGTTTTTTTTAAAAAGGGTAAAAAAAAATATAGCCGATTTCTGTTAACCCCATAATGCTACTAGTATGTACTCTGATCAGTGGAAGTCTCCAGCTTCCTTGTGATAGGATGAGACAGACAGATCAGCTGACTAGATACCACTGTCTGTCTTATCTTATTTCACAGGTGACAGGATCAGCTGACTCAGCAGTAGCTACTGTACTGGTAAATATATTCGAAGTTTATACTTCAAACCAGTATGCATGATCTGCTTTCAGGACGGTTCAGCAGTGAAGGGGTTATAAAGATGGACTCTGACTTTCGTTCTTGTTGTATGTAATTCTGATTTACAATCAGCACATGATAAAAACGACGTAGGACGATTGGTTTCATTCAGGAACTTATAAATAAATTGTGTGTGTGTGTGTGTGTGTGTGTGTGTGTGTGTGTGTGTGTGTGTGTGTGAGAGTGAGACTGAGAGAGAGAGAGTGTGGTGTGTGTGTGTGTGTGTGTGTGTGTGTGTGTGTGTGTGTGTGCGCGCGTGTGTGCGTGTGTTGTGTGTGCGTGTGTGTGTGCGTGTGTTTATGTTGCCATGTTAGTCAGGACTTCTTTCCGTTGCACATACCCAGATCGTGGCAAGATCCAGGTCCTGCAATTTTCAAAGTGAAATTCGAAGTGCCTGGAAGTGCCGTTACATACTGGCGCCCGGGATGCGGCACTTTGAGAATGTGACAAATGTTTTGAGGAAAAGAAGATAATGTCAAGACTCTGATATCTTCCTTATATAGAACGACGAAAGCGGATCAATTTTACAACATTTGAGAGTGCACACGGTTTGAGTCTTCACAAGGCATACAATGCGAGAATACATACATATACCGACACAACCGACACACCGACACACGCACGCGCGCGCGCACACACACACACACACACACACACACCACACACACACACACACACATATATATTTATTTATAAGATCCTGAATGAAACCAATCGTCCTCCGTCAGTTTTATCATGTGCCGATTGTAAATCAGAGTGACATACAACAAGAACGAAAGTAAGAGGGCTGATAGGCAAGTTCGTAACCTGACTAGGAATGAATTGGTCGGAGGTTTTGTCTCGGCAATGATTTTTCAACGTAAAACCCAAAACACCAAATCCTCAGGGACATAAGTACCTCGATGCCATTTCTGTTAGAAATCGGGGTTTTGCTCTTAAAGAAGCTCTCTACAGCATCCGTTAAAAAAAATCGTTGTCAGCCGTTAAAGAAATTGCCATCAACTATTTTCCAGAGATTAGGGGACAGCTACGTGTGAAATGAGCCAAATTTAGGAGAAAGCAATTTAAAACCCAAAAAAAAGCGGTCTTTAATCAACAAGTACAAAGCCCCAGTGATGATCGTGGCCATGACGACAGCAGACTTTGTGCCAGAGGCATTGTCTTGACGGAACAGCACGCCTCCGGTGGGCGACCCATTCATCGCGGCCTTTTACTTCGCCGCCTCCACTGTCACCGACGTTTTCGCAACTTAAAAAGCCGCCAGCATTTTTTTTCTTCTTTTTTTTTTTTTTTTACCGTACCGGACACATTTCCTTTATAGAGAACGTTTTTACATTGCACCGCGTACCTTAAATGTTATTTTGGTGGAGGAATTTTGTTTGAAGACAAACCAGGGGGATTTGTCTTTGTTCCAGAACATGCACACTGACATGGTGTACACGCTGAGATTTATTTCGGGCCCTGGCTTCTCCGACGTACAGGGTGAACTTTGTACCCTCAATAAAAGGGGGATGAATCCTGAAACTTTAAATGACCATTTGCATTGCAAAGGGCTGTGAAATGTAACTTCTAGACTTGCGTCTCATCTGTCATCAGTGTCAATTTGGCTTAAAGGCGGATAAGACATATGATTATAGATAGAAAAAATGGGGAGGGGAGGGAGTCTTGGGGCAGAGAGACAGAGGGAGGGGAGAGAGAGAGAGAGAGAGAGAGAGGGAGAGAGAGGAGAGAGAGAGAAAAGAGAGAGAGAGGAGAAAAGAGAGAGAGAGAGGTGGACGGGGGCGGACGGACGGACTGACAGACGGTCCGACGAACGGACAAATAGAGACAGAGATAGACGCAGGGACAGAGACAGACCGACAGACAGATAGACAGGAACAGACAGACAGATAGAGAGAAAGAGACAGAGAGAGGCAGATTGACAGACGGACAGAGAGATAGACAGAGAGACAGACAGAAGGACAGACGGACGGACAGACGGACACAGACTACTTACACTGGCCAAACTCTCTCTCTCTCTCTCTCTCTCCCCCTCCTCTCTCTCTCTCTCTCTCTCTCTCTCTCTCTCTCTCTCTCTCTCCGAAATGCGTCCCACTTGGCAGCGAAAGTGCAGGCAGCGAAATGTAGAGGACATCGGCTGAGCTTTCATCATCGCTTGGAAATGACATTTGCCCCCGCAGATGGTGTAAAAGGTTTGCATCGTACTTCCAGTCGCAGCACAGGTCTTCTGGAGAACAGACACAAACGGAGAACCTTCTGCACCCTCCCAAAAAACATGTAGTCATCCCTCTGCCCGCAGACTGGCCAGTCTTGCTTCTGATGAATCGAAAAGCTTCCACCGCTTTGATTTCTGGTTCATCTGGGGTATAGAGTGACGCTCCCATGTCTCATCGACAGTGACAAATCGGCCCAAGGAAGTCGGCTGGATCTGCTTCAGATCGATGTAAATTTGCCTGGGGACATTATCCATCGAGTGGGCTTCTCTATCTTGCTCAAAACTTTTGGCACCCACCTTGCAAAAAAGAAAACTTTTCTCGTTTGTAACTCCTTCGACAGCATGTCCTGAACACTTAAAAAAAAAAAAAGAAAGAAAAAGAAAAGAAACGCCCGAAGTGCTGACCATTTGATGGACATTGCCCTCCTGTCTTCCAGAACCGTAACAATTATTTCTTATGTAGTATGTCGTCTTTGGCCTTTCACAGAGGCGATCGTGTTCCTACCACGTTGACAATTTCTTAACAATGGAGAATAGAGGATCACGCTCGCCGAACGGATCACGAAGTCCTCGTCAAAGTCTTTCTTCGGCCCTTGCCGAATGTGTTGATTACAGTTTAATTGGTGAGTTCATGTGTCATGACACTGTAACTGTGATGAGGTTAGCCTCCAAAACTTTGATGCTGCTATCAAAAAGGCGCTCGCATGTACGTTCTTCAGATTTCGTATTGATGGACCCCAACCCATTCATAGTCAGGATACGAATTTTTTGGTCGGCCCTCGTGTATACATGCGTAGAAATGTATTTCGACTGTACTCACTTCCACACACACACACACACACACACACACACACACACACACACACACACACACACACACACACACGGCGCACGCGCACGCACGCACGCACGCACGCACGCGCACACACACACACACACACACACACACACACGCACACACACACGCACGCACACACACACACACACACACACACACACACACACACACACACACACACACACACACACACACACACACACACAGGTAGCAACAGAGATTGTGCAATTTGAACGTTTCTGTATTCTTTTTCTTAATTGAACATGCACTTTTCATGGAACGCCCCATTATTGTCACTTAATTCTTTGGAAAAAATATTCCCAGCAAACTTGACAATACTCTGCGTCGGGTTCTTTATCAACAGTGATGGGATGTGAGGATGAGGTATTATTTTCTTGACTCCTAAAAATTGCGCTAAAGCAAAAGTTGGGATGAATGGAAAGGAATCTTAGTTCAGATTACTAAAAAATAATGTTTCATGTTGTAGCTGTTCTTCAACCTCTTGTCATCTTCTTCTTCTTCTTCCTCCTCCTCCTGCTATTTTTTTTCTTCTTGTTCTTCGTGTTCTTCTTCCTCTTCTTCTTGTTGTTGTTCTTCTTCTTCGTCGTCGTCGTCGTCGTCGTCGTCTTTACATCCTCTTCGTCGTCGTCATTGTCATCGTTGTCATTCTGTTTCTGTAATTCGCATGTTAAGCTTACTGAATTCTTCCTCTGAACCTGACAGATGAACTATCATGCTATGTGTTTATACAAGACCTGGAAACAAAAGAACTGTCTTGGAACAACATTTTAACATTGAATGGGGAATGGGGTGGGGTATGTGGGCATGCTTCACCCCCCCCCCCCCCTTTTTTTTTTTGAACGTATTGTATTGATGGTATTAACCATCGGGCCACTGCTCCTGATGCAGACTGTTGTCAGCAGATGAGCCGGCTGAGGGTAAGAAGGAATGCCAGAAAGGAATGAACAGAATATGGACCGAGTCTCCAACAAGACCAATAGGGAAAGTTGATGATGTACGGGGTTCTGTGCGTTCCTGTGTCCTTTTCGCTTTAAGAGCGGGAGAGGGAGCGTGGATGCCCGTATGACATCCATTCACGTTCGCCTATTCACTAATGACTTTTACTGATGGTTTTTCTTCTTCTTCTTCTTCTTCTTCTTCTTCTTCTTCTCCTCCTCCTCCTCCTCCTCCTCCTCCTCCACTTTCCTGCTCCTCTTCCTCCGTCTCTCCCTCCTTTTCTTCTTCTTGCTCCTCCTCCTTCTTCTCCTCCTCCTCCTCCTCCACCTTCCTGCTCCTCTTCCTCCGTCTCTCCCTCCTTCTTTTCTTCTTCTTGCTCCTCCTCCTTCTCCTCCTCCTCCTCCTCCTCCTCTACTTCTTCTTTTCCTTTTTCTTCGTCTTTTTCTTCTTTTCTTTTTTTGTGTCCTTTTTCTTCTTACTGCTTGTTCTTGTTTCCCTTTCCCTTCTTTGTGCTCTTCTTCTTCCTTGTCTTCTTTGTCTTGTTTTCTTCCCTTCCTTGTCTTCTTCTTCCTTGTCTTCTTCGTCTTGTTTTCTTCCCTTCCTTGTCTTGTTCTTCTATTCCTATTCTTAGTCTTCTTCTTTTTATTCGCCCTATCCTTGTTCTTCATCCTCTTTCTTCTCTTCTTATTTTAGCTTTTTTTTTTTTTTCTTAACAGGTCGAGTTTGCTAGGTATTGTTTGTTGGTTCAAATCTTGTATTTGAGTTTTGCTGTAGATGGTCCGAGTTCCTGTGACGTTAGTTTACCATGTGACGCATACACAGATCATGTAATAGTTCCGAAAGTTTCTTTACAGTTCTATATCCGACAGAGTGAGAAAAAAAAATCCCAAACAGAAAAAAATGCACGAGTTAGACTCCGCGCAAATGTGCTGATCAGGAGAGGTTACGCTTCCAGGTTGAGATACAGCAGGAAGATCTTTTTAAGGTTTTTCTGACGGGTTAGGGTTAAATACGGTTGTTTGGGGGTTAGGGTCAGATTAGGGTTAAGGTTAGCTTTTCGCAAATGCTCCCAGGGCCAGTTAGGGTACGGATTAGTTTTGACAAAGGTGCAGAAGATAGAAATCAAAACAATCTAAGCTGATTGGAGAACCTAAATTGTGCATTTTTCATGCACCTGGCAGAAGATCGCAAACATCGTTTCTATAAAGTTGCCAGCATCTTGATTGGTTATGATACGTCGTTGTTCCCGAATTTTCTAGAAAAATCCGTGCATGTTGACTGGCTATCCTGCGCCATGTTTCTCGAACTTTCGATTACATAAATAAAGTATAGATAATCCGGATTTGGGTTGTTTGATCTATGAATTTTGTTACAAAAGCAGTATGCATCTCCATTTGGGATGGTTGGGAGGGCTTGATTGATGTTTGAATCTTCTACCGGAAATAAAGAGTGAAATGGCTTCTTGGGTCAATTTTTCCTCTGTCCGGATCTGATTGCCATTCACCTCAGCGAGCGTTCTGCATCCACTGAAGTGTCTTCGAAGAACAGGAGGATGATTCTTCTCCGTAACATGTTGGGCCAACCCGCGGATCTCTCTGCTTCACATTATCCACACAGAAGTTTCTGGTTTTGGATCCCACGTTCAAGCCGTTGTTGCGTACGACGGTGTATTAGGTATTACGGATTAGGTGTGATTCTGGTGAAACTCAACTATTTACACTAATCTTCAAAAATTTTACATTTAGCGTATTAATGTGCACCCTTGAACATGATTGCGATAAAATTTGTATAAGTGACATAAATTCCTACAATACTAGTACTATCCGCTTGTGCACATCAGAAACGTGATGAAACGAATGTTCTAAGGCTACATGATTCTGAAGAAAAGTTTCTGATTCTTCCAGCACATTCCCGTAACTCATCAAACCCGAATTTAATAGAATCCACGATCTCTGCATGATTAATTTTGTCTGAAACACTATAACCAGGGACATGCATCAAATGAAATATATGTATGAACATGATTCTTCTGAAATTTGTCTTTGCTTCGTAGATCGGTGTCTTCAATGAAATCCCGTCAAAATATGAGCGAATGTGCCATTGTGCCACTCCGAACATTCAATGCGCTGCATCGCAACATGATGCTGCCGGTAGGATTGCATTTTCTTCTTCTTTGTTTTTTTTTTGTTTGTTTGTTTCTTTTATTTTATTCTTACTTTTGAAAAACTTTAAAGTTGTCAGTTTTATGAAGCAGTATAGCAGTGGGCAGGGACGTCGAAATCTACCGATGAGAGTCAAAATGAAGGTTTTTGTTTTCAGTGAGAATAGTAGGGGAGCTTTAACCAAAACAAAAAACAAACAAAAAAAAACAAAAAAGAAAAGAAAAAAGCACCATTTATCACCCGCTAAACATCCCCGGCCCTCTGCCTACCACCTATTGTTTTCTTGTAAGCCACAGAATACCCACTACTCATTGGACATCTAACAGCACTTACTGACCAACCACAACCCAGTGACTATGTACATGCTGTACCGAGCACCGCCTGATGACCATCTGCCGCCTCAGAAGTACGCATTATCCACGGACAGCATTGACAATCAATGACTATCAGGGACCCACAAGTACCAGGATCAACAGGGCATTATACGTTTATACCTCCAAGCCCCCATCAGTAATGCGGAGATCTGTCCATATTAAGAGCAGTCAGTTGAAAAATCTAGATGGTGACGGGTGTATGTATCAGTTTTAACTTCAGATGTATTTGCGGGTAGCAAGCTGCTCATATCATACGCACACACAAGCGCGCGCTCGCGCACATCCACACATACAAGTGCGCGCATGCACGCACACACAGGCATGCGCGCGCACACACACGCACGCGCGCGCTCACACACACACACGCGCGCGCGCGCGCGCACGCACGTACGCATGCACGCGCGCGCGCGCGCACGCACACACACACACACACAACACACACACACACACACACACACACACACACACACACACACACACACACACACACACACACACACACACACACACTCACTCACTTACTCACACACTCACTTACTCACACACACACACACACACCACACACACACACACACACACACACACACACACACACACACACACACACACACAACATAATATGTCAAGCCATGTAGGCGCACTCAAAGCAAAGCACAAGGCGTAGGGTGCCTTTATTGAGCTTGCCAACCACACATCGTGAGAACCAAAAATCAAGAATACTGATAAAAGGAAAAAAGTCCGCTGTATGCAATGTAACTAAGTAATGTAGAAACTCGCAAATGATCTTAAAAACTGTAGACGCCTTTTTGAACTGAAAGGTCAGCCTCGTCATGAATAACTCAGCATCACAGATATAAAAGACTGATTGGACACCAGATTTTACAACACGCACGCATTCCGTTGAGCTGAATATCCGACAAATAAAGTCAGCTGAAATCTTATCAACTGCTCTCAAAAAAAAGGTGAGGAGTAAATGCACATGTTCCACTCCATGCACAAGCTAATTACCCCAAAAATGAAACATGGAACGTCATGACTGGGAACTAGGCAATCTTCGTGCCCCATGTCAGAATGACCCACCCAGCAGATTTTGCAGGAGTGATTGCTAACATTATTGTCAGCAAACGGCATGCCTGCTATAGGCTTACTGGATTTAGACAAATGGAATCAATACCACTGGATATCGGCAAATCAAGCCAATCAAACATGACATAGGCAAACCAAATCGATCCCAGAGAACATCAGCAAAGCAAAGCAAATGAGTCACATAGGGCTTGGGCAAAACATATCACTCACACTGAAATATACCCTATTTTTTGAGTGTCTGAAGATGATCCAGATCTGCCCAACGAGGCACTGGGCAAATGTTTGTGCTCTCAGCATACGCGCGCTTGTTTTCAAAAGAAGAGATATTGGGCATCGTCATGGGAGCTGGGCAATTTCTTCCAGCTGTCGGAATGATCGATCTGATATTTTTGGCAGTGGAAAACAGTGCACAGTTTTGAAACACGAACGGTCAGACACACCGGCAGACGGAAAAAGCACGCGACTCGTGTCAGTTCAAAAAGAGTCATGGTACAAGTTAGAAAAGAAACTAATGGTGTACGTGTAAACAGCTAGTTTGCAAAATTTCAGCGAAAATTGTGACAGCACTCTAAAAAAAAACCCTGAGAGAATGTCACAGCATACACACATTATTTGAAGAGGAATCGAGCAGACACGTTTTGCAGAAGAATCGTGTATATACATTACTTTCGGTAGATTCATTTATGTTTAATGACATATAAAGCCCGTTCTATGTGTCTGTCTCTCTGTGTGCGTATCTGTATCCAGCCTGTCTTTGTTGTTGATTAATAAAAGATACAGAATTCGTCTGATCGCCAAATTTGGCAGAGTGACTCAGTAGCATATAGAGTACAAGAATGAATCACTTTTGAGCAGTAAAACCACATCAGCAGCATTTTTAATGCGACCTAGTGGCGAATCGAACTGATGTGGGCATTCCAAGGAGTCCAAAAACGTCCCGCTGGTGGCGTTTGCATAGCTTGAAAACACTGTACTTGTTGTCAGCCGGAATAGCTTATCATCGGGAGAGCTTTTATTGAAGATCTAAATGTCTTGGGTTCAGTTCCGGGTTCCGAGACTTTTTTCATTGAGGCATTTAAAACATGTCGTAGGCAAACGTCGGGAGGAAACGGGGGGGAAGGGGGGAGGGGGGGGGG
>CM031595.1:100394397-100396897 GCA_018398815.1 Conus ventricosus | reverse complement strand
TGTTGGTTTTGTCGTTGTTGCTTTTGTTGTTGTTGTTGACAATGGTGTTTAGCGCAGTATTTCCTGTTTTTATTTCACCGTACTTTTCGCTCTTCTGTCTGCGACTTTTTCATCCTTCTTTTCCTTCATCTTTTTCTCCTCCTTCTTTTTGTCCTTCTTCTTCTTCTTTCTCCTCCTCCTCTTCGTCCTTCCAGTTGTTGTTGTCCTCCTCCTCGTCCTCCTCCTCCTCCGACCATTTCTTTTTTCTGTTTTTCACCCTTTTATTTCTGCTCCTTCCTCCTTCTTCTCCTGCTTCTGTTCTTCCTTTGTTCATGATAAGCTGATTTGAGAACCCAACATTCACACAGTTAAAAATGACTTTCTGCCATCAGTTATCCATGAGGAAGGTCAACAAGGACATAAACTTTCGGAAAAGGTGTGTGTGTGTGTGTGGCGTGTGCGTGCGTGCGTGTGTCTGTCACTGTGTCTGTCTTTGTGTCTGTGCTCTCTCTCTCTCTCTCTCTCTCTCTATCTCTATCTCTCTCTCTCTCTGTTACCATTAAAGTTCAGACATATGTGAATATGCAAAATCACAAGTGTCAGCAATGGATGTTATTAGGTCGCCGAGAATCATACAGGACACTTCGAACATCTCCAACTCTTGTGTTCAAATTTTGTTTGGGAGCATGCGGGAATCAAACAGTAGATGATGGACAGAACCAGCAATGAGATAGAAAGAATACTTCTCATTTCAAACATTTGTTCTACTAGTGATAGTATTACTTTTACTGTACTCCTTTTTCGCATATCGAAGGATTTTCTCTCTTCTTCTTCTTCTTCTTCAACACTCCTAGGTCAGTCATTCTTCCTCTTTTCTCTGTGGACTCAACTCGCATCCCCCCCCCCCCCCTCCTCCCTCCTTCTGCTTCCCACCGCTGCAGGGAACGTAACTCTAATTTCCGGAATTCACTCCCTTGAATTATGTCCATGTCGTCCATCCCTGATCCTGCTCATCGGATTAAACTCACAGAGGGACAGTGCATCTCATCAATTTGGAGCCTCCTCCCCGGCAGCGCGTCAAGGTTTTGTCTTCACGGCACAACTCGGGAGAAAGTGGGGGAAGGTTAGGGGACGGAAGAATTCAAAGAACGGGTTTTTAATAGACTTGGCGCAGCCAGCAGAACAGGAAATAAAGGGAGGGACAAAAAAAAAAAAAACGCCCGCGCCCATCAGATATGAAAATGAGTTCGAAGAAAATTGATTGTTTGGTGGTTGTCATCTTTCATGCCGCGACAACGGATAATCATGCTTCTAAAATAAAAATAGAAAGAAATTAAAAAAAATTAAGAGAGAGAGAGACAGAGAGAGAGAGAGAGAGAGAGAGAGAGAGAGATGAGAGAGAGAGAGACTTATCAGGCAAACAAATAAGAGGTCCAGTTACCACGGCGCAGTAGTTGTATCAGGGATTACTGCCTTGTGGGTCGCGAGTTTGAACTCCGCGTACATTGGTAATGATAATTATGTCCTTCCCGGATGGTTCTGAGACTTAATTGTTGGTTGCGCTAACGGCTTCAGTGGAATGATAGGACACAACACGCACGAGCTTCAGACATTTACCAGATGTGACCCAACTTTCAGACCAACATCGCAAGTGTGTGTTTCTCTTGGACGTGGTTGACGCAGGGTGTCTAGTACGTGGATCTGTGAAGTACTGCTTCATCATATAACCTGAAATCAAAGTGGAACTTCATATCATCATCTCGATCATCCTTATTGATCTTCATCTTTAAAAGGAAAAGTATCAACTGTTTTAGCCTTTTATGCCCTGCTGTCACGATAACGTCACTGCCTACATGTATGTCTTCAGTGAGTTCGTGTCAGAAGTCTTTATCGTCGGAATGTACCTGGAAATGTTATCATTTTAAAAACGCGGTGGCTCGCTTCGAAAGCTTTCTCTCCCTAGCTCCTAACAGTTACTGTATTCAGAATGGGGCTTAATAGGCTGTGTCTTACGAATTCTGAATAAGAAAAAAGCACCTTTGACGACCATCGCAATGACTCAGTAGCAGGTGAAATAATATGTTGCCAAACATTATTTCACCTGCTACAATGAAACACCATCCCAAAGTATTGTTTACTTTTTCAGCAACACTATTTGCATGGATTTCCCAACCTCCCACACCCCTCCACCCCCACCCCACGGTGGGTGGAGAGATATGAGCTCTCTCTCTCCCTCTCCCACATTGCCCTCTTTTTTCCCCCCACCCCCCACAATACCTTATCACCCATTGATCATTTCCATTCCATTGCCATCATTATTAGCATTACCCACACCCCCACGAACAACTACCCACGCGTAACCACTATCGCCACCATCACCACCCATTAAAGTCATTTTTCCCCCCTTCTTATTGTGATTATTTATTTTTTCCCCCACTGAGCACTATTATCAGTCCACCATAATCATTACCGTATATGAGAAAATAAGTGGTTTCACATTCTTCGTTTTCACTGTCCTAAA
>CM031595.1:100386897-100389397 GCA_018398815.1 Conus ventricosus | reverse complement strand
TATTTGCCTGTGTTCTCTCCTTTCTTTTCTAATATCACATAGTTTGTGAAAAGAGTAAAATTAAAAATCTACTACTACACGCACGCACGCACCCTCACCACGCACACTTTCTCCTCTATGTGTCTCTGCTTGCTGTTGCTGTCCTGTCTGTTGTCTGCTCTCTCTTTCTCTCCCCCCCTCCCCCCCCCCCCCCCACACACACACACACACACCGCACACACACCACACCCCCGCCGCGCCTCTTCACTCCCAAACATCCCCGCTGTCCCTGCAAAACAATCTCTGAAACCCGTGTCTTTCTAGCGGATCGCGTGGTCGCCTTCAACAGGCGCGTCAAAAGGGTTTCGGCAGCTGAATTTACTGCCCGTCTCCCGCAGGGCGTTGAGCAGTACTGAGGGGTGGGGGGGGATTCCCCAAACATCAAATGGACAACAGGTCAAGCAGGAAAAAAAAAGGGGAAAAATTTGCAAGAACCTACGAGGGGGGTGGGGGGAAGGGGGTGGGAAAGGGGGCCAGGGCATTGTGAGACGAGGGTTTGGGTTAAGGTAGTCATGACTGAGTGGTTATGATCAAACGGAATGATTGTCTGTGTGGGTGTAAGTGTTGCGGGGGGAGGGGGGATCCTCTCTCTCTCTCTCTCTCTCTCTCTCTCTCTCTCTCTCTCCTCCTCTCTTTGTGTCTCTGTCTCTCTTTGTGTCTCTGTCTCTCTCACTCCTCTCTCTCCCTCTTTCTCTCTCTCTCTCTCTCTCTCTCTCTGTGTCTCTGTCTCTCTCTCTCTCTCTCTCTCTCTCACTCTTTCTCTCTCTCTCTCTCTCTCTCTCTCTCTCTCTCTCTCTCTCTCGCTTAGTCTCTCTCTCTCTGCTCTCTCATACATTTGCATACATTATATCATTCAGTATTAGTTTCGTAGAATAGTAACGGCAAGTATGAAAAATGGCTAACTAAGCCAATACTTCTGCCGTAATAAAATAAAGAATCAGTGTCATTGTCACTGTCATTGTCATTCTCTCTCTCCCTCCCTCCCTCTCTCTCTCTCTCTCTCTCTCTCTCTCTCAGTCTGTCTCTCTCTCTCTCTCTCGCTCTCCTCTCTCAGCCTCTTTCTCTCTCTCTCTCTCTCTCTCTCTCTCTCTCTCTCTCTCTCTCTCTCTCTCTCTCGCTCTCCTCTCTCAGCCTCTCTCTCTCTCTCTCTCTCTCTCTCTCTCTCTCTCTCTCTCTCGCTCTCTCTCTCTCTCTCCACTCTCTTTCTCTCTCTGTCTCTGTCTATCTGTCTCTCTCTTTCTCTCTCTGTCTCTGTCTCTTCTCTCTCTCTCTCTCTCTCTCTCTCTCTCTCTCTCTCTCTCTCTCTCTCTCTCCGTGACTATGTGTGTGTGTGTATGTGTGTGTGTGTGTGTGTGTGTGTGCAATCGAAACTGATGAACTGTTAACAGACTCGGGGCGCTGTGGTGCACTGTGGTCACCCAATCCATCAGGGAAATAACAAAGAAGAGCGAGAAGACCTCATGCCAAACCTTAACAAAAACGCATTACATTTCTCTTCCTCTTACCACTTACCATCCCTTGTGTATTCAGACACATGAATCGGAAACAAGATGACACGGCCGTGTGGAACTCTCAACACTTTGCTCCTGCTGTCACTGCCATTAAACAGACTTGAAAAGCCCCCTCTGTTTTTTTATTTAATTTTTCGACGTCATGGGCTTGAAACGGGCACCATTATAGGTGGAAGAAGGAATTCGTCCCGTTTTAAAAACATCTCGAGTTGTGTTCAGAACGGGCATGTTGACGATGGGGATTTCTGTGGGTCTGTGGAACTGCTTGAAATGTCGTTGTTGCCATTGTGCTTCCCGCTTCCCCACTCCCCCTTCCCGTGCAAAAAGTAGCCACAAAAATAGAGAGGAAAAAAAAGAAAAAAGGAAAGAAAGGGGGGAAAAAAGAAAAAAAAACCCGAAAGATTTACCTGAAGGTGCCAGAGAAATACTATCCTCAGCTGAAGAACCAACCAGCAGGGAGCACATCTGCACCACTCTTGGAAACCTGCGCTGCGTGTGTGTGTGTGTGTGTGTGTGTGTGTGTGTGTGTGTGTGTGTGTGTGTGGTGTGTGTGTGCGTGCGTGCGTGCGTGCGTGCGTGCGTGCGTGCGTGCGTGTGTGTGTGTGTGTGCGTGTGTATGTAAGCACGCACAGGGCATTCATGAAGACGTCAAGGAATATTAATGTTGTCTGGCAGATGACATTGTATGACCACTGGATGCGACAGAATAGCCCCCCCCCCCCCCCCCCCACCGCCCCCTCCCTTCCGCCTCCCCCGAAAGCGCGCTCATGAGTTTACCAGCCTGATTTCATGACTCGGAGCCCACAGGTAATGACACCACCACCTGCTGAACCGCCGCTGCGCGCATCCTGCAGCGCCTCTCTTTGCCGTTTCGCTGATAGGTGACACAGTACAACTCCAGACACAGCCAAGGTTTCGTTGCTTGGTTCGTTGCTCATTACTTTGTTTGA